>CM044439.1:70907747-70928052 GCA_024363595.1 Xenopus borealis
CATGGCTTTAATATATTGCTTTTATACACTTCCTTTAAATACTCTCTGGGATCCATGGCGAGGACTCTGATTTTATATATGTATCAACATTTCAAGGAGGTTGTGCAGATTAAGCCCCATAATTAGAGCTATCATATAGCATAGTGCTGATTTGACTTTGCTGAGGCTGATAGCAATAGCACTGTATTTACCTATAGCATTTTATGAAAATTAGCTGTAGAGAGCATGCATATATCTTGACATTATGTTTAAAAGGTGCCTGATTATCGTACAGAGATCAATTTTGTTTCATTTACTTTTTGCCAAGATGAAGAGTAGACTATATGCTTTCAAGTACCAAGAGAACTTTTTAAACAAAGCAATGAATGTGCTATGGTTCAGTTGTAATGGGAAAGAGACAACATCTGCATCTGGTAAATGCATGTTTTTTTTACAGCTCAAGTGTCTTGAGGATATCTTGGTAACATGCAGTTTCTTTTGATAATCATCATAAATAAAAGAAAATGAATTGCAAATGTAAGGCAAATTGGGCCGAAATATATTTTGACAATGCTAAAATATTTTGCCTACCATTGTTTATTTAACAATCAGTTTTGTAGAATGGATTTGAAATCCCACACATAGATTAGGAAGTCTAAAAAAAGATAACAAAATAAACCAATTTTATTCTACAGTATAAGTTTTCATGGTAATAGAGGGCAGGAAAAGGTTTGTTTATAAATGTAACAGCTATATAATAAATGTCATTATTCAGTTATTATTTGGCTTGACAGTTCTATACATAATTACATTTAAAGATAAAAATTAACAAAAAAAAAACAAAAAAAACTAGAGACAGGGAAATGGGATAAATAATTGCATTACAGAAGTATTGAAGATAGCATGCCCGTATTTGACAACTTTAGTCCCGAAAATCTACGTTAGTCATCTGTTAGATTAGATTGGACCAATATTTACAATCAATATATTTTATCTAACACATCTTTATCTAAAAGCAAAGGGCACATACACTTGCAGCATGTGAACCACACATACCCAATGAAAGAGAAAGTTATTTATAAAAATCTGAAAATTTAGAGGGTTATTTATATGGTGTCGAAATACAGGTATGGTATCCCTTTAGCAGGCTCGTAGAAAGCTACTAATTATGAAATGGTCTCCCAAGTTATTCTAATTTTTAAAAGTGGTCTTATTTTTCTTTTGTAATAAAAAGTACCTTGTACTTGATCCTAAATAAACAAGATGAATCCATATTTACATGCTTACATGAATTTTAGCAGACTTCCCCTCCCCCCATATGTAATAAAGAGCACTACGTTTGCCCAGGAGCAGTAACCCAGCAACCAATAAGATGCTTACTTTTAAACAGGTGACCAGTAAATTCTACCTGCTGATTGATAGCTATGGGTAAGTGCACCTGGGCAAATTTAGTGCCTTTTATTATGTAACCCCATTTAGGATATGGTAATCTAAATCCAAAACAAAGGTACTAAAACCAGTAGGTCTTTTTTGCTGACACAAGGTCACCCATTCCGATTAGAAGAAAAGAGGTTCCGCCTGAATATTCAGAAGGGTTTTTTTACAGTGAGAGCTGTGAAGATGTGGAATTTTCTCCCTGAATCGGTTGTACAGGCTGATACATTAGATACAGTAGCTTTAAGAAGGGGTTGGATGGCTTTTTTTAGCAAGTGATGATACAGGGTTATGGAAGATAGCTTACAGTACAAGTTGATCCAGGGACTAGTCTGATTGCCATTTTGGAGTCAGGAAGGATTGTTTCCCCCCTCTGAGGCAAATTGGAGATTCAGATGGGGTTTTTGCCTTCCTCTGGATCAACTAGTAGTTAGGCATGTTAAAAAAAAAAGTTAAAAGGTTGAACTTGATGGATGTGTGTCTTTTTTCAGGCTAACTTACTATGTTACTATGCTACTATGCCTTTAGTCACATATAACCTTGGCTTATCTACTAACTTACATACACCACCATTTACTATTCCTTCCCACCAGTCCAGTGTAGCTAAGCCTGTACTGAATGAAGCATCCATAGCATCCATCTAGACACAGGTTTCATAACCATGTAATAGGCAGCATAAAAATAGAACTGGAGAAACCTCTTATTTGCTTCTTCATTGTGCATTATGAGTGCAACTGGTAAGGAAAACAGCCTGCCTTAATGCCTGGCCAACATAGGTGCCACTTTATTGCAGTGACTTCTTTTTGTTGAGAACATGTAGATGGAAGCGCAATGCAGCTGTCTCAGACTTTTATGCAATTCAAAAGGGCAGCGATTAAGTAAATACAGTATATACAGGTATATACTGGTGTGGGACCTGTAACCCAGGTAATGTTTTATTAATACAGAGAAAATAATTTCTTGGATATTGGGTTTCTGGATTATGGATCCCATACTCAAACTATAATGCTTGATTCATTATGCAATTGTTGTAGGGAAGATTCAGTCTACTAGTTCATACAATCAGAATATTTTTTGTGATTAATAAGGAAATACTATATAATTTATTAGCAGCTAATGTGCTATTAAATGGTTAATTCCATAACAACCCATAAGGGCACATTTACTAATGGTTGAATTTTGAAGTGAAAAAACTTAGAAATTTGACCATCAAATTTTTTTAAAGGGCTTTTTCGATCGAATTGACCTATTTTGATCGAATAGGTCTGTTTTCGATTGAATAAAAATAGTTGGAATCGTACGATCGCATCGTTCAAATCAAACGATTTGAGGGATTTTTCCACAAAAGCCTTTGAATTCCTAGGACTTAGAAAATATTTTCAGGACAGCTTCTAGGATGTCCCCCATAGGCTACAATAGCAATCTGGCATTTGAAGGATTTTTAAGGGCCAGTACTTCGAAAATTCTACTTTTTTTTCTATTCAAATCGAATTTTGGGCTATTCGATAGTCGAGGTAGCCCAAAATTACTTCGAAATTCGAATTTTTTAAATTCAAATTTTATTTCAATATTCACTTTGACCTTATAGGTTATGACTACAAGTTTATATTTATAATCATATATTCACTAAAATAAATATGAATGCAGTTCAGGTTCGTGCTTTGTATCATGAAATAAATTGTAATTATATATCGTATATGAGGTCAGTTTAAAAAAAGCACTGACATTTCTTACTTGATGGGGATCTCCCTGGTTTAGTTTCATATTTCTGCAGCAAGTAAATTGGCATCTCAAATGACTTTTAGTGGAAGCTGCACAATGCACTCATGAGGGCAAAAGATCTATAATTGAACAGGTTTGGAAGACAGCTTACTCTTATATTGCCAGCCCTTGTGCATTAGTTATGGGTTTTTAGGAAGTGTCTCTTTGGGACATAACATAAAAATAGAGCTGTGAACAAATCCTACAATGACATAAGCCTGTAATGAATTGATAACCATAACTAATGTCCCCACACTGGAAATAGCTGCTGTGATCTTTTTAATGACCATTATTTTAATATTTCTATCACAGAGGTGTGGGCAGATTACATTGTACTTGGTCTTTACTTAAGAGTCATAATTTATTTGTCAAACTGTATTTTTAGAGCCATGCAAATAATATCCTTGTAAATGGTGCTTAGTGATATCATTGGTTATAATCTGTGCTTAGTGATAAAAATGTAATTTGTCACAGGACTTATTGAAATTGTCACCCATTATCTATTCATCCCTATGGGATTTTTAGAAGTGTATTTCACTCATTGATAAATATGTTTCTAAAATTTCAATAAAAATTTATAGAAAGTGGGTGACTTTTCGGTATTAAACATATCTTGCATTTCACAAAATCTGCCCCTATATCTTTCACGGCTTATCAAAAAGCAGATACCAAAATTATTTTTCAAGGAATCACAATTACGACCACCACTACGAACAGCACTACAAACAACTAAACTACTCCTTAAATACTGGGACACAAGTGTAATAAAATCGCACCGCTCCTCTTCCTGGTTTGCCTCCTAGTGTGAGCCGTGCACACTTCCACCTTTTAAAGGCACAGGCATTCTTCAGCACGCAATGGCGCCAAATTTGAAAGTATAAATAGGATCTTATAGTAAAGCTGATTTACTGGTGCCTTGTATCCTGTGCTAATTTAGCTTCTTTTATCCTGTTCTGTGTTTGACCCTGCCTGGCTATTTGACCACTCTGTTATCTGTATCCTGACCTGTGCCTGTTATCTGACCACCGACTCTGCCTCATCCTTACTGATTGATTACCCAGTTTTGACCCTTGCCTGCCTGACGATCCTAGCTATCTGCCTGCCTCGACCCAGCCTGTCTGACCACGATCGGCCTATTCCTGTTTTTACCGTGACCTTTGGCCTTACTGACTTTACCAACAGTCGTGCCCCTCTGCCTATCCAGGTGTCATCTGAGAAGCTGAGAGCTGCTCCTGAAGCCAAAGGCGGTCACACTACTGGTGAAGCACGAGCCGAGACCAGGGTGCTTGGAATTGGTTCTGGTGTTGGGTGCCGACCGGGACAATAAGTTGCAAGAAATGTAACATTGGGGGTCTTCCCATCTACCCTCACCCCTACCATGGCTCTCAAACTCCAGATCCTGAGCATAAGTGTGGGAGAATTGCTTGCCAAAGGGGTAAAATCAGTGGGAGATTTATATTTTGTGGTTCATGAAGACCATTTGAAGATCTCCAAAAGAAATATGACTTATCAGAAAGGGTCAGATACTGTGGATACAAATAAGCTACTTGTTTCAGACACAGCTACCCAACTACAAAACAGACACTCAAAATTGATGGAACACCTTTGCAGAGAAAGCAGATATGAGAAAGGGGTACTCTCCAACTGCTACAAGCTACTTTTATCAAAAACTCCTCTTACCAAATTAAATTACAATCTTACACCACAATAATGGACACAGTACCCAAGGGAGCCACCAGATGTACTAACCCATTGAAATCAATAGAAAATTACTTTTCTATCACCTGACAAAATACAACGTATCAACCCTGCACAATAGAAAGTGCTGGATAGGATGTGATTCTATTGGTATCCTGATGCATATGTTGTGGGAATGCTCACAGGTGAATAAATTCTGTGAATCCATGCTTACTTTTGTAAAAATACATTTCGAATGGACAAACCTTTTAAACCAGAGATTCTTCTCAATGTAGCCCCCACCAAACCTCACTCTCCCAATGAGTAGACTACGGTTCCAAATTTTCACAGCAGCAGCCACAATTATATTGAGGAAATGGACACTGTATTCAGTGTCAGAAGGAACTATTTACACTGCTTTCCACCTGCAAACACAGAAGGAACTATTTACACTGCTTTCCGCCTGCAAACAGATGGAGGAGATGGCAGCCATCATGGAAAACAGGAAAGAGGCACATGATAAAACATGGTCACTATGGCAGCAATATACTACTAAAATGAAAATTGGACAGCACCATAAGATCTCCTTCCAACCCCCTCACCCCCCCACCAGATGGAGATACCTAGGATATACATGAGCACAATGGAGAATTACATTAAAAATGGTGAGATGCATCAGATAGAGTATTACTGTTTATTGTTCACAATGCTTTACACTATTACAGTGCAGGGCATTGTATCTGTCTGTCCACACAATTGATATATGTGGGTTGTCACAACTTTTCGTCTGTGGATAAATCAATAAAACATTATTCTGGTTAAAAAAAATCACAATTGAAATCTTTTCTGGTATCCTCATAAATTACAAAAGCATCAAGCTTTTAAACGTCATACATTACATAGAAATTGAAGTTCTGTTCATAAATTAATTTGTACAATCATTTTACAGAACTTTCTACATTTAAAGAATCCTGCGAGCTGCTTTGATGGCCAGCTGTAAGACTTGTATATTACAAAGCTGCATGATTTATAATGTTTGGTTTTGGAAACCCAGTTGAAACTAATATTAAATAACATACCACATTGATTTCAGCACTGAGCAAAGCTAAATATTGTAGTTCTCATAATTAACATCTCTGGCTGTTTCATACAGATAGCAGAAGTAACCGGAACATAGCTTGATTAACATTTATAGATGAACCACAGAATTTTGCCAAGCTGTAATCTAACAAAAAAATTCTCCAGCACTTGACAAGAAAAACAGAAAGCTGTATGGCCTTTTATTGTCTTCTTGTCAAAGCTGGAAACTCTTTTCTGGAAAATCACAAGTTTTTTCAGCAATAAATTAGGTATTTGGTATTTAGGTATTAGAACAAAATTGTTCTGCAAATTGATGCCATTCTTTAAAGATCTGTATCATTGCACACAGCATGCAAATTGACATGAGAATATTGGACGTGTCACCTTCAAGCTGGTGGAAATTCCAGGGTTCCCACTGTGGGCAGTGGGAAATTGCAACAGACTTACATTTAGTGGATAACACACACATGTCATAGTAATATCTTGCATTGGTAGTGACACAAACCCCACTATCGCCAACTGCAATTATTTTTATGAATTGCACACAATTGTACAATTGCTCTGCTCAACCACAATAATTGCACTAGCAATCTTAAATGAGCCCTTTAATAGGTACACACAAACTAAAAAAAGGGACAAATCCGTTTTTAAAAATACGTTTTATTTTCACATCATATTTAAATAACAGTTAAAAATAAGATAAATCCCATCCCAAGAAAAAAATCTAAATAATGTAACAATGTATTGACATGTAACATCATAAACATTTTTATATTAAGATTTTTTTTTTTTAATTTTTATAGTTTTTATACATGTTCACTCACTGTCACTTGTGTAAATAATTTGGTTTATGCCAATTTACCAAATCTCCTACCCTCCCTCCCTTTTTTTCACTTGCACCTACTTGATCTATGTGACAAATTACATTACCACAATACAGTACTATACAATCCACATATTATGCACTTTAAGGGGCAGATTTACTAATGGTCGAAGTTCTAAATGTAAAAACTTCGAAATTCCACTATAAAAAATTTTTTTGGGGGGGGGGCAATTTTCGATCTAATATGGCCATTTGCAAAAACGTGACTTATAATATCCTTATATTTTACAATATAGTTTGTTGCATTTACTGGTCTGGTCATATGTTTGAGAGCACACATTTGGTTGGTGCTATGGGTTACTAGACCTTGTGCAAACCTTTCTACGTTTGTACCCTTAGTATTCAATGCAATGAGAATTATGTATGAATTATGTACGATTATTCTTTTGAACACTCTCACAAACATTGCAGGAAAAAGAGGCCCACACACTCGTTTTTCATATATATATTATATACAGTTGTGCTCATAAGTTTACATACCCTAGCATAATTTATGATTTCTTAACCATTTTTCAGAGAATATGAATGATATACACAAAAACTTTTTTTTCACTCATGGTTAGTGGTTGGCCGAAGCCATTTATTGTCAAACAACTGTGTTTACTCTTTTTAAATCATAATCACTACAGAAACTAGCCAAATGCACACAACTTGACAACAAAAAGGGTTAGAATGGCTATTAAGGGTAACCTTCTTCACCTGTGATCTGTTTGCTTGTAATTAGTTGGTGTTTATAAAAGGTAAATGACTTTCTGGACTCCTGACAAACCCTTGCATTTTTCATCCAGTGCTGCACTGATGTTTTTTGGATTCTAAGTCATGGGGAAAGCAAATGAATTATCAAAGGATCTGCGGGAAAAGTAGCTGAATTCTATAAAACAGGAAAGGGATTTAAGAAAATATCAAAGGAATTGAGAATGCCAATCAGCAGCGTTCAAACTCTAATAAAGAAGTGGAAAATTAGGGGTTCTTCTGCAACCAAACCAAATAAAACTAAAATTTCAGTTACAACTGCCAGAATAATTGTTCGGGATGCAAGAATAAAACCCATAAATAACGTTAGCTGAAATACATGGCGTGGCTGTTTCAAGATGCACAATAAGGAGTCACTTGAAGAAAGATTGGCCGCATGGACAAGTTGCCAGAAGAAAGCCATTACTACAAAAATGCCACAAAGTATCCAGCTTACAATATGCTAAACAACACAGAGACAAGCCTCAAACCTTCTGGCACACAGTCATTTGGAGTGATGAGACTAAAATTGAACTTTTTGGCCACAATCATAAATGGTACATTTGGAGGGGAGTCAACAAGGCCTATAATGAAAGGTACACCATTCCTACTGTGAAACATGGTGGTGGATCACTGATGTTTTGGGGATGTGTGAGCTACAAAGGTACAGGAAATTTGATCAGAACTGATGGCAAAATTAATGCAGTAAGTTATCACAAAAGATTAGAGGAAAATTTGCACTCATCAGCCTGAAAGCTGTGCATGAGATGTACTTGGACATTCCAACATGACAATGATCCAAGACACAAGGCCAAGTCAACCTGTCATTGGCTACAGCAAAATAAAGTGAAGGTTCTGGAGTGGCCATCTCAGTCTCTTGACCTAAATATTATTGAGACACTCTGGGGAGACCTCAAACGTGCTGTTCATGCAAGACAGCCCAAGATTTTATGGGAACTGGAGGCTTTTTCCAGCAAGAATGGGCAGCTTTACTGTCTAAGAAGATAAAGAGCCTCATCTGCAACTACCAAAAAGGACTTCAAGCTGTCATTGATAGCGATGGTCAAATTTATTCGTGAATTCCCGCGATTCGTGCCGGCGAATAAATTTGCGAAACGCCAGCCAAAATTCGTCTGCCGAAAATTCACTGGTGTCAAAAAAACTGAGACACGTGTAAAAAAAACCCCGAAATGACGCGTAGAAAACAATGCGATGTGCGGTAAAAACGTGACGCAACTTGTTTCGCAAATGTTTTGCCAATTCACGAATTTCCAGTGAAAGTCAGCGAACCGAAACGGGATAGATTCACCCATCACTAGTCATTGATGTTAAAGGGGGCAAAACACAGTATTAAGAACTGGGATATGTGAATTTTTGACCAGGGTCATTTGGGTAGTTTGTATAGTGATTATGATTTAAAAAGATTAAACCCAGTTGTCTGACAATAAATTGCTTCAGCCAACCACTAACCATGACTGAAAGAAAAGTTTTTGTGTTATCATTCATATTCTCTGAAGAATGGTTAAGAAATCATAAATTATGCTAGGGTATGTAAACTTATGAGCACAACTGTATATAATATATATATATATATATGAGAAAGGAATGTGTGGGTCTCCTTTTCCTGCAATGTTTGTGAGAGTGTTCACAAGGATAATCATACATAATTCATATATAATTGTCATTGCACTATTGAATACTAAGGAAACATAGAAAGGTTTTTGTGTTATCATTCATATTCTCTGAAAAATGGTTAAGAAATCATACATTTTTACGTTTAAAGTAAAAATAATGGAACATAAAAATAAGTTCTCTTAACAGAAATAAGAATTCCTAAAATGTGTATGTTTGTTTCTATATGTAGCTTACATACTGTATCTAGCATAAAGATTTATAAATGCTTTCAATAATGTATTTTGTACTTTGTTGCTTAGTGATGATTATGGCACCCTATGAAATTAATTCCACCATTTTCTTTGTCTTATGTTATGTGGAAACAATTTGTCATTCATTTTATTAATTTTTCTCTATGCACAATATGAAAAATGGCCTACTAGAAGCCAAACATAATCCATGTGTGTGGTTCTCAGTCATTTATCAACTCAAATGATGTCTTATGGTCAGATTTTCAGAATATTAACACAGTATGGCATAATACCACACAGTTCATCTTAATATAGTATTCTTTTTCTTGGTAGAACAACAAAAGTCTCATTATAATGAAAGAATAGTAGCTATTCTTGAAACATAAATATTTTGTTTAAAATTAATTTCAAGCTGAAAAGAAAGTTAGCTAGAGTCTTAAACTATAAATGTCAAAACTACAACTAACAATCTGTTCTTTTGTTATATAAACCAGTGACATCCAACCAGCAGCTTTAGAGGTAGGAGTTCATGTGTGATGTTAAATGCTATGAAAAAAAATCCAGTACGTGAAAGGTTTGCCATTATATCCTGACTCATCTCCAGCTATCAGATTACAGTTCAAAAAATCACTCAGTACAGAATGAATGTAAAATGCCCTATCTGGTTCCTTCTCTGGTATCTCTGGTACCCTTTCAGACTCATGTCTTTGGTGGTGAGTTGCAGTTGTCCTATCATGTGGAATTGGCTTATCCTGTATCCAGCCAGTGTGATTTGGAAGCTTTAGTTAAGGGAATCAGAAGATTTAATTTAGCAAGTGCACCAAGCTCAGATGACTCAACATATTTCTGCTTTTTTTGGATTCTTTTGTGATTGTTCAGCCTTCACCTCCTTTGCAGGCTCTACTCTTGTACTTGGCCAAGATGGGGGTGGACAAGTACCATATTTCCACTTACAATATGGCGGAGATCTTCAGCCCTGTCATGCTTACTGAATAAGCTTTAAATCAATTCCAGATATATGCTTTGAAGGTTTGTTCTGAGAGGTAATGTTGCCTGTCCAGGAAGACATGGTCAACTTGAGAGTTAACCTTCTTCTTCTTTCACTTGACTCCAGAATACTTTCCATCCAATAAAACTCAAATAGATATATTAGTGACTTTTGTCCTATGATATGGCTTCATGAAGCTAATAAATTAACATTCTATGAAACAGGGAAGGGACAGACTAACCCAAACCATTACAAATACAATTGCAAAAGTCCGACACATTTAATTTGTTTAACCTGCAGTGGATTCTTTCTAAGGCTTGCTTTTGTTTAATCAAAAATGTGCCAGAGGAAACTTGTTTTACAATTGAAATGTGTATCTTTATGAAACACAAATTAATAGTTTATTAATTTTTTGTGTAATTCTGTAGTTGCTGTAGACTTTGAATAGTTGTTTGCACTTCCTTCTGGACTATGGACACATCTGACCATATGGCCTCTCCTGGGTTGGGTGGCAGGCCTATGATTAATTCCTTTAACAACCCTCTTTAGCTTCTTTAGAGGAAGTAGATTACTGTGGATTTTCTACTTGCTATCCAGTCTCTTGGTGGTGCTTCTGTTGCTCGAATTGCCTGTCTGTGCATTCTATTCTCACTGAAACCTCATTTTCTGTCCAAGATAAATCTCCTTTGCTGTCCATGTAACTGTCTCTCATCAGGAATGAACTTATCTTCTCACTATTCCTAAGACTCAGACCATGAAATAATATCATAAACAAGTTTGACATCCTGTCTGGATTTGAATCAGGGATCTGTACATTTCTGTGCAATGTGCAATACTTTGCTCTTTATGAACAGATACTGTAGGCTCATGGTTCAATTGTTTTCCATCTTTGAGCTTTCTGCTAGTTGTAGTCTGCTTCAGTTAGTTTACCATGGGCTTTTCTATAAAATCAAGAGCTTTCATGAACTAAATGAGTAAGGCACTATGTCCTCTATTTGCCTAAATTAAATTCTGCAGTTATATTACTCTGTGGGATCTGTGAGTGTCTGCTGTTCTCTCCATGATGTGATACCTCCACCTTGAGCTGTAGGTCTAGGGCATGTGCACCCAGACCCCACGTGTAACCTAGCAATAGCCTCTACTTGCATGGCTAAACCCCAATAATTTCTCTATTATAATTTGAAAAATGTACTGAGCTAAGTTTCTGGGCTGTTGATACCCAGTGGAATGACATACTTCCAAGTACCCTTATGATGAAATCAGAGAATGCTATTAAATCTTAGCTTATTATATGCTACCCACCTCTGTAGACAGGGCTGCCTTTAGAAATCACGGGGCCCCACACAACAAAATGTTTTGGGTACCCCCTGAGCCCTGCCCATCCTGTCACCCAAGCCACACCACTGATCTCGGCCACTCCACATCGCAGTTAAAAGACCACACAGACATCAGTGCTAATAAAGTAACACCTCACACACAAAAGTTATAAAAAGCAATTTGATGGTCAGGGCCCCCCTTACAAATTAAAAAAAAATTGGGGCCCCAAAAAATATTTTTTTTGAAAAACCTTGGTGGCAGGCCCCCCCCCCATTGACCTAAAAAAAATAGGGGCCCCATAAAATATTTTTTTTTAAATTGGTGCAGGGGCCTATAGATCATTGAAATAAAACATTGGTGGCCAGGGGATTAAAAAAAAAACCACATTGGTGTCAGTAGAATTGAACTCGTGGCTTCAGGACTTCAGTGTCAGCTCCTTTCGTGACACTGGGTATTTTCGCCTCTTCAGGACTTCAGTGTCGGCTCCTTCGTGGCTTCGGGTCTTTCCGTTGCTTCAGGGCTTTGCATCTGTTCGGCACCTCCGCATTCAGCGTCAGGACACCGGAGAGAGAGGATCGGCTTCGGCTCTTGTAAGGGGGGCCCGGCTCTTAGAAAAATGCAGCACTGCCAGGCACCCCTTCAGCCCTGGGCCCGGGACACTTGTCCCCCCTGGCCCCCCTGATGGCATCCCCTGTCTGTAGATCTTCATGTGCCTAGTGGCCTATACACTTGCCCATCTTCACCAAAGAGATAGAAAACCACATTTAATTTTTGTGACAACCAATATAAATATTTCAATTCATCCAAGTCATGATATAAAGCATCTAATTAATTACGTCTAAAGAACTGGATTTTCTGAATCTTCAGTTACAACTGAAAAAGCCACTTGGATGAGTGGTGACATGTTTTCAAGAAGTCCAGTTGCTTTACAAATTCTACTACGTATGGTCATGCCTTTTGGACTTTGTAAGAAATCAATTGCCTTCCTATACTTTATTATTGATGCCCTGCATATGTTTCTCTTTCTACATTCCTACTGCCTGTTAAAATTAGGTCCTGATCCACTCCCTTCTCTATAAAAGAGCTCATCTGTCATGTTAACCAAATTCTTTGCCATCTGAAAGAGAATAATATTGAAATGGTTTCTTTTCATCAATCAAATATGCTTTTAAGTTGAAATGGACCCTAACAAAGTTTCCTATTGAACTGTTTTTGGGCTTTGTCAGTAACTGACAGATGTTTTAAGACTGTTACAAGATTATTACCCAAATCACAGCTCTTATAAAAAAAAGGCTGTGGATTTCTGAGGATCAATATACTTTTCACAAATGATTGTCCAGCAACTGCCTTTCACATTGGTGACATACAGTATGACATCAAACATTGTCAACCATCTCCAAAGTGAGAGCCTAGTCAAATTAAACTGTTCACAATTACAGTCAAAATTAACCAGCAACAATCTGAGAAGCCTCTGTATAATAAGCTGCTCTTTATCTAAAAAGATAACAGGCTGTAGCGGGGTAAAGTAATGAGTTTTACTTATGCTGAGGGCTTCTCAGTGGACTGCTGATTTGTTTGGGAACAGAAAGTAGAATGCAATTTTTGTTTCATTTTATAATTTTGCTCTGGTTAGAGCAATAAATCACAATAATTTCTTATTAAAAAAAATAGACACTAAATATGTTCAGAACAAGTTTATTCGTTAAACTAAAGGGTATACTGCTTCTTTGAACACCAAAGGAGACAATAAATAAGCAAAGGAAGAAAGCACATAAATAATTGTTCTTCACCCACTACCTCACTTTTAGTTCAACTATGTATCCTCCCTTATAAATTTGTAAAATGTTGTTGGGCTAAATTATTCATTCCTTTCCTTACTTTTGGGATGTCTGATTTAATCAACAATTGAATAATTATATATCTGGAGATCTGTAGCATCATAATGTTCTGCATCGCTCAGCGGATAAAATCAATTTCTCAGGTCAGCATGATTTCTGGAAAAACATTCAGTTCTCTGTGATTAAAATACGCAAATCAGCTTCTCTTCTATGTTTTTTAAGTTGTTCCATGTGTTCATGCAGGAAAGGAAATGTACTAAACAGCAAAAAAAATTCTTTGTTCAAAGCGATTTTTTGCATTGTACTTTCAGAGTATTTTGAGAGATTTGAGAGATAAGGTGTGTCAGAAAGCCAAGACTGAAATGGCTTAAGGTCAGCTGATCTATGTAAATAAAAACACTTGGGGTGTCATGATGAAACAGTAAGGTCCAGCATTGAATGCGTTAGGCTGTACAAGTATTTTGGAATCTGCATTCTGAGGAAACCCCTCATGATAGAGGGTGATTCACAAAAACCCCCTAAAAGGCAGTGAGGACTAGGAAACTGCAAGGCAGGTAGGCAGTGCCGGTCTAGGAAACTGCAAGGTGTAATGAGTCAGACAGGGCTAAATGAATATACAACTAACTAAATTATAATATCTATGCTATAGTGGAGTGGTCTGATTGTTTGTATGCCCATAATCTTAATATCTTTTGTTACAGATAACAAAAACCATTGCGTCCATTCATTCATTTGTCCTTGTCCTTTTGGAGTCCAAAAACTCCCACATTATAATGATCCATCTCAGTGTTACCCAATATTCTGATAAGGCCAGAATAATATGTGTTAGTGTGAGGGTGTTGGGAAATTTCACACCTGATATTCATGGTTTCATAATTTTGATGTAAACACACAAAATCAATGTCACCTAAATAGTATGTTACAAAATGGTGACCCCCTCCTTTCTTATTGGAGGTGTATATCGTTTTTTTCTGTACTCCCAGATAAGAAACCCAATTAGATTCTTCTGTAGGTTATATATGTCAGTTACTGTATTTTTGTTCCTTTTTATTTTGTAATCATTTGCTACCCTGTATGTTATTTTGTAATATTATATTTTGGGCACTGTCAATATTTTGTGGTGGAGAAATTTTCTGTTGTCTCTAGACTGACTTGACATGTCTTCTGGAGTGTCTGTTATAGTGCTTAGCTAGAAGCTGTGATTAACCTCTGGTAAGCTTCAGTGTGCAACAGTGTCAGGAGTCGGGTGCTTGTGGCCCTTAAATGGGGTCATGGCAGCTTTTAAGTTTTGGTGTGTTGGGGCTGCTGTTAGCCTTTACTTAAGTGTCCATACTTAAATAATGAGTGGTCTACTTTTAGTGATGTTGTCCTATTATGATCTGCATCCATAAAAACATTGTTGGCATTCTGTTCCAATGAAAATATTACTTAAATATTGTATTGATTTATGAGCAAATGTATATTGCCAGGTTTAACTAACAACTATTTATTATGTAACTTTAACAAATAAACTGTAATATCTGTAATCATCTTAATGAAAATAATTAAACAGGAAAAAGCTGTTTGTTGACAATGTCTTGAGAGCTACTCATCTCCAACTAAAGGTCTACTGGTAGATCCTGATCTACCTTTTGGGTACCCTTTCTTTACTGCTCCAGTCTGTGGTGGCACACGTGACATGGGGTAATAGGCATTGGGTTCACTTGCACCATTGTACTTTAATTTTTTAGTTAACTGCTTAAAATGTATCATTGTTGACATAATACACTAGTAGCAATCTTTGTCAGTACATGAGCCCTAGCATACCTTCTCAGGCAATTACTTTGAGGCATTTTGATTGCATGTAGGTGTATTTTGATAATAAGATGTCATTAATCATTTTGTAATCATTTTGATTACTGAAACTTTTGATTGGATTAATTTTTTGGATATGTTTCTTGACATCGCGATCTGTACACATAATTTGAATAAGTCCTGGTTTTCGGCAACGTTGTATGATTCAAGCATCAGATTTGAAAAAGCCACATGATTAGAATTATCACATGATTTTGTCAGACTTTTCCCACACCAACTTTTCATCCACAATTGTGAATGGGAGACTTGCTTTAATAAAAAAATGGGATACATTCGAGTTTTAGTAAATACCACCATAAAAGGGGAAAGTAATTTTATAACACAAAAAAGCTTGTGAATGTCATCAACTATGTTTGTATCCTTTTTGACTGATTAAGGACCTCAAAACTTAATCACAAAGTTTGCAAACAAATGGCTTTTGCGAACATTCGCAGCACATTATTAAGCAAGCTCAAAGTTCTTTTAGTGACAAAATATTTAATGAATCTCCAGTTAAAGAAGGTGTTAACGCTAAACCTTTGCTTAGTGAAAATATAATATTCCTCAGTGAATGATTTTACATTGCGAGCTAAACATTCGTAAAAATGCCATTAAATATAACGCTTGCAACGTTTAATTACATTCACCCTTAAATCTATGAACCCCATACATAATAGTTCTTTAAAATAATACTGCTTCTGCAGTGATAATTGTTTTAAAATATAAGTTAAGGTTATAAAGATTGGGAGAAATATTTTTTTGTAGTACAGTTTGTTTGGCTATGGGATCCTTCTATCTTCCATAATTTTTACCTCTTGGATTTCATAGAATCCAAACAACACCCTATAACAATCTCACTAAGGATTTATGGTCTTTGTAAGTTCATTTACTGATTTTATAATGTTCATAAGTTAGTATCTATTTTATACACCATTTCCTGTAGACTGCCTGTATAATAATACATTTGTGAGGATATGAGAAACTATGTGTAAACACAAATTGTGTGGACAATAATAGAAAGTGGTAGAATGGATGTCAGCTTAGTTCTAAGCAGTTTTTTTTATGAATACCAAGTTTATCTGTGGGCACTCTACACATGTCTTCTGTTAAGCAGTGAGCATAACTAGGCACAATGTGATTTTCTACTTAAAGCTTAAAGCTGCCCCCATAAAGCTACTAATGCTTTACCCAGTGTCACATTTCTGCACAGTAACAGCATTATTTGTCTCTTATGACAGTGTGGTTGTCTATTGTTCAAAGCCAAGAAGAGGCTTATTTTAATAGCAGGTCAAGCCTCAGCCAAATGTGTTGAATTGAAGGCCACCATGGAAGAATGATATGATATTGTCTTTCCTACAGCAAGTGAACTGCAGTCAGCTTAGCATAATATCCATTACACTGTAATACTGTATTATATTACAGCTCATTCAAATACCTAACTTGCACATTCAACATTTATAGACATAACCTAATTTGGATGAAAATGATAACTTTACAGTTAACAGTTTGCAAGAAATCTAAAATAAACACTGTGTCTAAACCACCCCGAACAACTATCCCCTTTTCTGAATTTACACTGCCAATCTTGTATTATTACATCATAAAACTATTAATAATTTTCAATGACACTCATATTGTTTCTGTGTTTACATACTGTAATAAATGCAGCTTTAGTTCATTATAAGCTCTAGTCAACAGGGCTCCTGATCCTCCTGTTTCATTTTGTAATCACTTTTTTGTGAAATTATGTAGTTTTAAATTTCATTACCAAGTCCCCAGAACATTTAAGATTCCTACATACAGGCAATGGTAGTAAGGAAAGAAAAATCAAAATCAGTGCTAGGTTGCTTTAGAAAGTAGGCTCTACAAGAACAGGGTCAGACTGGACCATCAGGACACCGGGAAAAAACCCAGTGGGCCCCCACCAACCCAGACCTGCACCCCCAGGTCTGATATTTACTGTCTGGAATGCCCGTGTGGGCTACAGTACATTGGGAGAACCAACAGGCCCCTTAGAGACAGGATAAGGGAACATATTAGGAATATAAAAAAAGGCTTGGTTCCCATAATGTTTCTAAACATTTCAAACTAGCACATAATATGAACCAAAAAGGATTAAGATTTTGGGGGATAGAACAGATAAAAAAGAATTGGAGAGGAGGGGATCTATGGGGAGTTCAACACCCAAAGGGTTAAATGTAGATATTAACCTTAGAGCATTCCTCTGAAATGTATGTTTGGATAGCTTTTATTTATCTATAATGGGATGGTACCAGAATTATTTTATAATTAATTTTAAATTATATTTTGAAATTAAATTATGCTGGAAAAATTCCGGGGTCTAAACTAGGGTTTTATAAATTATATTATATATGGTTTGATGCATAATTGGAGAAAATGAAAGTCTTTTAGGAAAAATGCTGAAGTTTAATGATATAAGCCATATGTACATAGGGGTACTGAGAAGACCCTTTGCCATAGTGATGCAGGGTAAACAAATGGGAGGCATAAAGTAGGAAGTTGTATGCAGCATGATCAAGCCAATGAGGAAGTCACAGACGAAACGCGTCAGGCTGGTGACGCCATTGTTGAGCTCCTGTCAGCAAACACGAGGGGAGAAAGAACGCTGTGAAAACACGCTACGAAATAATGCTGCGAGAAGTCTGGAAGCCAAATGAGCGCTCTGGCATAAAGGACTTTGTGTGGACTTGTGTACTGGCGGGGACGGTCTCACAGGACGTTTTAATGATACGCATTCTAAACATGAATGCCATGTGAGTGCAATTGTAATATATTTTGTTTAAAAAAAAATAAAAGCAGATTTACACTATTTGCTGCTGCATCTATCCTACAGTGTATACCGGGAGGTGTGTCCTGGCACAGGAAGTTGGTTTTATTATATGCATTTGAATTTATTCAGTTTGTGAGTACCCACCTGAGAGTGCATTCTGATGAGAGTCTCTTAAAAATTGAAATATAGCTACCAAAGGTGGTGGTGAACCAAAGGGGCTGAACATAGTGTGGTGTATCTAAGTAGAAAAGCTCCTAATCACAAGGGGTTAAATTTAACAAACAATATTGCCCTATGTCTGTTTGTTCTACCCTGTGCCTTTGGCGCTGGCTTTTATTATAGGTAAATCGGATTGGACTTGAAGGGGATACAAGTAGAAGCTGGCAAAGGGAACGTGGACTTAAATCTGAACTAGTGACTTTGTGTATACTGTATACCACTTACTGGTTGAATATATTTTTTACGCTTGTTTTTGTTTTGATAGTTCTGCACAAATCAACTCATGAAATAAATTATATATTCTTAATTATAAAGAAAAGACAACAGATAATAAATTACATTTTTGTATGACCTGATAGGTCTGATATTATTGTGTATAATACATATATAATATATATGTATGTATTTGTGATAAACAGCTAATAAAGAGAAACACATTTGTACAGCAAAGGCTATGAACAAACTTGAGCTTTAGCTTCTGTTGCAGTTATATACATGAAAAGAATGCCAATAATGAAATAATATTACAGTCTGCTCTAAACTTTATAATGCACTGAATATAGAGGAAAAAGAATATTAAAAAATGATGGTGGCCTGATAAAAACAACTAGAATGTCCCAAAAATATTAAGAATGTATTTACTGCATTTTACTGCATTTAGTTTTCTGTAGCAACTTCCAGTGTTAGCCCACTAAACACCACAGTCTCAAAAAGTTTTTAACAAGCTTCCACCCTCCTGCAAATCATGTAATGTCCAGTAAGCATTTATTTAAGCACAGTTGCAGTGCCACCACTACCATGAGACAGGGGGACCAAGATGAGAAAGATATAAATAAAGCTACAGAGAACAGCTTGAAGCCATTGATTCTCACTCTCAGAGGGAAGCTGTCTTTCTTTGCTTCTAATACAAACCCTCTGCATAGCGTACATCACTTTTAATCTAATCACTTGCCAGTCTTGAGTTGCCCTTGAAAATGTTTTTTTATGAAAAAATGAGAATAATCAGATGCTGCAGGACACTGTGGTTGCTTTTCATCTTCGAAGTTAATTTTCTATGGAGTTTGACATAGTCGATTTATAAGATCCACATGTACACGCCAGCTAATCAGTCTATTTCACATTCTTATTGAAGCAGGAATTCAAATTGCGTGAGCGATGAGTAAATGTGCAATGAATGTGAAAAACCTGCTATCTGTTATGTATATTATACTTGCTAAAAGGCTACTGTGTATCTTAAATAGTTATTCCGACTGTACTAAGAGCATATATTATACCAGTGGCACACTCCAATCTAAATTATGGGTCAGCACTCAAGGAAATGTTTGTGTTTGGAAATATTTGCCACTTATCACAAGTGCAGAGCTTTTTCCATATACACATTTTTTCTTTTGCATACAGACATAACGTGTAATTTGGAGTTGAGTGTTCCACTTCAAATATATATGCACTCTCGACCATAAAGCAATGCCCAGGTAACGGGGAGGTAATAGGGAGATACTTTTGTTGCAAAAAGAGGCCATGTGGATCTTTACGCTGGAGACCCTGACACCCAAGGGTCTAAACGAGACTTTACCCATGTCTTCCTTTTATCAAATTCATGGCCCCTTTGTCCCTGTAGGGGTCCTTGGGGTAACCGTTACCTGCACCCCCACAAGCAGTGGATATTTGTGCCGGATTATTGGGGCTAATAATCCCACTGGTGACGACCTAGAAGGGATGCACCATGGGATAGGATTTGGACTCCACTATAAGCGTTTAGACCTCATTTTGGTCCCCTTAATTTTCCTTGATTAATATGATATACTTCAGTTTTATGGCCCACGCCACAAGGAGATCCTAAGAGACAACTTGCCTCGGCCCCCTCTGGATGACGGTCCAACGAGGCAGTGCTACCTACACAATCATGGG
>CM044439.1:70929440-70942499 GCA_024363595.1 Xenopus borealis
TGTCTGTTTTTGGATGCGGGTGTCCATTTTTGGCGCACATTCAGGCCAGCATCCATTTTTTTTACTCCGGTAAATTTCGCGAATTGCGGGAATTCGCTGTGAATTCGAGCCAGACGAATAAATTCGCCCATTACTAGTGACCTGTTATCCCGAATGCAGAGCTTTCTGTAATTTGGATCTTCATACTTTAATGTGCAAATTTACAAAATTCACGTGAATGGATTGAAGTTTGATCTAATTCTGATCGTACTATTTTTTCGGAGGCTCGAATATGCAAATTTGGCCACTTCGATCATATTCGGATATTCGATCATTCGACCATTCTATGATCGAAGGACTTTAACTTTAATATTTTATTTGACTGCCTACTTCGCCAGATTGAACCTACCCATAGGCTTTTTATTCAAACACCAGCTTGAATACCATTCGTTCAATTGAACGCCTCGTACGAATTTTTCGAGCGCTCAAATCAACCGATCGGTATTCTATCGTACGATTTCATTGAGAAATCGAATATCGAGGAAAAAGATAGCCTAAAACTATTCGATAAGTATTCGATAGGCGAATGCTTATCGAATTTCGAAACAGATTCGAGGGATTTTAGGTGAATAATAGTAAATTTGCCCCTTAAGTCTACTAGAACATCATTTACACATTAAATGAAGCCAACAGGCTGCTTTTTCTTCCAGTAAGGATTAATTATATCTAAATTTGTGCAAGATACTATTTTATTATTACAGAGAAAAAAGGCAATCCATTTTAAAAACCTGGATTGTCTGGATAAAATGGAGTCTGTGGGAGAAGGCTTTTCTGTAATTCGGAGCTTTCTGTATAATGGGTTTCTGGATAATGGATATGCAAAAGTTTATTAATTTTTAAATTGCAAAAATATCAAAACTTTATATACTTGACTAGTGATGGGTGAATCTCCCGCGATTCGCTTCGCCGAAAAATCTGCGAATTTCTAGAGAAATTCGCGAATCGGTGAAAAATTCGCGAAACGAGTCGCGGGACGCTTTTGATGTGTGTCGCGTCATTTTCGGCTTTTGAAGCTTTTGACGCGCGACTTGTTTTTCCGGTGAAATTTCGCTTGCTGAAATTTAGCTGGTGATTCGCAAATTTATTCGCCAGCGGCGAATCGCGGGAATTCACAGCGAATTCGACCCTGGCGAATAAATTCGCCCATCACTATACTTGACCAAGTTTACCAATCATTCCTTTTGGACAATTGTCCTCAAATGCACTGCATTACATTTTTTCGACTGTTGTACTGAAATTACGAAACACAATTCTGTTTCAGATTACTTTATAATTAATCCCAGAGTAAGATGTGATGTAGGTGAACTCAGTATCATAATAAAAAAGGGTAATTTAACCTATAAATTTGACAGATAGGTGCTGCATAATTCTAGCGTATTATTGCAAGTATACTGTTCAGGTAAATATATGATGAATTTAAATTGATGAGTAAAAAGATTTGTCTAATTGTCTTGTAAAGCAGTAAGCACAATATGCTGGCATCGTTAACTGGAAAAAGCAGGTGTTTGTTTAATGTCTTTTTAAGTATGTGGCCTCTGAACCCTCAGCACATTCTGATATCCTGAATGATATCAGAATGTTTGGCCACTGTAAGAATATCCATCTGTCCTTGAGGATTGTCATTTAGAATGCAACTTGAATGGTATACAAGCTGAACCAGTTAAATAAATGAACTTGCTTCAAGCTCTTGCATTTGGTGTGCCATTAACAGCCTAAGGGGTCGATTTACAAAATTCACGTGAAATTATCGACGTTCGATCGAATTCGATTGAATAACGATCGTACGAATTTTTCGTAAAATCGTACATTCTAATTTGACCTCTTCGATCATCGAATACCGAATTATCGAATAGATCAAATAGCTCGAATTATTGGATATTCGATGATCGAAGGAATCAAAATTAAAAAATTGTTCGACTGCCTACGTCGCCAGATTGAACCTACTGAATTGCAATAGAAGCCTATGGGAACCCCCCGATAGGCTTCTGAGACTATTATTCCCCATAATTAGCTCGACCAAATTCACAATTCGATAAGTATTCGACCATCGAATGCTTATCGAATTGTTTTAGGCTATCATTTTGCTCGATATCCGATTTCTCAATGATTTCGGATACCGATCGTTTGATTTCACGAAAAAATCATGAAATTTCCTTTGAGAGTCCGAAAAATTTGTATTATTCAAATGATCGAACGCTCCGATCGTACGATTGATATTCGAGCAGGACTTAGCCTCAGAAGCCTATGGGCAGCTTCCCGTAGGCTTCTATTACAATTCGGTAGGTTCAATCTGGCGAAGTAGGCATTCGAATTACTTTAAAATTTTAAATCCTTCGATCAACGAATGATCGAATGATCGAATATCATTCGATCTATTTGATATTCGATGATTGAAGAGCCAAATTTTACTTTACGATTTCACGAAAAATTCATATGATCGGTGTTCGATCGAATTTGATCGAACTTTGATCATTTCACGTGAATTTCGTAAATTTGCCCTTTAGTCCTGCTCGAATACTATTCGTAAAATCGAAGCCTTCGATTGTTCGAATCATACAAATTTTTCGGAGGCTTGAAGGAAATTTTAAGATTTTCTCATGTAATCAAACAATCATTATCCGATAGTACGATTTCATCAAGAAATCGAATATCGAGAAATGATAGCCTAAAACAATTCAATAAGCATTTGATGGTATTCGAATTTTGAATAGGATCGAGCAAATTTTGGGAAATAGTAAATTTGCCCCTAAATGTTTCCTCTATGTTGACTCACAGTTTCCAGTAGTGCTTGCAAAAGGATAATTGCACACACAGACTTTTAGAAATAAGAGAGAACATTTACTGACTTTCACCATTTGTTTTCATTGTACAGGTATGGGACCTGTTATCCAAAATGTTCGGGACCTGTGGTTTTCCAGATAAGAGATCTTTCTGTAATTTGGATGCTCATATCTGAATTCTACTAAAAATAATTTAAAAGTGAATAAAACCCAATAGGGTTTTACCTCCAATAGGGATTCATTATATCTTTGATAAATCTTTGCATTACATTTTAAAAATTATGAAAATTATTTTATTAAAATTGAGTCTATGGGAGATAGCTGTCCTGCAAATTTGTAAAATATTGCAGGTTTTCTGCTACTTCCAAACTTTTTTGCTACTAATCCATGTAATTATCAAGATGAATATGTATATATGCCATTATAATATACTGTCTGCGAGGTTATAACTGCCTATAAATTTCTAGTACTGTACTGACAGCAATCAGCTGCCAGTAGTTGCTAAAAAAGTAGCAGGTTGGGCAACACTGAAATGTTACTGCCTCCATGTTGCACTACTGTTACTATCTTGTTCTTATACAAATTTTATATGACTTCCTCTGCCTAGTTACAGTCGCTGATCTATGGGACCCCACTGGTTGTGGGGTCCAGGGATGTCTCTTTGCAACAGCTCTAAATGTTTTATAAAACAATATAAAAATATAAAAAATGTTTTGCTTTAAAACTAGAGATCAACATATTTTAATAGGCTACTGGAGAAAACTATTTTTGCTATTGTGCCGTCATGCAATACCACATGCTCCACCTTTACAGAGAAAACACACTTTTTGAATTTTAGGCTAACTTAAACACAATCAGCACATCTGTATTATATGATACAATTCATGTGAGGTAAATCCTTAATATTGCTGCCAGGTCTACATGAAACCTGATCTGAGTCTGAATGCTCACTACCTAATTTGTTCTACTGATGAAAGGATCCAGGCATTCCTGAATATGGCCCCTGCCTGGAGATGTCAGATAAGGTTTTTTTTTTTTTTTGTTTGCATTTTTTCATTAGCTGGTCAATGGACAGGTTCTTATATTAACATAAATCTAAAATGAATTGTAAAGCTTACTTGCAATTATTTTTTATATTTCTTATTTATCTACAACACAGCATAGTGTCGCTGACAGAGGCACGGCAAATCAATTATGTGGTGCAGTTTGAGGCTCTGTTGCTGAAAGACATGAATTATAAAGTTTAGTGGTGAGAAGATTAGAAATGAAATCCCAGAGTAGGTATTATATATAATGTCAGGAGGTTTAGGAATAGATAACTATTGATGGTATGTGGGAGATAAGAATTAATGTTTAAATAAAAATGAAACATATTATTTAAGCTTAAAGTTGCTCTGATATTTTTAAAAAGGTTCCTGGTATGGAACCTGTTATCAAGAATGCATCATTTTGATCTCCACACTTTTAGTGGGTTACTTCTTAAACTGTAATTGCCAAAACTCCCCAAAATTTTTATTTTTTACTATAAAATCTGAGTTTTTAGTAGAAATTTTCAGAATTCATTATACCCCAAGATTGGAAAAAGTCTGAATCCGAAAATCCAGAATCTCAGAAATGCCGAGGTTGCATATACTGTAAGTCAATGGGAGAAGTCCCGAATATATCTTAATCTGTGTTGTGGTTTTTGGGCAAAAAGCTGTAGTTTTTTCACAATTTTTTTTCCACACAGGAAATTGTCGGGAAAATGTATTGATAAATAAGGAGAATGAACCTGTGTGGATTTGGTTGGAGTATTTTTCAGAAAATAATGGGATACGGACTTTGATAAATGGGCCTCCCTGTCTTGCTAAAAAAATCATTAAACATTGAACTCAACATAATTGATTTAAAAAATTAAGATTAATTATATAATTAGTTAGGATCAAGTACTAGGTACTGTTTTATTACTAAAGAGAAAATGAAATAGGTTTTAACATTTTAATTATTTGATTACATTATTAAAATAATGTCTTTGGGAAATGGCCTTCCTGTAAGTCCAAGCTTTCTTGGATAATGAAACGAACGATTGCTTCATTCGAATCGATCGATCCAAACTATTTCCCCCAAAATCCTTTGATTTCTCAGAATTTCCGGACAAGATCTATGAGGTCCCCATAGGCTAAAATGCCAATTCGCCAGCTTAAACTGGCAAATAGTTGAAGAATTTTTAAAGGGCCATTAATTAGAAAATTCTAAATTTTAAAAATTTTTTAAATTCAAATCTAATTTTGGGCTATTTGAAATTAGAAATTTAAAAAATCAGAATTTTATTCAGATGTTCACTTCGACCCTTAGTAAATCTGCCCCTTTGTGTTTTAGAGGTTTTTGAAACCACAAACTCTTAGGGGTCCATTTATTAAACCTTGAATTTATCTGGTTGAGGTTTTTAATGGGAAAATGTGACTTTTTTGTGGAAATTTCTTAAGAGATATACTATACCCCAAAGCTGCTAAAAATCCAAATCCGAAAATACGCCATCTAAAACCTGCCATGTAGAAGTCAATGGCAGATGTCCCCGTGACCTGCACTGGAAAATCCAACAACATTAGCGATTTCATCCAATAATCCGAAAAAATCAAATTTTTTAGATGATTCAATAAAGTCATTTTTTTGGAACGTCATTCTCTCAATACAAATTGACGCTACATTTTGTTGCTCAGATTTATTTGAGAAGTATTATTGATAAATGAATTCTATTCATGGAACCGAGTTTGGTCATCTTAGTTTTCATAACAAACTGAGATTAATTAGAGTTTTAGTAAATCAGCCCCATAGTGTTATTTAAATAATATATACTGTAATTTTAATAAATACATGGGCACAAAGCATAAAAAGTCAACAGGGTGTGCTGATCTGTCTATGCTTCTTCCATCTTTATATAACAAAATGAAAATGCTGCTTATTGATGGCAATATTACTTTATATTCAAATTCCCTATACTGTTTGCAACCTATTGTAAAAGCCTCTTCCTTTTGATGGTTTCACGCATCTATGGCCTGTTTTGAGACTATCTCCTATACTAAGCATGGTCATTAGGAAGGGAATTCATAAGAATAATAATATGGATTGCAAATACACAATAGTTCAAGCTGTGCCAAGCTAACATTTAGGCCAAAGGATAAACCATGACTTTAATTTAAACAAATGTCATTGTGCATTATATTACAGCTTAACAAGTGATTCATGTGAACATAAGCAGGGAGGAGGGTCAAAAAATATGATTCAGTTAACTCCCTGCATCTGGGTGGCTTTCTGGAAGGCATGCTTGGATGTTTTAAGACTGGTTTCTAATCAAATCTAAAAATAAGATTCTTACTGGTAATGAAAACTAGCTTGAAATATAAAAATACATCAGAAACAAATATTATTTTACTTTGGGGATACAGTTACAAATACATTGAAAACACTATACTGTGTTAGTTTGTTTAAAACTGGTCAAATGTAATCATCAAGAAGAATTGATTTGAGCCCCATACGCATTAGTGTTTATTGGTCAATAAAATATGTCCTTATGGCAACCATTATACCTGTTAACAATGAAGTGAAGGTACTATGTAGAATAGCTAGAAGATACAAGACTTCTGTGACTTGACAAATAGCATTTTCTCCATGCAAAGCACTGTTGCTTGAAACTCAATATACAACTCACATTTTTTCACCACCACACAAGGCTGCTGGGTAATGGTGGTTACCATTCAGTAGGAAAATACCAATCATATCAGTTTTACTAAGCTGTTTTCCAGCGCTGGAACAATTTGCTCCAAAACAGAAAAGAGCTTTTCAGAATTGTTAATCCCCCATTAACTTCATTATATTTGTTTTAACACAATGCTCATTCATTTTTGAGGATTAAAGATTCATGGGCAAATTCACTAAGTGACGAAAATGCGCACTTTGCCAGGCTAATTTTCGCCAGACTGCCGCTAATTCACTTAAATGCTAATTTGCTCTCAGGGAGGCGAAAAGTAGCAAAGTTGAGCTACCACCTTACTTACGCCAGCCAAAGTGCATTTACTCTAGCGATGTCTAATTTGCATGCAAAGTATAATAGAAGTATTTAAATGAATGTGTGGTTGCTGGGGTAATTTGACCCTGGAAACCAGATTGCTTAAATTACAAACTGGAGAGTTGCTGAATAAAAAGCTAAATAACTAAAATACCACAAATAATAAAAAATGAAAACCAGTTTCAAATTGTCTCAGAATATCACTCTCTACATCATACTAAGGGGCAGATTTACTAAGGGCTGATTTTTGGGCTATTCGATAGTTGACGTAGCCCAAAATTACTTCGAAATTCAAATTTTAAAAATTAAAATTTTCACTTCGACCCTTAGTAAATGTGCCCCTAAAGATTAATTAAAAGATTAACTACCCCTTCAAATAACACCAAGAGGATTGTTTTCCCACTAATATGTATTCATGCATCTTAGGTACTGTTTTATTATGTTTTATGAAAACATTTTATTAAAAATTTTTTGTTATTGGACTTCAATGGCTGTATGGTAAGGGGCCATCCAGTAATTCAGTGCTTTCCAGATATTGGGTTTCCAGATAAGTGATCCCATACCTTTATTGATAAAATCTGAACTACTTGCAATCTTTCAGGATTAAAACAATATTTTTTTGTCATAGTGAATATTTTGATCTGTACAGTATCCGTAACTGCCCTAAAAAAATTGCCAAGCTGCGGGCAATTACTAACTTAGATTTTGTTACTTGAGTGCACAAGACTTTAGGCTTTGATGCTTCCCCACCAATAGGAGGATCCAGTAAAGTAAAAAGGTAGCTTTGCTTAAAGAACTAAGCTCTGAATGCTTTTGTGCTGTATTCAATATTTCTACACCTGTAATTGTATTAGTAAAGAAGCTTGAGCCCAAAAGTCTGCTTTACCATTCTATTGCCATTATGAGGGTTTGAAATATCACAGACTATGCAGTGGGTAGCAAAATAATTTCAGAATGCTTTAAATGGAAGAATGCTACTTACCCACTTCCCTTGTGTTTAATAATGTAAACACAGCTGTATCTGTAGACATTCAAACTAACATTCATGTTTGCAACCCATCTTCAATTTAGAACAAAAATCACAATTTTGTCAAAATATGTCCTAAGACTGACATGGGTAACTTTAGATTTCTTGAACTTAAAACACTTAAAAAGTGGATTTCTTAGGGATGATGATGTTTAGCAAACCGTATCTAAGTAGCACCCTTAAATAATGATTTTGTTTTGAAGCCTTCATTTTGATGTGGTTAGCACACATGTTCTTTCTTTCATTGATATCCAATAATCATGTTTGAGGTCATGGAAATGAATTGCAGATGTGGTTTCTGATGTAATTATTAAGCAGAAATAGGCTTAGTTATGGGGGTATATTTATAAAAGAGTGAAGTTACATTGCCACAGTCCGCTAGAGTGAGATTCCACCACTCTCTATTCATTTCTATGGGATTTTTTAGAGTGAATCAATGGATGAAAGTGGAGGTTCAACCTTTCATAAATATACCTGTGAAAATCCCATAGAAATTAATGGAGAGTGGCAGAATTTCACTCGACTGTGGTAACCTCTAGCTTTGATAAATATACCCCATTGTCTCAATTATGGTTTTAGAAAGAATTAATTATGATTCAATGGCTTCCATTCTACAACATATAATACCATAAAGGCAATGGTTTATGGCAATAAGTGAACATTTAATGATTCATTGGTATAATTGGTAATTTCATTTACTAGAAATCCATATATTTTATCCATTGTGTTCTCTGTCTTTGACCTGGGAGAGCTGTGTAATATTTTGTTGGCTACAAATAATGGTACATAAGTTTCTGTGAAGCACAAGTTCTTCTGTATGAGCATTTCAAACAAATACCAGTTCTTAATAGTTCCTTCTATTCTTGTTGGATAATATGCCAGCAAATTTTTACCCACTGAGGTTCCTTGGCTTACTGGCAACATTGGAATGATGTCATACTAAAAAAAAAATTCTGTCAAAGCAAATTAAAATATAATGTGCTTCTTTTGTTTTTCAGTTTGAGTGCATTTTATTATATCCATATGTTAAATGAAATAAAATACAAATGTATTTTTATAGGGGTACTAATGCCATGTGCAATGAACATAGCTCAACTGTGTCAGTATTGCTTTCACAGAAATAATTCGGCACAAGAAAAGCTTACCTGGAAGTGTTCAAAGTGTAGGGAGAACTATTAGTTTTGAAAATCGCAGTCATACTCAAGTGGAACAAATGTGTTTTCAATCAAAATGTTTCAAGCTGACATTAATAGATCAAAAAAACCTGCAACTATGATGACGGCATTATCTTAACTGATAAATGTATTGATACTAGTAATTTGATTTTAATAATATCAAAGTATGCATATTTTGTATAAAGTCATATACTGTGTGGCAGGGTTAAAGGTGGGTATTGGACTGGAACAAAGCAAGACAACATGGGTGAGATTGATAAGATGCTAAAATGTATTTTGTCAGTAAGTGATGTCTAAGGAAAAGAAGCAGTAACAAACTGAAGCAAAGCAATAATAATTGAAGGCAAAAAGCTGATATTGTTCTTCTTATTTATTATTAATTATATGCATTACTAGATGTTAAATAGTAGTGTATACTGAAGGCATTTTATTCTTATGATCCTATACCCCATTGGTACCACTTGTCACTGGTGCCCAAACACATCCTAAGACTATTAACCTGCCAGTATGTGTCCTGACTGTCAAAGGAGTAAACATACAAACTCCACATAAATAGGATCATGATTGGAATTGACCCTCAGATCCCAGCACTGTCTGCAAGGGCTTCATCCTATTGTAAGGGTGCCAGGAATACTAAGGGGCAGATTTACTAAATTCGTGTGAATGATTAGAAATTTGATCGAATTTAATGGAATATTCTAATTTGAATTTTAGAATATAATTTTTGGCCACTTCGATCATCGAATTTTAAAAATTGGATCGATTAGAATGATTCAAATGATTTGAATAAAAATCTATTCGATCATTCGAATATTCGATGGTCAAATTACTTGCCCTTTAAAATTTTATTCTACTGCCTAGTTCTCCAGATTAAACCTACCGAATTGCTGCTAAACTCTATGGGAAGCTCCCGTAGGGTTGTTCTAAGTTTTTTAGATTGAATAAAAAAAATTAAATCATATGGTTAAAATCGTTCGAATCATTTGATTCAAATGATTTAATTGTTCAAATTATTTGCTATTGTTCCATTAATCTAATTGCGCTAAATTTCTTCGAATTCGAAGGAGTGCAAGTCGACAAAAATTCGATGATAAATCTGCCCTTAAGTACTGTATTTGCATAGCATATGTATCTTTTCTGCTATTTCCCTTCTCTTCACAATTGCTCTCTACTCAAATTTTGACTAAATAAAGACTGTCCTATGTGTATTTACTATCATTGAACCTTAATACACTGCCTCCAATCTGTGGGGACAATTCTTAGAAAAGGATGAAAACTTATGTACTCAGTTTGGTCCCAGTAGAGGTGCTATGAAATGTTGCTTAGTAAAAGTAATTTAGGCTGGCACATTTAGGACCACAAACAGAAGATGTCAAGGCAGCTTAGTGGAGTGTTAAAGCATTCAATTTATTTTAATCTGTACATATTCAATAAACAATTCTTATGCATTTCAAGCAATAGATCTTATGATTAAGTGCCCATCTGTGGCAAGAAACATGTAAGGCTTATTATTGAAAATAAACTAATGTTTTTACACTCCACTAAGCTGCCTTGACTTCTACTTTTCGCGGTCAGGAAAGTGCCAGCCTGCTCTCTCTGGGGCAAATTCCCAAAAGCGCGAATCGTCTAACGCTAGCGCTAATTTGCCAGCATTACGTCATTACGTAACTTCGCAAATTCACTAACACCGACTCTGGCAAATTTTCGCTAGTGAAGTAGATAGACTAGCACAACTTCACACCCGTACGCCAGGCGAAATTGCGCACTGACGAAGGATCGAAATTACGCAAATTCACTAAGATGACCATTTTACTGAACGTTAGCACTTACGCTAGACGTTACTTTGCCAGGTCAGACCTGGCGAAGTTCAATACAATAGATAAGAGTTTGAAAGAAATATTTTAATATAGGGTGATAGTCTGAAATAGAGTGAATTTTTTTGGGGGTTACCCTCTTTCCCCCTACATTTCTTAACATATGGCAACTCAACTATACAGGGGGCACATTTTTAGGGCAATAGGACAACTTTATTTTTTTTATTAAAGGTTTCCTGGGCTTGTTTAGTGTAATGTAGTGGTTGTAACATATACTTCTATTATACTTTGAAATTTGTGCCGTATGCAAATTAGGCAAAGCTAGCGTAAATGTGCTTTGCCTGGTGAAGTAACACTAGCGCAACTACGCTAACGTTCACCGAACGTAACTTTGCACTTTAGTGAATTTGCATAACGCTGGCGAAAATTTACCTGGCGAAGTGCGTCGAACGTTAGGGAAGACAACGGTAGCGCATTTTGCCGCTTAGTGAATTTGTCCCTTTATGTGTTCCCTGTATGGCTCCCTAAGCTGAAGGTCTGGGGCTTGAACCGAACCCAACATATACAGCGGTAAGCAAACACATAACTGATCCTTTTATTGGTTTTGTATCTTAAAAGACATTACACAAACTTGTGGAAGTAGAATACTTTCTTGTGCAAGTAGCATTACTCTTTATTATAAAATGCCCTACTCAATTCAATACAAAACTAATATTTAAACAACCTACAATTTATTTGGCAAAAACAAAATAATATATTTGACTTATTTATTTCTGTAAAATACATCCTTTTTTCCACTGCAATTTGTTTCTATGTGTTCTCCTCTATGTAGCCATATTTTTTCTGCTGTTTACAGATAACACAGCATTGATCTTTTATCCACAGTGGAGCATAATGCTAATGGTAGATGTTACTTTCTACCCCATCCAATGCCAATACCACCCACATCAGCACTGTGTGTGCCTGTGTTGACAGGAATGAATGAGATCTACCTGTCACTGTACACTTGGGGTAGATTTTGGTAACAAAATGCACACCCAAGCATTTACTGACCCTGCGTGAAGATCTCATTATTTTATTCAATTATTCCTAGAGTGCTGTAAAATATTAAAAGGGTTGTTCACCTCTGAGTTAACGTTTAGCATGATGTAGAGCAGTGCTGTCCAACTGGCAGCCCATGGGCCAAATCTACCTGCTGCTACTGTTCGGTTTCACTGTTGCCTGCTTTTTTTATGTGCCATACTCTGCCTGAACTATGCTGCCTGTGTGTGCTATGCTCTGCCTATGGGAGGTGTTCCTGGTGGAGGTTTGTTAGCATTTGGTGGGGTTGCTGTGGTATCCACACGGGAGGATGAAGCATTTGGATTTAAGGGTATGTCTTAATGTTAAACAATAAACTTGTTTCATAACGATAAGTGTTATCCCTGCAGTGAGCACCAACCATTTGTTTTTTGGTGTGCTACCACTATGAATGTGGATATGGTAACTTGTAACATGTGTGTGGTTAAAGGTAGATGTGCTTTAAAACAGAGAGTGGTCAATATTGGCTTCCATTATTGGCCCTCCACCACATAGGCCAGAAAAATTCCAGACATTCGTACCACAGAAGTTGGACAACACTGATGTAGAGAGTAACACTCTAAGACAATCTGCAATTAGGCTTCATTTTTTATTATTCATTTTTTATTATTAGTTTTTTTTTGTTTTTTTTTTCCTTTTTTGTTCAGCCCCTCCCATTTTGGAATTTCTGCAGTTATCTGGTTGCTAAACTACCTGAGCAACCAGAAAGTGGTTTGAATATGCATAGTAGAGGACCTGAATAGAAAAATAAGTAATACAAACTAACAATAATAATATAATTCTTGAAGAGAAATATTATTTGGGCTGCTGGGGTCAGTGACCCCCTTGTGAAAATTGAAAGGAGTCAGAAGAAAAATAAGGCAAACAATAAAAAAACAACTATATAAAAAAAAATAATGGACAAATGGAAAAGTTGCTTATAACTGGCCATTCTATAACCTACTGTCCCGGCGCAAAACCCCTCCCCTGTGTCTTCTTTACCAGTTCAGCTCTACTGCGCATGCGCCATGACTTTCGGCGCATGCTCAGTAGGAGCATTTACCAGTTCAGCTCTACTGCGCATGCGCCATGACTTTTGGTAAATTCTTCTACTGCACAT
>CM044439.1:70963783-70973978 GCA_024363595.1 Xenopus borealis
ATCTGCTGGTCTGGGGTCAGAGGGCAAAAAAAAGCGGCGACTATGCGCGAACCCAAAATGGTGAACGTCGCGCGAACAGTTCGCGCCATCCCTAACTGTGATATGTAGCCTTAATTGCACGAGACAGCCTAGTCTCTTCAAGTATGCCCCACTTTGGTAATTAAAGTCCTCTTATTTGCCAGGGTGCATGGACTAGCTGGGGGCATACAGAGGAAAATTTTGAATATACTGTATATATAAGTATAGGGTCACTAATCCATCAGATAGAATAGTTGTGATAGAAACTAGGGGGAGATATTTGTTGCAAGGGCCAGTTCCAGCACATAGAGTATATAATATTGCTGGGGGATTATATGGTAATGGTCTCTTAAAATATCTATTAACAAACAAAATACATGGGCTGCTTTGATACTTTTGCCAAAGCTGCTTTTTCCTCACAGTCCAGCCCTGGTTATTAGTCCTCTGGTCACTTGGGTTCTCTGTGTAAAAACATATCATGGGTAATAAGTGGGTGAAGCCTAACCATACAATAGTTTGACCAATCCGTTAGGCAGACTAAATTGTTTTATGAAATAGCCACAAATGTTTATTCTGTGCAGATGTACATAGCTGGTTAAGTGCCAACATCAGCCGCTAAGTTTAAAGGTTTAACACTGCTGAGAAGGAACTTAGAGGCATATTGATACTCCATTGAAAAATAATCACCTGCTAATGGAGTACATCAATAATGTGTCTATGTCAATGGACATGGTATGGTATAATGAAGCATGATTATAAAAAGTTGAGAACAGAGTGAAATTTCACAGCTATCTATTTCCTTGTTATCTGTTGACTTATGGCAAACTCTGTTTTCACTGGTTGATAAAAATGACCCTGTATCACAGCTCTGAGTCACAAGAACAAATATAAATATGTAATTAAATTAGTCTACCTCAGCCAAATTTATGCCACTATATATTTAATTGAACATTTATTGAAAAATAGATGGAATGTGTAGTGCACTTATCGAGTTTATATTTAGGGTAACGAAAAGTAGCAATAACAATACATGCTTAGCCTTACAGAGCATTTGTTTTTTTAAATGGGGTCAGTGACCCCCATTTGAAAGCTGGAAAGAGTCAGAAGAAGGCAAATCATTTCAAAACTATAAAATACAAAATAATGAAGATCTGTTGCAAAGTTGCCTATAACTGGCCATTCTATAACATACTAAAAGTTAACTTTAATGTCATTTTGTATCTTATATTAGAGAATCGTATGTCAGGTACACTGTAAGGGAATATGGAAATGTGGCAAAAGGTTTGATAGCTGTACTTAGCAAAAGTAGCAGCTACATGTTACTTAAATGTTGACTTAAACTGAACAGTTTCATTGTAAATTTCATGGTAAAAGTATTTAGATGGGAAAACATTTCCCAGTCTCTAAGAAAGTATGATTAATGGAGATTTGTCACCTGTGGGAAATCTGTGATGCCTTAGCATCAATGCCAGTGTTAATTACCAATAATAAAACATAAGAATCACATAACTAACATTTGCATGGATGGATTCTTCCTGTCAACACTGGAATCAGGTGGATTTGGGCCCAAAAATTACCAGTAAAACAGTATGCCATGAGCTTGCTCTTTGGTCTAGAGGAAGCAAGTCAGCAATTTATATCAGCTTGTGAATGGACAGCTTTAGGCTCAGGGCGCATGTGTCATACCAGTTCAAACCTGATAGCCTATCATGGTTTGTGTATGGGAGCGGTCAACGCTTGGCCAATTGATATCTCATGGAAAAGCAATTATATACTGTATCTACCAGGCTCTCTGTATCTCTCTGCACTCTCTCACCACTGACCACCAATAAAGCTAAGATGATCACTGATAAAAAATTATTATGAAAAAGTTTCAGTTAGTGAGACTTTTAGAGGGTAAAGGTTTTTAAGAATAAAGTTATTGGCAGTTATCATTAAAACAATAAATGTATTATTATATGTGCAGACTGTGTATGTGCCAGCTGGGAACAGAGACACATGAGGTGTAGGAGGGGAGGGGTTTCCCTGCTATAGCAAAGTTCAGGTCAGTGCAGTCACCATTTCCTGTGAGAGGAAACACCCACACCTCATTTCATCTTAGACACAGAGGAGAAAATATCTCTGTGCAGCTCTGATATAATGACAGTTTTAGGAGGTAAATTGCTTTCAAAATGTTATTTTCCCTGCATCATTACATATTTTGAGTATGATACTGAATATGAAGGTAATATGAAATGTTTCCATTAAAGCAGAAAGCACACAAATGTATTTGAAGATTTCTTTAAATTGTGACGAAAAGTAGATACATAAGTGTATACATTACTTTAGAGTTATGTATCAAATATTAAACAAAGTGACTCAGCAAGTAACAATAAGAAAATTACTTTTAGGGTAAGGCCAGACGCGAAGATTCGGGGAGATTTGTCGCCTGGCGACTAATCGCCGCGACTAATCTCCCTTAATGGCTTGCTCCTATCTCGCACCCGCTAGTGCTAAAGTCGCCTGCGCCTATTCACACGTGGCGACGCGTTTTTCAAAGTCGCTCAAAATTGCCTTGTGAGGCAGGGAGACTAATCTCCCTGAAATCTTCCCGTGTGGCCTAGCCCTTATTGTTTCTGTATCCCAGGCAACAGGTGTCTTAATCAGTAGTGATTAAATATATATAATAGGTGCTGATAATTCATGACACAGTTGAAAGGAATTCCCTTTACAAATCATTTATATTCTAAGAGATGACAAGTATGTTTATAGCTTGCCCCTGCTTTTGCCAAACTTTTTTCTCATGAGTTTTTACATTTTAACTAAATATCAGGGGAAACTTCACACTGCTCTAAAACAAGCCTCTCGTGGAATGTATCTAACACTTAACACTTTACATTTACATTGCATGCAGCTTTTCACACTTAATATCAAATAACTTCCTAAAATGGACATTGATTAGGCATGGGACAAGTATTAAATGATTCTGATGAGATGTTAAAAGACATTCTCACACCCTAAAGGACATGCCAATTGGAAATTCAGAACCATTTATTGTTGAGCAGGTTGAAATAATTTTGTTAAGAAAAACAAACTGCTATTGAATTCATTTTTCATTAGTAACAGTAATTTGGGGCTAGGGCCCTCTAAAAACTACTGTAATCATTCCCATATGTAACGGTACAAAATATGCTAAATGATTTCTTCATTTGTCATCGGTCTAGTTGAGTGAATGATGACAAAAGGGCCCTTCATAGAAGAAAAAGAATAAAATCAAACACAGGTTTGCTTTCAAAATGTAAGATATTAGGTGTAAAAAACAACATCAACTTATCACCATTTAACATATGTAATGACCTAGAAACTGAAAACATAAAGAAAATGCGACAGTGCTAAACGTTTGGATGACAGAACAAATGCTTTGGGGGCAAACAGTACTCTAAAGAAAAAAATACTTATTTTAATTACTTCCTGTGACATTTTATTCCCTAGGAAGTTATGTTTTAGACAAAATCTGCATATGTTACTAAATTATTTCCTGAAGTAAGTGGATTCCATCTGGTTCCAAGAAAGTAAAAACGTTTGGTGCATGGGTCATTCCTAATGAAATTCTTGGTTATTTAGCTCAAGGCATTGCACTGTTTGCATTAATGTTCTTTAACATGAAGAAAAAATCCTGAAGAGAGTTTACAGTCTGCTTGATTGGCCATACCATGAAAAACTTAATCTTCCATAAAGATGCCTTTACTAATAAGGGAACTGAACATGCCAAATGTTTAAGCACCATTTAATTTTAACAGGAAGTCATTAGTTTCTGTGCTAAACTAAGGTTATGTGGTTTAGCCATGCAAAAACACCAGAGCTTCAAGTAGTCACTTTTCTACTGTATGTGTTGTAAGCCTCACTATCCTGGCCTGAACACACAGCATAAAGGTTGAAGTTTCAAAAGCAAACATATGGATCAGCGGCCTAAGGCTGCGGGGAAATCAAGGAAAAACACTATATAGTGTAGTAATTCGAATAACTTTTTTGGCACCAGTCGTGCAATTAGATTCACAAGTGGTATATCTTTTAAGAAAAAAGTGCCCTTTAGAGTCTTTATCTGTCTCCACAGAATCACCCCAAACGTGCTCTGACCAATTCGAGTAATATGGCAGAAGTGCCTACTTACAAGACAAGTCTTGGGATATTGCATACAATGGTTCTTGTTTTTTTTCGCCTCCAACTGTATCTCTAGTTCAATAAGGGAAAAAACATACATCCCATAGTGTAATTGTATTTATTGGAAAGTATTGTGGGTGGCAGCACAAACCACGAGGAGCAGCGAGAGGGAAAAAGGACTTTGCCGGCAAAAAGACCATTAACCTCCCCACTCCCGGATTCATCCTGGAAAGAAGCAGCAACACTGAAAAGTGAATGATTTACATTTTACTTGTGAGTGCAATATTTTATTGGAATTTTTTTTTTTAATAAATCTAGAAAATCTAAAATCCAGTGAATTCAGATTATATATATGATTTTCATTGGGTCTACTAACTCTCAAAAAAATTACAAATACTTGAATTTGAAAAAATTGCTCAATTTTGCCTAGAACAGTTCCCACTGACTTCTACCTGGAAAATACTTTGAAATTCAACAATTGAATTTTTGGGGGGGTCATTTATGATCGAATATGGCAATTTTCAATTTGATCGAACAATTTGAACGATTTTCACCAAATCCTTCGAATTCTCAGAACTTGGAAAAAAAGTTCTGTGAGGTCCCCTATAGGCTAAAATTGCAATTCGGCAGCTTTAAGCTGTGGAATAGTCGAATTTGAAGGATTTTTAAGGGCCAGTGCTTTGAAATTCGAAATTTTAACAATTCAAATCGAATTTTGGGCTATTCTATAGTCAAATTAGCCCAAAATTACTTCGAAATTCAATTTTTTCCCACCCTATTCGACCCTTAGTAAATCAGCCCCTAAGTTTGAAAACCCTAATTTGAATATTTAGTTTTAGTGCATAAAAACTCAAAAAGCTTTAAAAAAATGTAATTCAAATATTGATAAATTAGCTACTTACTGATTTTAGTAATTAACAATTTAGGTTTTATGGACATCAGTCTATGCTGGTCAATGCATTTTCATGTCCACATTTGTATATCATTATATACATTTTATTACCCTAAACTATATAGGAACTTGGATACATAAAAAATATATTGCTTTTATTACTGTATTTAAGTGTATTATAGAAGTTTCTGGCTTGAACAGCTCTCTTGGTTAAGATGTACGAGTTTTCAGTGTGTTGTTTCTAATAAACTTGTTTATTCAGGGTCGAACTGAAAATTCAAATTCAAATTTTCACATATTTTTTGGTCAAAACTGTCAAATTCAACTAGGGAATTATCCAAACTTGATTCGAGTTTTTTTTAAAGAAATTGAATTAGATTTTCAAGATTTATCATACTCTGGCCCTTTAAGAATTTGAATTATATTACCACCTAAAACCTGCCAAGTTACTGTATAAGTCAATGGGAGAGGTCCACGGATCAATTTGGTGATATTTGTTTTTCAAGAATTTTTTTTTTTTAAATTCTATTTATTTAATGTTCCCCAAGTCCAATTTTGAATTCAATAGAATTTAAGTGAGTTTAAAAAACTCACATGAATTTGAAATTCGACTCTTGATACATGTGCCTCTAGATGTCCACAGTATATTGGATGGGTCACTGTATAGGGCAGGGGTCCCCAACCTTTTTCACCCAAGAGCCACATTCTAATGTAAAAGAGTTGGAAAATAACACGTGTGAATAAAGGCCCTGGGATTGCCAAATGAAGGCTGTGATTGGCTATTTGGCAGTCCCAATGTGGACTGGCAGCCTACAGAAAGCTCAATTTGGCAGTACACCTGATTTTTATGCAAGCAAAGTTGCCTCCAAGCCTAGAATTCAAAAAGAAGCACCTGTTTTGTGGCCACTAAGATCCAAGCTGAACAATACATTGCTTGTGAGCTACTGGTTGGAGATTACTGGTACACGGGACCTATTTCCTTCAATTGTTTTTGTTATAGACAATGATAAAGAGCTGGTGGTAGTAGTCATTTTCTTAAATTTTGTATACTCCAAGTCTCCCAATGTAAAAATAATAAAGGGCTACAGAGGGTGTCATAAGAAGATAAGGCCCGTTGCACAAGTAGAATTGGCTTTTGCTGTTAGTGTGAAAAGTGTCATTCTAAATACTTTCCAACACCTGTCCCAGCTTCCCTATGAAAATAACAGGAAGAGCTCAAAAACACACTGAGGCATCCAATAAGGCTGTAGTAGTCAGAGTTCTATGTTTGTTTGTCTGCCCTAAACTAAATCACAGATTAACGGCCTTGAACTTTTTATTAAATTAGGACATTGACTGTTGAATCTGTAGCGTAATCTACCACATATGTACTGAGTTGCATCAGGAATCCATTTATTTTACTAGGCTGTAGAATAGTGCATTCCACTAATTAACATTCAGTAAATTGACCCATTTAACAAGAATTTAAGAATTTAACAAGAAAAATTAAGTTGGCAGATAACTGTTTGTCAGTATGCACTCCAAAGCATAGATACATAGATGTATATAAAGCTGAGCCTTCACTAGCATGGATAAACTTACAATGACTAATACAGTCCTATATATTTTAGAGAGTTTAAGAAGTGCAGAATTGGTGAACTGGTGGACTTGGAGTAGAGAACTAAGTCTTAAAAGTACATGGGTCCCTGATCATGTTAAGTTAAATTTTCATGTCTCATAAATTGGTATGCTTTGTAAGTAATTTATATATAGCCAAGAGAAAATCCACTAAAGCCATGGTACAAATTAGCAATTTCATGTGCTCTTAAACTCTTACATCATTCAGTCATGAATAATACAGTAATGTGAGGCTGCTACCACACATGAGCAGAAGTATAACTGCCCAGCCTTTGTCTAACTGGTGCTGTAGCAGAAATAAAACAGATGATCAGTATAAAAGATAGACTTTATAAATATTTGCACATAATTAGTGTGAGGAGCAAATCTCTAATGTTTGAAACTTACCTATTACTAAAAATGTTTTTCTTTTAGCTTGGCAAATGATACACTTTCTGGTGTGACTGTAAATGCCTCTATGTGCTTTCCAGCAAATAACAGAAGTACTGAAATGTTTCGAGGCAAATATTATTGATACACTATCTATATACTAAGGTGCAATTAGTGCTTAGATGGGAAAATGGCTGATTCATCACACACATGTAGGTTGAGTTCCTCTGTGTTGTGTATTATGTCTACTTTTATTTAATAATAATGACATAAAGGTGTATATTGAAAGTAGTACATTTTTAAAACCAATTTGGCCAGATTAATATAGTGTTTTTTGTCACTTGAAAATAGAACTGATAAAAAAAATCTTAATTTGGAAAAAAAATATTGGCATTGCCTATTTGTATGATAGGGACCCTCTTTATAAAAACACCCGGAACCCCACAACTGAAAGGAGATCTTATGCAACTGATAAAATCCTGTAAATATAATGTTTTAAAATATTTAAATCCCAGAGAGCAAACCAGAATCCTAAGCTCTAAGGGTCTATTGAGGCTCCGTCTGCCCCTTTATATTTAAGAAGCACAGACAGCATTCACTCCAATACTAGGGGGCAAATTTACAAAAATTCCCCTAAAATCCCTCGAATCCCTCAAAATAGTTTCAGGCTTTAATTTCCTCGATATTCGATTTCGATCGTACGATCTAATACCGATCACAAAAAAAATCATTTTCCTTCGAGCCTCCGAAAAATTTATACGATTCGAAATGATTGAGGCGTTCTAAACTATAAATGATATGTTGCTCAAGTATTCAATTTGGGGGTATAATTTTCCTTTAAGTATCGTATGAATGGTATTCGAGTAAGTCTTTGCAAAAGAAGCCTATGGGGGGTTCCCATAGGCTTCTATTGGTATTCGGTAGGTTCAATCTGGCGAAATAGGCATTCGAAGAAATTTTTAATTTAAAATCCTTCGATCATCAAATGATCGAATGATTGAATATTCGATCATTCAATCTATTCGATAATTCGAATATTCGGTATTCGATGATCGAAGATGCAAAATTTGCATATTCGATCCTCTGAAAAAATCGTATGATCGATATTCGATCAAATTCGATCGAACTTCGATCTCTTCACATAAATTTTGTAAATGTGCCCCTAGGTTTTCTCTTTCATTCTTTTAAACCCAGATCCATATTAAATTGTTGCATTGTGAGGATTATTGCCAGGCCCAAATTTGTGGTGAGGCCACAGGTCCGGGCCTAGGGTGGTGAAATTTTAGGGGAGGCATGCCACCCAGCTGCATCCATAGAACACTCCCCAGTGCTTCTGTGCCGGAGAGAACCGCAGCTGGCAATAGGACCGTGCGGACACAGGGGGGAGGTGCAAGCGGAAGCGGCCGGTGCCCGTGCAGCCGGACGTGAATATTGCCCATCTATAAGAGATTAAAATGTGATGCTGCTGATACAGATCTTATCTATAATAAAGATGAAACTAAACACAGAGGTGGCAACCTTACCCAATAGACTGGTATTATCACCAATGAGGATTAATTATATCTTAATGGGGATCAAGTATAAGCTCCAAATTATGGAAATGCCATCTCCTATAGACTCAGTTTTATCCAAATACTCCAAAATTTTAAAAGGGATTTCCTTTTTTTCTGTAATAATAAAACGGTACCTTGTACTTGATCCAAACGAAGATATAACTATCCAGAAAACCTCAGGTTCTGAGCAGTGTGGATAACAGGTCCCATACCTGTACAAGGAAATCATTTTTAAAACTTTGGATTATTTTGCATAAAATTGATTCTATATGAGAGAGCTTTTTTGTAATTTGGAGCTTTCTGTATGATGGGTTTCTGAATAACTGATCCCAAACCTGAATAGTGAATTTGTGGCAGCTGTACTAGGGATTGATCTGAAAGGGCTGGGCAATGAACAAGAAGCATGGGTTAAATCAAATCATGAAATGGACATTGGCAAAGTCCAGCACGTTGTTAGAATGAAGTATGATGCACTATACATTGTCAGTCACAACATCAATTTTGGGTTTAGTGCTGACAAAAAAGGTTAAAGCCTGTCACTACTATTGCAGCATTTATTGATTTTCCTACTTGAGAGACAAATGCAAAATGAAGAACAATGAAAGCCTGATGAGAAGCAGCTCCCAGAGTATCAGTAACATGATCCAGGAGAACAAGCCAAAAGTGCTGTGGTTTTATTATCTCAAGAATAACAAGTAGTAACATTGTGTGTGGTAGAATGTATGTACAAGCTTTAATATGTGCTGCGAGGCACAAGGCCAAGGTCTGGGTGTCTTAAGCATCAGGAGAATATTTACAGTTTTACTACCACAATCTTAAAGGGGAATTGTCATTAAAATAAATTTGCCTCCAAAAGCAAGATAATTATTTTTCACAAAGAGGTTTTAGCACTTATGTCCTTTTTGGCATAGAGATGGTTTCTCAACCTAACATTTTTCCTACTGTAAACAGCTAAGCCATTCTGTTTATCGGTACTACACAGCAAATATGTAGCTTACTCATGTTGGAATCAGCCAGTCAGAGCAAGTGAAATATCTCAGTGACTCATAGCATGAGTGTGTTTTGTAATTTGCAGATGAGTAAGGGATGAGGAATGCTTGACTGCATTGCTAAATAGGCAAACAACTGCAAGAAAAAATATTAATATTAAAAATAAATCTTAAATGATAGTCACTCCAGCCTTTATAGACTACATTTTTGTCTAACTAACTATAGTGAAAACATTTTTTATTTCACACAGCCTATATATTTACCCATTTTTTATCCCTGACACTGAACAAATCCTTTAAGAACTACACTAGCATTTCTGACTGCTGCTGTTCCTGAAATTATTATGCAGCTTGCTGGTTATCCTGTATCACACTTACATTACAAGTAGACATAATTTATGTTTATTTTTCTTTTGATCCCTTACAGGACAAGGAAAGTTTTTTCTCATTACCTTGTTATCTAACAGAGTGCCTTTGTGTACCTGATCGCTAAGATAAAGTTTAAAAAACTTGCTCCTGTGTCTTGTAGTGCCCAGTGAAAGCTAACACTATTCCTTCTTTCTCTTAGTCGACATTTTCCTTTCTCTATTGTAATAAACATGGAGCCGTCAACCTCA
>CM044439.1:70975970-70986814 GCA_024363595.1 Xenopus borealis
AGATCTTATAACCAGCACTTCTTGTCCCATTGTACCATCTTAAAAATTAGAAGCCTGGTTATACTGTGATTGTCACTGCAGGAACTATCTCTATAAATACCCTTCATCTAAGTAGTGAGTAGCTAAGTAGTGAGCAGATAAAAGTGCATCTGCTCACTACTTAGCTCTTCTAGAGTATCTTCACTTAGAAATCAACCCTGAGATTCTAACCAACACTTTAAGGATCTGATAATATACAAGCTTAGAATGCCTAAGCTCTACCACGTTCCACCAGGATATCCTTCCCAGGAAAACACCTTGCATACAGATAGGTCCTTAACCTCAACATTCTCTAAGGGCAATCACACACTACTAGAAGTGAAGACATTAACAGCATTCGTACTTCAGGCATATGTTAACTATTTAAAAGCACTGTACATAGTTCATTATTTTAAGCTTTTATTTGTACACATGCTGACATCATATTTAACTTTATTGAGGTGGTCTGCATTAACCTCAGTAGAATGTTATACTCTTTTATTTCTGACCACATGTTAATTCTGTTCTAAATAACCAAGCCAGGCAACATGACAGCTTCCAGTCAAACTTCAACATAATTTTTAAAATTAAATTATTTCACACTTGCCGTGTTATTGATTGTAACACATAAAAATTGTCCTTACCGGAAACACAGTCAGAAGGTACAGAGTCCACAAGTAAGTAGAATGTTTGCTTTCTAAGAAAAATGTAAATGCTAACATTGTTAATGTACATGAGAAGAATATAAATAGCTACAGGAATAAGATACTAGAGTGAATATCCTCAGTGGTAAATTCTTAGGCCTTTGCTCTCTCTTTCTCTCTCTTTTATGGTTTTCGCAAAGTTATTTGATTTGCCTCATTCCATTCTCCAGGTTTAAGTCAGAAATTTACGCTGGGCCAAATGTAATTCTCTCCACCTGCAAATTATACTATATCCACCTGCTTTGGAAGGAGTATAATCAGGTTTAGTATAATTTTCCAGTGATGGAAAATAGTTATAAAAAAGTAAACTTTAAAAGTAATTTCATTTCCTTGGAGAAAAACTATATTTCAAAAATGTGTTCCTGTTGCTGTATTAATTCAATCAAAAAAGATGCTTATTATTATTATTTCATATAATAAAGATGAGTCAATGGGGCAAATTTACTAAAAAGCAAAGCACTTTTTTAATGCAAAATTTTGCCAAAATGACAATTTGCAGAGACATTACCAATTTACTAAAAGGGAAGAAGACAATTCATTAAAAAAATTTTGCTAAAAAGCTCAGTGCTAGAGAAGTTTCATGCCGTTTCACCAGGTGAATTTTCACTCAGGTGAAAGATCGCTGACCTGCAAATTTATCAAAGTGTGAACTTTCCAATACTGATAAGATGAAGCTACATCCTCAACTTTATTATGTGAAATCATATACTGTATTCCAAAAAGTTGTAAAAAAGACAAAACATTGGAGTTTTTTTTCACATTTTCACATGTGGGATTATGTTTACAAATTGTAACTGTTAAGTATATGTTATTTATACTTTTTTTTAACAATTGGAAGCTCATGCCACATTTGTTTTACTAATAAATACATGACTATGACCTGTATGTACTAGCCATATGTAAATTGACATAATCGTAAGTATGTTAACAAAGTTTAGCTAGCAAGAAAGTAATGATAGAAAAAGATGAATTTTCACTGGTGAAAGTTCCCCAGCGTTCATTTGCCAAGATGAAGTTTCACATTTTGATAAATATGCATATTTGCAAAGATATAACATCTGACATAGTTGCACAAAGTATGGCAGAGCTTTCCTAAGCGATCATAACTAAATTTGCCCCAGTCAGTTCAGTGACACAAGTGATATCATTAATCACAAAATATAACTGATGACATCAGAATGAACCAGAAGAAATAGATTATTAGAAACTTAATTTGTGATATCTAAAGAATTATTCAAGGCTAAAAATAACACTACATACCTGCCTATATGTGGTAATTATAATGTGAGAAGAATTAACTTTCAATTAAATTTTTAATTCTTCTACAGAAAATTGAACCTGCCATCAGAAACCCTGACTGTGTGGCATTTTCATTGGACAGTTCCTCTGAATGAACTGATCAAGGAAATGGATTCCAATCAACAAGTATTTTTCATTCAGAATCAGGGTTGCCATTACAAATCTGTTGTCCAAAGTACTTAGTTAGTAAGACTCCCCCCCCACCACCACCTAGGAACTGCAGGTTGGTGGGGTCTACCAACTAAGTAGAATTGGGCCACAGAGTAAAAAAAAAAAATGTACCGTTCTCCACACCAATCTGTTTGGGACATGTTCCCTTTTGACCTGAACGTACCTACAACCCACCCAAAATCCACCCATTCCCTCACAACCCCTCCTTTTTTTTTGAACTTCGAATCCTTCACGTGAATTTAGTAAATCGGCCCCTTTGTAATAAGCTGTATAGCAGATGTTTGGATGGTATGGAGTAACACTAGGCCATTTGTATTTATTTGCAGTCACATACCCTGTGCCACTGTCTTTGACATCCCCTACATAGTTTCATTGGTGGATGTATGCTGTCAGAACAGTGGCAAGTAGGTTAGATGGTAGAATGGCATTTACGATACTTAAGCAGAGTGTTGCTAGATATTACCAGAGAATGCCCTAAGGATCTATGTTGAGCTTATTTTTGGTAGCATTACTGCCTTTGCACTCCAATAGACTTTTCAGCATATCTAGTATTTCTTTTTATGCTCCTCTGATGTCTTTATGGACTTGTTTTTTAGTCCTCACAAGACTACAAATAACATTTATGAACTGTGGAGAATACGTGTACGTTTACGGTGTTTCTATATTGTTATCTTGTTATTAGAGTTGACAGGGTAGGTTGACTAGCCACAGTTTATCAGTACAGCATGTGTTATTTACTCATATTAAAGATATTATTTGTGTATATATATATATATATATATATATATATAAATATATATATATATATATATATATAGTATATATATGTCACCTCTACAGGAATGTTAAACATTTATATGATGCGATTAGTAACTCCATCTACTGATATAGTACATTGCATAAAAGTAACAGTGTGTTCCTTAACTGTCACTTAACATGTTTTCATAGCTAGTACAAAGTTACTGCTAATTGCAATATCCACATAATATACATACCATTAGCCAATGTAGAGCAGGAACAGGCTAAATAAACAGGCAGTTAATATATGCTGTCTGATATATTTAAAAATATACACATATAACATTCCAGAGAAATACGATACTAGAAAATAACAGACGCAGGTCCAACAGAAAGCATTTGTATTGTGCACACTTTCTTGTTTTGGACTCCCTCTAGAGTTTACCAAGGGAATGATCTCTCCCATGTTCTACTCTTGAAATGCTACTTTTGGCAGTTTTATGCCTGAGGACATCCGAAGACATTTAATAACCAATGTATTTACTGTTTATATAAACAGCACTTTCAGTTCAATGTATGTTGGCAGATACAGGTGGTATCTGTGTACTGAGCATATGCTATTGTGTAAATATTGATCTCTGAACAGCAAGGATATCATATTTTTGGATTTTTTGTAAAGTATCCCTATAAAAGAATAAAAAATAAAAGAATGTTGAAAAAATCTAAAAGAAAAAATCAGTGGTGAGAAAGAACTATATAATTTGGTATTTTCTTACATATACATACTATACAGAGTTTTTTTAAAAAATGTCCAACAATGTCCAAACAATTGGATTGGCTTTTGTACCAATGTAAGCAGGAAATGAGCTGCAGCAAGTAGCAAGGGTCTTTATCTCTGCTACAAGTAGCAGCAATCAGAATACCCATGTGACACTGCCCTTATGTCACAGACAAATGAGCATCACAGAAAAGCAAATTTCCTTTGTACTCTTATCTTTCTGTTCTCAGTGGATTATGGAGATTCTTAATGTCCTGTTGAAAGGCTACCCTAAACTCAGCTTTACCTGCATAGATAATAAAGTTACCAGCACAGTGAAGTTTCCAATAATTCCCTGGATACCAAATAATTTATGATTTTCTAAGACATGATGCAGTAAAGTACTGAATCACAAATAGGGAAAGAAAGACAACATATATCTGAAGGAAAAAAATACAGACCAGCGGCATAGGTGCCTATGATTAAGGGGTTTTTCTCCCGAAACGCGTCAGGCTTAATGGATCTTTCCTAACTTGGAATAAAACCCTTTATTTTTAACCGGAGTGCCGCTGGTCTGTATTTTTCTCCAATTGTGGTACAGCAGAGGCGCTGTCGGCTGAGCACCCGGTTCTGGAGTGGATATTACTAGCACAGTATACCGTGAGGGGTGAGTTTGGAGCTGGTCCATCCCTTTTGACTGTATATATCTGAAGGGCAGTATTTTTTTCCAGAAAACATGTCAACCCTAAATACATTATTAAAAATGGGGGGAGGGGGTTTCTTATGTTGATGAAGAGACAAAAAAAGTAACAATAAATATACCAAAGAGCAATCTGTAGTTTATATCTATATCTAAGGGGCAGATTTACTAAATTCACATGAATGTTCCGAAATTCGATCGAATTTTCAATAAGATTCAAGTTTTTGAAGACCACTTCGACCACCGAATTTTGAAAATTCTATAGAATCGAATGATTCGAATAATTAGAATAAAAATCTATTCGAATATTCGACTTCCCCTTACAATTTTTATTCGACTGCCTAGTTCGCCAATTTCAACCTACCGAATTGGCTTTCATTATTTGAGATCGAATAAAAAAATTTGATCGAATGGTTAAAATCATTGCTATTCGATCGTTCAACCAATCAAACAGTGGTAAAATCCTTCGAATTTGAATATCGAAGGATTTTTATTCCCATACAATTCCTATGGTCAAATTCGAGGGTTTTTTAACCCTTGAATTCGACCCTTAGTAAATCTGCCCCTAACTGTCTACAACACTCATTTTCATTTCTAATGTTTATTACTATTTCCATGGCCAGTTTGCTTCTCATTTCACAAAGGATATTATAATTCATCATCATCATGTTCCATGACCAGAAAAATCCAACCAGTGACCTTCATGTATAATGTTGACTCTTAAAATATTTCTGTTTTACTTGCCGATTTTATTCCTTTCATATTATGCCATCTATTTGTTTGGATCACTAAACTTATCTTACAATTGTTCTAACTTTTTGGTTTTACAGTACAATATTTTTATTGATTCATTGTTTCTGTTTCAGTGAGCCTTATCTGTGGTAAGAGAACTGATGCACACTGTTAAATTTTAGATTATTATGTTCAATTAAAGCTTAGCCTCCTGCAGCCGCACAAATAACTACACAGTAGGTTCAGTTTCATCAGGAACCATTACTATGTTTTTGAAATAAAGCTATGGGAGGTGCCTTCAGAGGGAATCAATGGTGAGACAGGGAGAAACAATGTTCCTTCCCTGCTATAAACTATTTTCTCAAAGAGTACGTTACAGTATAAAATAACTAACTACAGTAGAACCCCCATTTTACTTTTTTCAGGGGACCAGAAAAAAATGGAGTAAAATGAGGGAAAACTTTAAATCAGGGAAATGTATTCTGCATAATATATAGGTGGGACCACAAAACAACAATGTAAAATGAGGGAAAACTTAAAATCAGGGGATGTAAAATGGGGGTTCTACTGTACTTCAATTTCTGTTTTAAAGAATTATTTTTAAAAAATGTCAGTGTTAGGATACCAATATATTTTTTAGTTTTGTGCTAAAACAATTCAAGGTTTCTTCTACACCTATTGGGTCTCTTTAGCCATTGACTAATCCTTATTAATAGAGGCATACAGGCTTAACTAATAACAAGTCTGCTTTATAGGAAATTACAACCTTTTTCCTGTCACTAAATCCTTCTGCTTATCACTAGCTGTTGTAATCTGCATTGTTTAGCCACAGACAGAGATAAAAGCAAATCAGTGTGGAGTCCTTGTTCCCTCTTTGCAATGCAGATTGCAGCTGTGAGCTGCATGATGAGCCATGAGATAGTGGCAAAATGAATATAACTTAGTTGGCTGATACAGAAAATAGGGATTAAATGATTTTTGGAATATAGAGGAAGTGCATGAAAAATGCATACATTTATATACATATGAGGGATGTTTTCTTTCTTTATGTAACAAAACATATAGATCTATTTGTTTATTTTTATTAACCGTTATGTACATAGCACCAACATATTTACACAGTGCATTACAGAGATTATACATCATTCACATCAATGGAGTTTACAATCTAAGGTTGCAATCAAATTCATACACAGTAGGTGAATTTTATCAGGAGCCAATTAAGCTTACATCTGTGTATTTTGCAATGTAGAATCCACAAAGGATTTCTCTGGCCCTAAAATGATTAACATGCAATGTTGTTTTTATTGCAGCAATCTCCTTTCATTTTAAACTCCCAGTGTTTTCTTGAGTGTTATATTAAAGGAATTTTGATTTTATATATATTTTTTTAATTTTTATTTTATATATTTGATGTACGTCTTTGTTGCCATGTCTGTGTTCTGTAATAGGCTTGCACGACTTTGGGTTCTGTTTGATTGAATGTTTATTGTATGATTTACTATGAAAACTCTATAAGAAGGCTGGATATTTTTACAAGTGGCCAGAATTTCCTGTGCTTTCACCTTGTAATATTTGCACATGGGGCTCCTGTAGATTTCAGCTTTTCAAAACTTCATTGCCCCAATCAAGGAGTCTCTACATGCTATAAAGCACTGAAGTGAGGTCTGCTGGAACCATGTAGAATCTCATAGACTGGAACTCAGCCTTTTTCTTCTTTGTTTGTTTATTTAATAACACTGCTGTTTAAAAAGGTGGTGGTTTCTTATCCACTAGAACTGTGTTTTTGTGTCTGGGATCCTCTGGTTTGGCAGCTTTAGCACCTCATTAATTAGAACTGTGACAGGGTCCTGCTGGTTTACAACCCCCTGTATGGTTGTTAGAAAATCACAATCCTGTGTTAGAATGTGAAACGCTACACCTAGTTAGGCACCAGGTGCCCTGCTGGACTCCGGGTCACTGAAAGTTAATTAGCAGACTGTCCTAGCAGAATCCCTTATTTGTTACAAATGCCGTACATCATTCGTAAAAATGTAAAGGAAACGTGAACTGAATAGTTCTTTGCTTCTGTATGAAAGAGCTTCCAGGGCTCAGCAACATTCTGAAACACGGCTGAACATTTGATAACCGAAATTGTATGCGCTGCTTTTTCTGCTGCTGTTCTGCTGTTGTCTCTGCATTCCGTACTTTATAAGCACTTACTCAGCCAGAGGTTGTTCATTAAGTGATCAGGAAGAACTCGGAGTGAGAAGTGGGAATGACAATGGTTCCCTTATTGTTGAATATGCAATTGCAAGGTCCTTCAAAGAAATACATTCCATGAGAGATGTTATTTCATATAGGAGATGTATATAGAATATAGAAGTGTAGGGACATTAGCCAGCAAATAGATGCAGGTGCAACAATGGAGAAAACTAACAAACACAGAGTTGCTTTTCAGTTAAAGGGACATTATCTTGATGAAGCATAACTTTTTGCAATTATATGTGATGAAAGTGCTTTTATTGCTGATTAATAAAAGCCCATGAGTATCTCTAAGCCCATTTCTCAGAAATGCTTGTTTCAAAATGTATTGCTCAGTAACTTCTGACATTTTCTGGAAGGTCTTACACATAGGGAAAAAACACATATACACATGAACAATACAACCTTTGTCAATATGCTTATTAGAACATTTGTGAAGTTAACTGAATGTACATTTTACTTTAAAATTGTTTGCTTCCAAAGAACAGGTAACCCTAAATATAAAAAATCTTACTTTTTTAGTAGACCCAACAAGGTATTGTTTACTAAAAATATCTAGTTTCTAACAGTATCTAAAAATAAAGTAGATGTGGTGTTTATACAAATGGTAGATCAGTACAAGGTCCCGCACACCCTTCTTCAAATCAAATCAATGTTAGCTGATGCTCGAAAAGGTAGAGGCTCGGCCACCTCACATAAAGTCCAGCAGAAATTACCAATGGCACACAGGATCAATGCAAGCAAGTGCTTTGCATGTTTATTGCTGATGCAACGTTTCGGGGTCACGCCCCTTTCTCAAATGGTGTGCATGTGTCACTGTGCACAGGACTTGTACTGTGCATACACAGGACTTTCTGTAGAGCTTGAAAGTGAAAGTAAGAAGTTACTGTTGTTGTGTAAGGCCTGTATGAGCCTGTAAATAAAGCACTGTTATACTCTCCTCATCCTCAGCTACCAAACATAACAAATGGTGACAAGGATATCTTTTCTACCTCTGCAACAGCCTGCAGCTTTTTTTATAAACCCTTGTGAGCCTACCATACCTTTTACTGCTTGGATCTACATGTTTGAGGGCAGAGGGACAGCATATATTACCATTACCTGATGAGACTTGTGACACTGCTCTTACTGCTATAAAGAACTTTTTCATGCCAAGAGTAAATGTGGTTGCTGAAAGATATAAATTCCCCCAATGTGGACAACGTAATGGTGAATCCACAGAACACTTTGTAGCAGCTTTGAGAGAGCTGGTTGTTACCTGTGACTTTGGGAATTTAACAGATGAAATGCTAAGGGACCAAATAGTGGAAAAAACAAGCTCACCTTGCATTAGAGAGAGACTGCTCCTAGAGCAGGATTTAACCCTTGCAAAGGCTATTACAGTTGCTAACCAAATTGAAACAGCAGTGGCAGAGGCTAAAACTCTCAGTCAAGGAACTACTGGAAATGTTCAGATTGTGAATTCAGCACTGTGGGCTAATAATGCACAGTCACATGCTGTGCTAAAGTATTCACCTACACTGCAAAACCATGCAGAATATACAAATAAAAAATACCGCTTTCGCTGTGGTTCAACACAACACACTGCAAATCATGTTACATGTCCTGCAAAAGCTTTACAGTGCTGCAACTGCACAAAAGTAGGACATTTTGCAAAGGTCTGCTGTAGTTCTGCTAAACATGTTCATGAAGTCACTACTACACATGTCACAGTATTAAGTGTGAATAAAGCTGGTACATTTATTCCAGACAAGTTATAGGCGCTGTCAGTGTCAGTACGGCTTCTGCTGACAAGGAGCACTCCCTTAACCTGATGCTTGATACAGGTTCAGCTGTTTCTATACTACCAAAGGATATTTTCTTGAAATACTTTGCAAAAGATCCATTTGTTGCACCTGCCCTGAAACTGGTCAGTTACTTAAAGGATCCAATCCCTGTGCTTGTTGCATGCCGGTGACTGTACAATTTGAATCAAATACTGCAAAATGTGACATTGTGAATAAAGGTACTGCTATACTTGGAAGGGATCTCTTTGCTGCATTAAACCTACAATTAATTGAGGGTCTCATTACTACAACACCAGTGCCTGCCACACAGCCAGTATCTAAAATTTCACTACAAAGCAACACGTCACTGGGTTGTGCAAAGAACTTTGTACACAAAGTTAAGTTGAGACCAGATGTAAAACCAGTATGCCAGAAATTGAGTCAATTGCCCTACTCTATAAGGGAGACTGTCTCACAGGAACTAAAGAAACTGGTAGAGCAAGATGTGATTGAAAAATTAGAATCCTCTGAATGGGTTTCATCAATTGTTGTAACAAAGAAGAAAACTGGAGGTATTCGACTGTGTGTTGATTTCCGTGAATCTAATAAAGCAGTTGTTATGGATAATCATCCTTTGCCACACATAGAGGAAATATTTTCAGAACTTCAAGGAGCAAAATTCTTGTCAACCCTGGATCTTCGGAGTGCTTATCATCAAGTAGTACTGCACGAGGAAAGCAGAGACCTCACTGCATTTATCATGCATGATGGTTTGTTTCGGTTCAAGCGTGTACCTTATGGACTGGCTTCAGCACTGAGTTGTTTTCAAAGACTGATGTCTTATACCGCATGGCATACCTGGTGTAGAATGCTACTTGGATGATATAATTGTCTAAGCTCCAAGTATGGATCTTCATGACAAGTACCTGGAAACGGTTCTGAAATGCATTGATTCTGCAAGACTCAAATTGAACCTTTTGAATTCCCACTTCAGACAAACTCAGCTGTCATTTCTGGGTCGGATTACTAACTAAGCCTGACCATGTCAACGTGGTTACATAAGCACCTACTCCATCTGAATAGGTCTTACTTCTTGATATTCTAACCAATTTACTCCCAACTATGCTTCAGCTGTGGAGCCACTTAGAGCACTACTACATGTAATTTTAAATCTGGTGTGGTCAGAATCTGCTCAACATAGCTTTGAAACAGCTAATTGTGATCAGTCCAGCGCTAGCTTTATTTGATCCTGCACTACCCACTGTGGTTACTACCAATGCTTCAGACTATGGCATTCTCACACAGATCGATGCTGATCATACAGAGAAAACTGTTGCATTTTCATCCAGAACACTTACAGAGACAGAGCATAAGTATTCAACTGTTGAAAAAGAAGCACTAGCATGTGTTTGGGCGAAAGAAAGATGGAGAACCTACCTATGGGGTAGAGAATTTACGTTATGCACTAATCATAGCCCTTTAACTACACTGCTTACAACAAAGGGACTAGGAAGAGCTGGAATGCGTATAGCTAGATGGTCAGCAAGGCTACTGAATTTCAACTACAAAATGCAATACAAAACAGGTTTGAAAAATGTTAATGCTGATTGTTTGTCACGTTTACCTTACCTGCAGCTTCTGATACACCGGATGAGGAAGTTGTAGCATTGACTGATTTACTATCATCTACAGTTACAACTGCTGATTTTAAGCAA
>CM044439.1:70989573-71000544 GCA_024363595.1 Xenopus borealis
TACATTTGTTCTTGATTTTTACTACAACAAAAAGTACCTTACAATTTATGGTTCCTAGCATTTAATTTTTAGACTAGTGGCAGACAAAACTGGCTTGAGGAAAGCTGGAATATTGGGACCTTCTGGATACTTGTGCCAAATGATTAAGAGCCAGCAATGAGTCAGTTCTTCATTATATGAATCAAAATGTAAAAGTTGCAAACAGCCATCTTTCACTATTCCAGTTCCCTGCAAAGAATGTATAAAAATGTTTGCCCGTATATTTTTGAATTGCTTACAATATGCTAAAAGGTGCATATTTAACAGTTGGATACAACCAAATCCTTAGGGGTTGAATTTGTTTTGTTTTTTTCACACAATGGTAATAATTGAATGTATTTATTAAGCAATAATTTAATGTATCAATACACATTTCCACAAATGTAGCAATTTATTTTGTTTATGTAATATTGACTATCATTCCAAAGACATCTTCAGTGCTCACTGAATCACTTGGAATTGCTTTTCCCCTTACTTGACACTTTCACATTCACTTCCTCTGATAATTTTTAGTAGCCTTAAGAGATGGTATCCCAGATTACAAAAAGTATCTAAAAACAACTGATTTCAAAAATTAGTCCACATCTTTATTGTCCTTTAAACACAAAATATCTAATACAGTGATCTACAAACACAGTAATTCTTTACCATGGTATCACACTAACTTTATAAACAAAGGTACGGGATCCATTATTTAATTATTTGTTAGTAGTTTTTGCATGGTGCATGGTGATTAAGAACACAGACGCACTTCATGATTACAAATTCCTTCTGGTCTATAGAGTGAGAGTATTAGGCATTCTTCATCATAGTTTCCAAACAGGGAATTTTCAAATATTCTTGTAAATAAATTATCCAATCCATGAGATTTACAAGACAAATGAAACTACAAAGACAGATATTTTCAGAAGGTCCTTTTGACATCTTGCTCTTATTTCTCCAGTCACATATTTATTCCATCTTTAACCATTTATCCTTTATAATAGGCATAAAAACCACCCTCCAGGGATCTCTAGCTTTAGTATACTGTAGTTTTTCTCTTGAGGATAATTAATTGGACTACTTTGTCCCGTCAGTAGAATAAAAATGACAAGGTTATTTCTGTCAAGCTCTAAACAATGATTAATGGACCACCAACAACCTTGAACAATATATCTTTATTTAAGATAGCAGGGGGATCATTGACTAAATAGTGCAATTTTACTAGGCAAGACCATTCTGTTGTCAGAAATGTGTTTGGTTGTTGATTATACTTTTTTGGTTCAAATATTGACCCATCATCTGTTCTAAACTGGGTTCCCAGTCAATCAGGTATTCTTATTTACCAGATAAAGGGGGTTATTTACTAAACCCCCTTTTTCTAATATTGTTATTTAACCAATCTTGTTCAAACTCCCATCCATGATTTGATCTTATTTATCAATGAAATAACTCAAAAAGTCAGATCGGGAAAAACTTGACAAAATCGAGTGTAAACTTGGATCAAACACATTTTTCAGACTTTATTCCCGAATCACTCAATTTTCTCTGGGTTATTGCATGAAAACCCTGAATTTTGGGGGTTATTGAGCTAAACCCAATGCAGACCATGATGCTGAGTTTTCGGTTTCAGGATTTTTGCAGCAATTTAATAAATCTCAAAAAATTTTACGACCAGTAAATAACCCCCTAAGTGTAGTTGGATTTAGGGGCCACATATGCTAGGATGATCCTATAGAATGATCAAAACCTGTTAATGCAAAGGGCTGCTGTATCAATTCCCAGTAGTAATTCTCTTTGAATGCTGACTTACTGTGTACATGTGCTTGTGTCTGTATCCTCCAGTAAACCTAAATTGAAGCAAGGTATTAGTGTAGTTCCTGGTGTGCAGGATGTGGTTTGCTCCATATACATGACACTGAGTGAGCTTAAGGTGGTGCTTTAAAAATAGAGCAGAACCAGCAGCTACTTTTTAATAAACCACTTGTATAATGTCATAAGTTGGGTGTGCATGCCAGTGCCCACAATGAAATGTTTGTTAGCCTGTGCAGACCAGGGAATATAATAAAGTAATAGTTTCACAGAATTTTAGTTCCTTCTGTTTCTAACTATTTTGGCACCTTTTACCTTTCAATTCTCTTTTCTAAACAGTACAAATCATACATCTTTTCCTTGGAAACTTCATCTTTGCGTGTGTTGCATATTAGTGAAATTCAGAATTTTGCACAACGTTAAAGTTTCATAGTAACAGAGTAAGTTAGGTTGAAAAAAGAGTTCAGCCCTTCTAATTTTTTTCTTTTTTTTTTTAACCTGCCTAACTGCTAGTGTCATTTATATTATCAGTGCTGCTAACGGAAGATGTCTGATGTTTATTTTCGGTGATAATTGTGAGTAATGGGATCCTCACAGCATTTCAAATTTAAAATGACGCTGAACCAGTCCCCTTTATAATTTGTCATGGACTAGTCTTGTTTCCTAAGGTACTGAGCGACTCTTGTTTAGGATGATGAAGATTTTAACATAGGTGCTTCTGGAAAACCACAGTTTTCTGAAACAAGTAAGTGAATAACTGGGTGTATAAGAGACTGTAGATAGATTTTAATATTGATAGATGAACTTGAAGTACAAGGGAATTAGTTTACAAATTTTATGTAGCAGCCAGTTGGCCATTGTAACTGTAGCCTTGCAAACATGGAAATGACAAATTAAAAATTGGTCAATGTGTATCAAGGCTAACAAACAAACATTATTTGATTAAGTTATTCAGCAAACCACATGTCAAATCAAGGAAGATGACACCCATGGCAAAACTATCAGTAGAAAAATATTTGTGCTCAAAGAAACAAGGAGCTGGAATTCTCTAAGACTTTAGTTTTCAAGGTAATAATGTTAAAGCAAACTTGAGCAGATGAGCACCTACTTAACTCTGTAAACTAGTTCTGTTCTCTCAAAGAAAACATTTCTAAGAAACAATTACACTGAACAGATTGATGTGTGTAGATAATGTGTGAAACACAGTGAGCTATACAAACTCAGCACTGTAAACATGACAGTGATTATTCAGTCTGCTCATTTCTTCTAAATATTAGGCATTTGGGGGGGGGGGATTCAGTGAATAAATTAAAACATGTTTTAAAAGAAAAGCAGCAAAAGTTTTGTAACTCTAGGACCTGTTTTACAGGAGCAGTACAAACAGCTCTAAACAATTTAAAGATAGGATGTGTGTGGTCTTTTGTGTTAGCATGAAGTGTGAAAGCCATAATGACTATTGCCTTTATAAACCATTAACTTCTCTAAACCTCGGTGAGGCTTCACGCTGCAAATCAAGACAAGTATTAAGAGATACATTAGTTGCAGGTGCTACACTGTGCTTAAATCATAACCAAATGGGGTTGGAGTGCATGCCATGCCCCCCTCTTTGTATTACGGGGCGATAAATACTTGCATGAGTTATAAACTTAATCTAATCAATTTGGTAGGCTCATTTATACATATTCTCATTTTAGTGGTTTTAGAGTTTGTTTAAACCACAAACAAATTTTCTCTAAAACCATGAATGCCATGTAATTTATTAAAAGATTTGAATATAAAAAGCACAAATGCAAAATAAATGCTGACTGACTGAGTTTATCAGACAACTAATAATTTTAAAAAAAATCTGGAACCTCTAAAAGGTTGGAGAAATTTTGCATTAGAGTTTTTTGTGATTTTTACATTTAATAAATTTAAAAATTTTTGAGTTTTAGTGAAATAAAAAAAGCCACGAATTTTACAGAATAAATGCAGTTCGTGAACAAAATAGAAATCTGAATGTTCAATCAGTGATAAATCAGCCCCTAAGTATAAGAACAAGGAGAAGATATGGTATTTTTCTATGAGGTATATTTGAGGAGGTCTGATTATTATTTTTCCTTATTTGGGTAATATAAAAGTCCCAGTAATATAGATTTCTTTTTTTAACATTCACTGCATGGATGTGTTGGATTCTTTACTGCTTTATAGCCAATCATACCTCTGTTATTGGGGATAAATGTTAAATATTATACCAAACATACTTTACATGTTGACTTGTCACATACATTACCCTATTACCTTGCTTCCTATGTTGTACATCATCAAATGTTTATCATTCTGACTCAACACAGACTGCAGAGCCAGTTCTCATCTACAACTTTTTGGCATCTGTAAAATTGAACTGAGGACTAGAATGACACGAACAGAGGTAACATCAGCAGGTAGAGCCCAGACATATAATTTCTTTGACATAACTAACATCTGTGAGGCTGAGTGGACCATTTACCATTGTTGACCTTAACAAATTCAGTTGCCATTTTATTTTGGCTCTAAATGTTTCTTTAAAAAAATAAACATTTAACACCAGACTATCACTAAATTGTGTCCTTTGGGCTTAAAGCCTAAAAAGTCTATAAAAAAAGATTGGGGCATTGAATTACTGTTACTAATGAAAAAAGGTTATATTTGTTTCTGCTTAAGGCATTTCCCTTGAAGAACCCTTCCAAAATCAATGTGTGTGCAAGAAGAAAGCAGGACAATCAAAGCACTTGTAATGAATGTAGGCCTCTGTGAGGTAATTTACTTTAGCAGGAAAAAACTAAACTTCAAGAAACAAAAGCATGTCCCGAAAATATTGTATTAATTTACCAGAGCAACATGAGATTTCAGAGGAATTCGATTCCATTTTTACCTTTTCTTCTTTTTGTTTGCCTCTCTGGACTTTGTTAATAAAGGGATCATAAACTGCAAATGCTGTAAAATGCCCCATTGCCTCAAGCATCCAACCTTTGCCTCCCTTTGCTATAGAATTACTTCAAATATTTCTACAATAATTTATATCTACCTGACTTGTTATTTACATTTAACATAAAAAAAACATTATTTTTTTAGATGAGAAACAAAAAATTTACCTGTGGCTTTCCTGTACTTGGGATTACAAAAAATGCATATTCAGTACTGAGAATCCAATAACCCCCACAGCTGAACCTAAAGGGTTGTTTGACATCTCAGTAGAAAATTAAAGCTATGTTATATTCTCTGAATGGAAGTGTAACATTGGGCTAAAGTAGCAAATGGCTGCTGGAGGATGAAAACAAAATGTTGCACTTGTAATAGATCATGTTATGCTTTAATAGTATTGCATCATTTTTGTAAATGCAAATTATTAATTTTTCTGCTAAATTGCATTTTACATCTGTTTTTATTTATTTATTTTGCAAAGTTTTTTAAAAGGAAAAACCTATAGGTAACCATATACAGGTGTAATGAACAACTGATTCATTCAGTACAGATCATGGCCATCTTAAGGCTAATGTCAAACCTGGTGTTTTCTCTGCAAGAGTATTTTGGCTATGGCAGGTTTACATGAGTGCTTTTTGATAATTCCCCACCAACATAAAAAAGCCATCAGTTGTGGCAGTAGCATAAGGCTAGTGCCACACTGGGTGTATAAGACCAGGCCAAGAAACATCCTCTCTGCTTGCATTCCACCTGTGCGTGCCTCTACACTGTGTTGCGTCAGCCGGGGAGCAGATTTTGGTACGGCAACACGTGTCAGAAGCGAACCATTTCAGTTCCAAGATGGTGGTGCCCATGGTCACGTAGTGATGCAATGACGTATTTCGGTAAATAAAAGGATGCCAGAGAGCCGGGTTCAATGCATGAATATGGGTTCTACTCCTGAGTGTTCCTAGGTGCACTAGAATTATGTATGAACTGATTCCTGGATTCTGCTTTAATGACTGACTATGTTGATTGCTATCTACCCTTGAGTGTACCACAAACTGAGCTTTCACTTGACATTCTTCACTGCATCTTCCTCCTTGGTGCCCACTCCAACCAAATAGAGCCATTAGGCCCCTACAATGATTATGCATATTAGCCCCTAAATTAGTTGTGTCTGCACCCAGTAGTTGTGAAACAGCCTTATGTGGCATTACTCTATGTGCCACTTACTCTCTGTTGAACTTTTCTGTTATCCATTTTATAGATGTGTATTTTTACCCTATCCAACTGAATTGCTACATCCATGCATGGCTACACAGCAGCCTACAGTATTTATATATATGTTGCAGTGTTTCTGAAGTAAACCAAATTTTAAACAGTGCATTATATTTAAATATTAAAATATTGAAAGTAAGTTGCTACTACTAATACAATTCTGGAGTTCTTATATCAGACAATGTAGGCCAGCCACTCGACATTAGGCTATGCCCCCCTGCTGGCTTATGCTATAGGGAATATAATGCTTCAGGAGAAATGTGACAGGGAATAAGGAAAACTGTGGCCAGCACTTTTTTATGTGGGAATGTTATAAAAGTCATTAATGGAAAAAATATGTACAATGCAAACAATTTTCCTTTGTGTGAACATGTTTCCTTTGGGTATATTTAATGTGTTTTCCAAACCAGTAGTGCCTCATCCACCAGCCAAAAACAGTTGGCACATTATTTGTGTGTCAAAAAATAAATACGCCAATTTTAAGCAGGTCTTAAAAATGCTCTGTGCTCATTTAAAATTTGCAATGTAATAACTGCCAAATGAAGAATATGCCCCTTCAAAATGTGTTTGCTTTGTAATGTGTTCTGTGTATAAGTTTTATTACATCCTTTTATTATAGAGCAATGCAGTCTTACGCTGAAACTGCTAGAATGGTCAGCACTTTTCATGGAAGCAAAGGAAAGCAGAGAAATAATTATACATATACTGCATACATACAGTACCTTAATACTACCTTCAGAACAAAAAGGCTTCCTGGAATTGGCTTGTCCATTTATATGGTAATTAAGGCCAATTTACTAGCATGTTGTTAGAGGAAAAAACAGCCTTACCAGGACATTTCCTCGCACTTGATTGATTTAGCATCAGTGAGTGTCATTATTGGTTTCATGTGTTCACACCTTCTAAGTTAATTTCCACACATCTGCACATTTAAATTACAATATGGTGCTGCAGAGGATTGTAAGACACATACTGTTACTGAAGAACTTAGGCGTAATAACCTGATTACAACCTCTAAGTCAACACCATCAAGAAAGTGTGTGTATTGCTACAATTGTATTTATTAGTCACTCAGGAAGAGGCAGCTATTAAGATACAGCTACTATATTTTTAACTAACTCCAGGGTAAGAAATATTTTTTTTTGTAAACTAAACAAGCTCTCTACTGTATGTGAGCCTATAGCATAACAGAAAAAGCTATACCACAATATATGAAAAAGCATTTATATTTTTTTAGATGAAGAACATATATTTTAGAGCAGACTCATCTGTGTAGGGATCTGTTATTCAAAAAGCTCCGGACCTGGGGACTTCAAAATAAGCAGTTGTTCTATAACTGGTATTGCCATAACTTAAGTCTGCTAAAAGACTCCAGATAGCTCCAAATTACGGAAAAGCCATTTCAATAGACTCCCTTTTAATAATTCACATGTTTAAAATGTGCCCTATCCTTTTATATCTTATAATAATTACACCGTTCTTTGAACTTGATCCTAACTAAAATATAATGAATCTTTGTTTTTTTCCTTATGAGGATCCCTCATCTGGAAAGCTTCAGGTACTGAGCATTCTTGATAACAGCAATGTGCAAAGTGTAATTTCAGACACAATTCACCATGTTTTGTACCCACAATACAGATTTTTCCCCCAATAAATCCAGCTATATCAATTGCATCAAAATGTGTGTAATTGTGTATGTGCATTTTGACAATATTTTGGAATTGTGTCCAAATGACCTCTGCACCTAATTCTTTAGGTACACGCACAATTCACCTATTTACACAGCCCCCAGAGGGAACCCTGATGCAACAACTACCTTCACCTAAACTCTTCTGCAGTACCAATTGGCAAACTTGCACACTATTTGCAACAGGAGTACACAACTATGCGGAAGTGCAAGAAGCTTGTTTAGATACAAGTACAAGTACCTTTAATGAATGTCATCAATTCGCATTGATCTTTATTTGTGTGCCCACAAACTGGGATTACAGTTGAAAATCCTCCCTTTGTTTTTTTCAGTAAGAGGCAATAAGCCTTGAATAAAATATTGTGCAGCCTTCATTTTTAACTATAATTTTAAACTGGATTTCATTGTGGGTGGCATGCATTATCAATTAACTGTATGTGGAAAAGTCATTTGTGAGTTTTTTTTGTTTTATTTTCAGAAAATGTCTTGCATGTTTATGTATGGGTGATATTTCACAAATATGGCTATTCTGGTGTCTATCATAACAACTGAGATTTAGGATCGAGGGTTAGGTACATTATTGAGAGGAATTATTTAATGTTTTAACTCTCAAAATACATTTTTAAAAAAACATACCTTTCCAAAAATATAGCTGCATTATTTGTCTATTAAAACTACATTATGTGATATCCATTAAATGTGAATAAACTTAGTGGTTGGATATAAAGATGTCAAGTGGCAAATAAGTAGATAGCTTCAAGTAGCTATAAAAAGGAATATCAAACATATTGAAAGCAGGTGCTTCCACAAAGTTATGGTTTTTATTGGACATTTTATTTATCAGTCATGAATTTTGAAAACAATAAAATGTTTTATATATTTTCCTGTTGGGTAAAATGAGTGATCCCACATGTGAGTGATGTGGCATTGAAGGGTATGACCTTGGAAAACCTAAGTAACTGTTAAATATTTGAGTTATGGTGTAGCAACCCCAACAAATAAGCAAGTGAAACACTCAACCAAAGCATTTGGCACATTTCTTTTGTTACTGAATGGTGTGTCTTGTGCACCAAATGCATCACAAATGTTTGCTCCATCTATATATTAACACACATATGTAGATAAAGCTCTATTATATTATATATATAATATTGTATGTCAATACGTTATAAAGACATGGAAACCTATCCACATATATTACAAAGAAATATCAGTGGCTTTAAGTAAATAGAAGTTGCTGGTGAACATTTGGCAAGAGCCACAATAACAAGGTCTGCTCACAGGGCTGATGCCTCAGAATCTAAGGTTTATGGCAGCATTGGCATTTTCTCCACTTGAGTAAAAAGCCAACAGAGCAAAGATCAATCCCATAGCCAGCCTCATGTGACAGGAATGAAGGCAAAAGTACACTGGAACTGTGGATGAAACTGCACATACTCGACTGTGATCTCCACACTATTGTCAGTCCTGTTGTTTGTAGCAGGCAGTTATTATTTAGGTCAACATTTGCGGTTAGCAACTTGTGATTTTCCCCACAGTAAGTTGCATCTAGAACCACCTTCATTAAAGTTACTTGTTCTTTGCAGTTCCATTTAATTGTGCTCAGCACTGCTCAGTTCTTCCTGCTTTCCATTCCGAAACAGGTGCTGCTGTGCCTATTCAAGCAGGGTGCTCAGGGAACCCTGGATCTACCACCTGGTCAGGAGGTGGAGGTAGCTCAATGGTTCCCAGAGTGCCCTGCGCCAATTGCCACAGCACAGTTGAACCTAAAGAATTGGCAACAGACATCACTTGCATAATGAACACCAGAAATGATGCCGGTAGACTTGAAAAATATTCTGGGCAACTGCATCTGATTTGAAATAAAGTGCACATGTAGTTGCATCCATTGTTACTAGTGATGGGCGAATCTACCCAGTTTCGCTTCGCCGAAAAATTAGCGAAATTTGCGAATTGGCAAACAAAAATTTGTGAAACAAGTCGCCGCATGTTATTGACGCTGCATCGTTTTCGTCATGTCGCTTTCGACTCATTTTTTTTTTGCGAATTTTCGCCAGGCGAATTTTCGCTGCCATTTGGCAAATTTGCCAGCGGCAAATCGTGGGAATTCTCCGCGAATTCACCCCTGGTGAATAAATTCTCCCATCACTAATTGTTACCAATCATATGCAGTTGTGCCAGCAGCAGCACAATTGAGTCAAATGCAGCTCAACTGGGTCCAGCATTGTGCCCCAAATTTCAGAGGAATTCTGTAGAATAATTGTGTTGAGGGAGAAAAACATGGCGATTGTACTCAATTGCACTTTGCTTACTGCATATGGGGAAATGAATGCACCCTATAGTATTCTTTCCTTTACTTTGCTAGTTACCTTTTGTTAGGAGCCTGGATTCCCTTAACCAGTATTTCAAACTTTTCCCCCATCTATTTTAAATACCATCAGAGAACAAACAAGGCTTTATTTGTTTGCTTTTTTTGTTTTGTTTTGCTTTGGTGAGCAGTAACATTTATTTTCGAACCAATGTTTTAATAGTTGGTAAAGCTTTTGTTTGCTGTTTTACATTGTATGCTTTTAAACAATTAACTTCTCTTGCCTGAATCCTTTTGGTTAACTGCACTAGCTTAATAGCGTGTAGCAATCATCTTCCACATGAAAGGAATACTTGCTCTCCAGGCTATAGTACAAATGTGCACAATATGTCCATTTACAGTACTTGGCAAATTAACACTATTCTAACATACACGTTTCCCAACACTATCCTTACCCCAAGGAGCCCATATTTATCACGGTATGAAGCTGTGATTTCTTAAACAAAGGTGCCACAATTTATTTATTACATTTTACAGCTAAAAAAGTATATCTGGTGAAGGGAAAACCATTTAAGAGCACTGCACCTCAGCAGGGAGCAATCAGGTTAGTGACCCTACCGTTAGTGGCTGCTGCTATATAAAAAGTAAATCCAGCTGTTATAGTAAATCATACAGAGGAAATGCTATTTATATCGGTGTTGACAACTTTGACTTGATATCTCCTACCCAAGATTTAAATTAGAAAAGATGCTTACTTTTTCCAAAGTAGCAAGTTTTAATGTAATGGCGATTTTGATCAGTGATTTTTAGTTGCTTGGGGGCTGACCTCCGAATAAACCAAAATCTCTCCCATTGTCTGCTGTGGTAGTTGTCTAAACTAAAAGTTGTCATGCTTTGTGAGGCAATTATTGATGTACTGCAATGGATGAAGCCTATGCATGAT
>CM044439.1:71014002-71028116 GCA_024363595.1 Xenopus borealis
GCAACCTCACACAAGACCTTACAAACAATCTATTTAAACCCGACAGAGACACACGCCCGGTACTTATGCCCCTGGTGAAGCTGTAGATATGGCAAAATGTGTAGGGAAGACGGCAAAAGTGGGCGGTGGTGTGATTATCTCCCATCTGCTCATAACTTAGACAGGTAGAATTCAATACAATGAGCAATTTTGGCCAAGAAGAGTGGGCTTATTGAGCATAACTTGCACAGGGTCTGATTGATAGATGTGGTTAAAGAGACTATTTAGTATAAAATTTATTTAGTGTGCTAACCATCCACCTCATGCGGTTTATAATTTGTGTATTTTTTAAGGTTAGTGACCTGCATTGCATGGAGGGGTGAATTGCAGTGAGTTTGTTGGTACTTTTGGTTCATTGACCGGGCGGTGTTTATAATTGGTTTTTTTAATTAAAGGTTATGTTTTAATTGACAATGTTCAAATGCCTTACAATGTCTACCATCTAAACTGGTTTGCGTGACGGTATGTACCTGGAAGTTAGGGCCATATCCCTGAGCCACATTCATTGTAATTTATTCTGTTATAGTTAATCAAACCTGCAGATGGGCCAAATATTGTTTACTTCTTAGCTCAATTTTGTAGCCTTTGTAAAAGTACATAAAAATCTGCTATAAAAAAAGAAAGAAAATTGTACACTCCATTCACTTGTTCAAAACCATGATATATAATATATAATAAATACTTGCTACTATAAATACATTAAGTTGAAGATAAAGGGGGCTATTTATCAATGGTCAAGATTTTTACCTGAAAAAAAAAATTTTCTAGGGTATTTTTCAGTCAACAGCTACTGTTTTGGTGGAGCTCAATCGGAGAACGTCGCTCCTCCTGTCCGACAGCAGCTCCTCGTGGCACGCCAATTCCTCCCAGCCGGCCAACACACAACTATACCTTTACACGATCGTGCGCATAGTCAAAAATCTCAGGAGTCCGGTATTTGAATCATTCAATATTATATATATTGAATGATTCAAATACCGGACTCCTGAGATTTCTGACTATGTACACGATCGTGTAAAGGTATAGTTGTATTTTTCAGTCAAAACTGCAATTTTCAGGTTTAAAAAAAACTTGAACCTGGAAATAGCTTGAATCAAAAGAATACTCTAGCTGAAACCTGTCGAGGTCATATAAAAGTCTATGGTAGAGTTCCCTTCAACATTTGAAGATGTTTGTAGCATTCATGATGTTTGGGGGAGTTTTGGTGGGTTTTCACTCAAAAACTCAATAAATTCAAGCAATTCGAGCTTTTTTCAACCAAAATTCGATCAATTATAGTTTTTGTGTTTTTCACGCCGAATTCACTGATTCAAGTTTTTTTTCATTTAAGTTTTTTCTTAATTCAGAGAACATTTGAGTTGTGAGTTCATTCGAGGTAAAAAAAAAAAATCACAAATCTCTAAAACTGGACCTAAAAATATAAATAAGATAAATAACCCCCTAAAAGTTCATATAAAAAATGATGCGGCAGATAAAAAAAAAGAAATTCATACATGAATTAGTCCAAAACCAATATATCACAGTTCCCCCTTGAATAACTGCTAAAATAAAGGCTGTGCTATGGTTACTATTCTTGCAGGAATTACTCTACACATAACCATAGTGCTACTGTATCTGTATTTTCGCAGGAATCACTCCAAATGTGAGAGAAAGGTGTGGTGATATGATTAATATGGTATTACGTTTGTAACAGCAATTTAGTTTTGAGTTCCATACAGTGAAGCCATTTGGTCTAAATGAAAACTGAATTATTGCCATTGTTTTAACAATTGTGGGTATGCTGACAAATTTGGCAATTGGTATATTTATTTAGCCCTTTACATAATGTTGTATAATTCCATGTTATCTCTCATTTAGTTGGGAGGAATGTAGTTCTCTTAATATGTTTTTAATTTGTGCTCTATTAGATTCTACTTCCCCTTTTACTTAAAAGGGGAGTGATACAGTACTTCCCAATTTACAAACAGAATGAAAGTAAGGGTCTCGAAATGTATTGTGATTTATTGATTGCCTGATGAAGTTGAAGTAGCCAATTGTGTAGCAATTTATACCGCTAGAAGACCTTTTATTTTTTAATCGGGTTGTTAATGTAATGTCAGTTTTAATGCTTGGTATGACATAGATATTGATATCCTGAGACAATTTGCAATTGCTTTATTTATTTTTATTTTTTGTGCATTTTCAATTATTTAGATATTTGTTTAGCAGTTTGGAATTCCAGCTGATTGTTAGGGCCTTGCTTACCTTAGCAACCAGGCAGTGTTTTAAATGAGAGACAGGAATATGAATAGGAGAGAGAGACTGAAAAGGAGCTATAGTTTTTTCTCTGTTGGGGTCAATGACCACCATTTGAAAGCTGAGAGAAAGATGCACAAGAGGATGCCAGATAATTCAATAACTACATTAAAAACTAAATAAATAATGAAGCCAATTTTAGAGTTGCTAGGAATTTGTTTTCCACAAAAATGTAAGTTGTTGAGGTGATTTTTTTTGGTCAAAAATCGATTTTTCAGGTTAAATAAATTATTATACCCCAACCCTGGAAATAGCTTTAATCCACAAAATACACCATCTAAAACCTGTTGAGGTCATGTTGGAGTCAATGGCAGCGGTCCTTTGAACTATTTGAAGAGGTTCTTCAAGTATTCCTTTATAATGTTTGAGTTGTTTTAGAGGGTTTTGCCCAATTTGAGTTATATATTAGCCGAAAACTCGATTAATTCAAGATTTTGAATTTTTTCTTAAAAAAAGTTGTGAGTTCATTCAAGGTTTAAAAAACTGTAACATTTGTCCTTTGATAAATAACCCCCTAAGTTTTCTCCTATTATTGTGAGATGTGAATTGCTAGAGCTAGTGGAAAGCACTGCCATTTTGGAAATGAACAGTGACTAGAGAGACACAGAGCAGTCATTGCTTCTACCTTGAAAACTGGATTTGGGTGAGACGTTTACTTTTAACAATTACAGGGGAGTTGAAGGCTTGTTTTAGACTGGATGAACTGAGTAATACATTGCTTATATATTGCTATATATTGAGTTGACTTTGAAATTCCTTTGAAACCCAAATCAATCTATTCTATTTCCAGTCTTTATTTGGTGTTGAACTGCAATAAACCCATGCTCCAAGCAACCTTACTAAATAGAGACTTATAAGTATTTTTTTTTACCCCAGAAAGGGCACTATGATATACTGAATTTGAACAGTTGAACTGACTATATACATTTTTACAGAGGCCCTTAGCAGATCTTCAATTTTTAGGAGTTTATATACTATATCAGTATTTAATGTATCCATAGTAGACTGCCATATCACTAATTAATTGAATTAAAGAGGGATCCAATTGCACATATTTAGTACTTTCTATTATGTCTAATCCCCATAGGAATTGAGTATAAAATGGCATGTGTTCAAGGCTGAAATAAAACATATTTAAGTGATAAATTATCTAGCTATAGTTTAGTTTTTAGAAACCAAAAAGCCGTTTTTCGAGTACAAGAAGCTATGCATATTACTATAAAAACACTGTTATGCTACTAGCAGTATATATTGATGCTTTTTGTCTATTCCATACTATACAGTCCTGCCATGCAGCATTTACCATTTATCACAGGAACGCATTCAGAATTCAGTGCAGTTTAAAAAGAAACAGTGCTGGAAAATATCTTAAGTGCAATGTTAAAAACGTGGTTATATTTACAAATATAGTACATCAGCTTACAGCAGTCTGCAGATTTAGGGCAGTCATAGATCATATTTTAGGGAAAAAAGGAAAAATATAACAGAGAGTGTTATGTCATTGCTAATAATATAAATGGTATTTGTTATTATTATTTTGGGTTGTATGTATTTGGCCTAACTGTGTTTTCAAACTTATCATGAGACTGTTCCAATACATTTCACCTCTAGTAGGTGAAACACTTTTAACTGCAATGCTCAATCAGGCCTCATCTCAAATTGTCTAAAAGCAATTCGGTGGCCATGCACAGGTCAGTAAAAGCTGCTGACTTATTGGTAACCCAACTAATATCTTGTTGAGATATCTATCTGGCATGTTAAGTGGTCCACACCCAACAGGTCTCCACAGACCCATGTGATTTGGCCAAAGCAAGCAGAATGTCAGGCAGCTGACATTCATGACATAGGGCAGTATTGACTTTTTCTCCACTGGTGTGTTTGCACCACCAGAGAAAACACTTTGGGGCAGATTTATTATGCGGTGTAAAAAACGGCAGAATAATTAGCCACACATCACCAGGCATTGTGGTGCTAAATATGGAGCAAAAATTGCATAATTTTTTAATGCACTTCATCTTTGAACAACTTCCCCCGGAACTTACTTACATAGATCTGAAGCAGTGTAAAATAACGACAGTGACTCATAGTAGTGGGCATTCTGGTCACTATTACAAGAACTGCCAATTAAAATGCCTAAAACATAGTTGTTATTGAAATGCAGAGTCCTTTGTTACTGCCAAGAACCTGCATTCACACAAGCATCACATGGGACACTACCAGATGTTTGTCACTGTCACTTTTATACTGGGAAACACTGATCACCTTACAAACAGCACATTGTTGGCTTTGGCAAGGCTATAGGGATGCAACCAATTAGATCTCTGGTTTTCTTTGGTAAACTGATTCAGAGTAATTGCTGATTGGTTGCTACTGTCAACTGCACTGATACTATTTAGGCGCTATGTAAGTAAACATGATATAACTATTAATTCCATTTGGTACAGTTATGAATTTCAGATTCTATAATACTGCATGTACATTAATACAACCATGAATATCTGCCTCACATGTGTGGTATTGTGCTACTGTTCTGCTTATACAGTACAAAAAAGCCTTTAGCTGTAATAAGGTTGCAGCCAAAATATATAAGAACTTTTGGCATAATGACAATGTTTATAAATATCATAAAACAATCTTGTTAAGTGGGAAATTTTGAAATGTGGGGTTTTCCTGAAATTAGAGTTAACTATATACAGGCATGGCATTTGTTATCCAGAAACTAGTTATCAAGATAACTCTTACAATTACAGATAGGCCATCTCCCATAGACTCCATTATAGACAAATAATTATTTTTAATTTATTTAATATTTAAATAATTTTAAGTAGATTTTTTTTTTATTTTAGTGTGGTAATGCAAATTATAGAAAGATGCCTTATCTGGAAAATCCCAGGTTCTGAGCATTCTGGATAACAGGTCCCATATTTGTGTTTATGCCAGTATATCTACTAACACCAAATTAAAAAGCTTTTAACATTTCCTGAAACAAACATTTTTTTAAATAACTGCTTCAGGATGAAATGGAACATTGACACAGAAATAAACTTAATAAAAGCAAAAAAAATTACACTTGTTGTATGTAGTTTTTTTTTAATTATGAGATACTGTAAGTTACTCTTCATTGAATCTTCTCATAGCCTCCCATTTATGAAAAGGCTTTAATTTAATAGATAGCAGAAGCAGCCAAATGGTGGGGTGGGAAACACTGAGATATCTTTCATAGACATCAATAAAACAGTGTCCCCAGGTTTGGAATCTGTTATCCGGAAATCCATTATTCAGAAAGATCACAAATAAGGCACGTATTTACCTTTTTTATTGCAAAAGCTTGATATAAGTTATGAGTTAATCAAACAGCCTACAATATAATAAACAGCTAAAGGTTCTTGTTCATTTGTGTCTGCCAGGCAGCATGCTCCAGTGGATCGGATCGGAGACCAAAACCAAACACAGAAAAAATAAATAAAATTTTCTGTATTAGGCATGTCTGTGCTGCAAACTCCCAGGGATGACAGTTAGCCCATGCAGTGCCAAGTAGAGGAAGCATGAGAATGCACTGCACACAAGAAAAGGGCTTGTAGGTATATAGCTTTAGAATTTCAGATTTATAATCACTGCTATGATAATCATGATGTTAAAAGTTATACTTACCTATGCTTTCAAACATATATCTTTTTGTTTTAAACCTAAAAATGCTTGCTTAAAAATAAGGCATTTCTCCTTTTAACTAAATAACAGCTTGACTTAGTCAAAGTGATTTTACACTGTTAAGACTTAAGTGAGGCACATTTTGTATTATTATTATTTTTATATTTTATTATTGGCACAGTGCAAGAAATATCAATATTGTAACTTAAATGAGCAGTTGAACTGTGTCAGTGAATTCTTTTTATTTCTACTATTGTTTGCATAAGCACAAAATTTCCAAACCTAATTCAGAGCAAAGCCCCTCTGCATGGGATCAATACCTAGCAGGGTGTATCATTTCCATAATGGCCTTAGGGAGCAATGCAGCACTGCCAGGGATCATCAAAAGCAAACACGCTCACTTTACATAGCAGGGGAAGTCATCAGACCATGCAAAGGAAACAGGACCAAGAACAATAAACCCACTGCTTTCTGAAAGAACTGCTTCACAGGGACAAGATAATAAAGTTGGTGCATGCTCAAGGCAATTACAAATATCCACGGTATCATCTGCTGCAGGGCTGTTAGGAGAAGCTACAGAACTCCCTGCAGTTTGTGAGCATTGCAATGTCTCCCTGCATCAGGCATCATTAATATTCTATTGGGGAACTGGGAAAAGTTGTAAACACAATAAAAATTTGTAGAAGTAAAGATAAACATGTGATTTTTGCAATACCATGTTTGTGCCTCCGATAAGAAATAATTATATTTGGGATCAAGTACATGGTTCTATATTATACAGAGAAAAGGGTAATCATTTTTAGAAATTATGATGTAGAGAGTAATATTCTGAGACAATTTGCAATTTGTTTTCATTATTTAAGGTTTCGAGTTATTTAGCTTTTTATTCAGCAGTTCTTCAATTTGCATTTCAAGCAATCTGGTAGCTAGGTTCCAAATTACCCTAGCAACCATGCAATGATTTTAATAAGAGACTGTAATATGACTATGGCCTGATTAGAAACATAAGCAATAACAAGACATGTGTAGCCTTACAAAGCATTTGCTTTTTAGAAGGGGTCAGCTACGACCATTTGAAAGCTGCAAAGAGCCAACTGAAAAGTTGCTTATAATTGTCCATTCTATAACATACTAAAATGTATCCCTTTAATTCAGGCATATATGTGTAAGATGACTTATATTTTTTACATAGCTCTTACAAACGGCATCACTGCAGTTCTACTGCTAATTTCAGCTAATTTCAATTTGTTGGTGCCCAGCCAGGTTTTACAACTTGCATACAGCATGCAGACACTTCCTGTGGGAAGATTTGTTTGTGTCATGTGTATATCCCACTAGCACATTATACCACACAAGCAAAGGCCCTTCCACACATGCTATTAATGTCTGGCATTTTCATCATCTTTAAATCCACATGAGGGATGGCTGATTAGTCATCAAGTTCTTGCTAACTGTATGGCTGTGTGCATACTAATGCTATGCACTGCAGCTTCTGAACTGAACACTGATCAGCCACTATCATAGAGATCTTCAAAATTAAATGTTTGTGCCCACAAATAATGAAAAAATATGTGTAAATGAATTATGCTTAGGAAAGAAATTATTAAAATTGCTATGAAAAGGTAACTTTTTCTGCTTGCAACTATTTATCCCATACTTGCTTTATTGCACTGATTCTAGATATACAGTCAGGATAACAGCAATAGACACACCTCCTGTGAGTAAAGTGAACCTCAAACCTACTTATTGTCAAATTTAACATTTATCTTAATTTGTTGCTGTTTTTGAAATATTTACACTCTGTTCTTTACATCCCAAGCTTGGAATTCTGACATTTTTCCTGCAACAACAAAACCATTCTATAGCATCAGTGTGTTTTTTTGAAAATACATTGAAAACCCCTCAAATAAATCTTAATATTCAGAAAGTCCCCAGGTAGCAAACTAAAGGTATTTTTACCTTTCTTATAATCACTGTACACTGTGCACATTTGAAGACTTAAAAGGCCTTAAATTACTTAAAGACTTAAAATTACAATAGTTTAATTACAATTGCGTGTCAGTTAATAGTGTCTCTGTTATAATTACTTGCTGCATCATAAAGTACTGATAATAGTGAAATTACCTCATCATAACACCAAGAAACAATACATTTCATATCATTAATAGCACTTTTTCAGTGAAATTAATACTGCTAGACTAAAAAAGTTAGCATCTGGTCTTCAGTTACGTAATAGCATCATGGCAAATATGACATGTTTATCTTTTTCCTCATATCACAGGAGTAAACAACAATATGCAAAATGCATTTGTTTGTAATTAGGTAAATGATCCTGAAAACAGGGCTATTTAGCTCAAAATTAATTTGCAGCTGAAACTCCAACTACATTCTCATAGAATTCAGAGCTAACACTGTTTGGTTTTTCAAAAGATTCATTGGTGTCCAGGACCAGACTGGCAATCTGTGGGTTCTGGCAAATGCCAGAGGGGCTGCTATAAGGTGCCATAGAAAGTCAGTATTTAGTGGTCTGGTGGGGACTGTTTGGGGGCCTCTATGTGGGCTGAGTGGGCCTCTGTGTACCTGGAATGCCAGGACCTATTTTAATTCTCAGTCCGGACCTGTTTAACCAAGATTCTGTAGTTGCAGCAACAAGGGGGAGTTAAGACTGATGCAATGGCGTCTGGTGCGTTAAGATTGACTTTCGCACATCAAAGTGAATCTGATATGATTGTGATGATAATCTGGTTGACAACAGTTCTAATGTTAACTGTGTGTAACGTGTGCCCAGTTATTATGGAGTATCTGCTCTGCACCTATTGACACAGGGAGACTATGAAATATGAGATATATAGGTGTACCTTGGTTTTACCTTGACTTAATGGCTTGTCAATGTTGGCATCATACTCTTGTAAATAAAAAAAACCCCTGAAAATGTACACAAAATAAATTACTAACAGAACAGGAGAAAATGGAATATACAGTGATCAATCATGTGTAGGTCTCAAAATGTCATCTAGCCAGAACCTTATTGCCCAGTTCATGTAGTCCTCTCCTGATGGGGTTGCATTATCTGCCATTATTATGTAATAATTGGCTTGTGGGAGGGGTCAGAAGATCACTGTGATTTGGCACAGCAAATGAGTGGTAAAATCAAGCATCAAATCATGGTACTGGCCAGTTAGGCAGATCACTGACTCACAGCATTAGTGAGGAAAAAAATAGAATGAGAAACTCACAATAAAAATAATTAAATATATTGAAAAATAAGTAAATAAAGTATTATAGACTATAGTTGAAAGGATTTTTATTCTACTAAAAACACCCTTTTAAATTAAATTTATTTTAGAAAATATGAAGAGGAGTAGGAAGTTTAAATCCAATTCTTTTCTTTCCACTGTAGAGCTGAAACAAAGCACTTTTGTATGGTTCACCCCCCTGATGCTCCAGCCACAAGATGTTATGAAAAACAAGCAATAAAATGGTCACTAATAAGAGTAGGGCGCCACTATAATTTTCCATAGTACATGGTTATGGTTGGAAAATTGCATATTTAGTTCTTAGAAATATCTGTCCAAACATCATTAAAAGAGGGATGGTTTATGGCGATATATATCAGCCAGCCAGGAGCGGCTTAAGGGACCTTGTGCTAAACATATGCCCCCCTCCCATACCATCTACACCACTAAATCAGCCACTGGGTTCTGTTTTTACCTGTTACTTTATATGCATGCTGGCAATGAGATATAAATGTTCACAATGTTTCAACTAAAATTTCCCATAAAGGGATGCTCTCATTTTCTTTTTTAATCGAGGTAAAATGATTAGAAATATAGATAAGGGTTAAAGAAATACAGTTGTTGTTTGTTAAAATGTATTCTATAACTATAGAAATTCGCGAATCACCAGCGAAATTTCACTTTGCGAAAATTCGGCAGAAAAACGAGTCGCGCGTCGTTTTTGACGCGACATGACGAAAACGACGCGATGCGCACCAAAAGCATCCCGCGACACGTTTCGCGAATTTTTCGGCGAAGCGAATCTTGGGAGATTCGCCCATCACTATATATATATATATTATGTTTTATCTTCTCCACTTTTCTTATACCAACAAATTATTTTACTACAAGAATTTTTTTATACAAGCAAACAAAAGGAACTCAACCCACTGACTCTTTTCAATCAAGACTGAAAAGCAGAAGCCCATCTCTTCCATAAACCAAATAAAAAAGATAAACCTAGTTTTAACTTCCCTTTAAAATCCATGCAAGAAATTTTACTTGAAAGGGGGCAGTTGTGAAAACGATTCCTAGACTATAATGATTTCTAGGGGAAAACTAACCCCACAATATTTGTATTCCCCCTGATATATATACAGCAATGTAAACAGAAGTAAGACTGTCAGAATGACGTAGCTGGCTTTACATGAACAAAAGTTGCCCTTTTCCCCTAATTTATATAAAAGTAAAACCTTTTTATTTTGTCATCAAGAGAGTTACAGAGACAGAATCCAGATAACTTTTTCACATATTTGAAGTAGCAATTTTATCATTTTATCATATGACCTTTTTACCCATAACTCCTTCATTGCCCAAAATGGTCAAAATTGCTTCCCTTACAATTAAACAGATTAAAATAGAAACACACGTGAAAGCATTTTTTTGCCGTCTAGAAATTCTCCTATTGCCTACTGCCAACAATAGCAGTACAGATTAACTAGTTGTATGGCTAACAATTAATATTTTTCTGAGCTAAAAGTTCTTTTCTGACAATTTGCCAGCATGACCCTATACACTGAATATATATATATATATATATATATATATATAAATATATACTCATGAAAATGTAAGCTCCATTCTGATATGAGGGTGTTCTTATGTGGTTAGGCAAACTTTATCATACCATGAGCTCATTACGGGAACTTAAACTGCTTGTTTAATATGTGTTTAAGCTTCACCAAACATAGTCTATAAAAGGTACTGAGATGAATGGACTTGGAGGAGGGCTAATATAAAGTACCTATTGTCAGAAGCAGTGATATTAACAAGACTTTGGGTTAATTTCGCAAGATTGTTTTAGGGTTGATATTTTGCTTGGTTTTAAGTCAGCAGAAGATTTTAAATCACTTGAAGAATTTTTCCCTTAAAATTTGAGTGCATGGATATATTTACCCATGTGCAGCTTTGAATGGGAAATTGTATCTAAGATGAAATATTTCCAGATATATGCAAGCATTGGTGTTCCAGTTACTGGAGAAAAACAAGTAGCTTACACACTACTTTTGCTGCCAGGAAGATGCTATTGGACCAGCAACAGTGAGAGCAACAATTGGTAACAATTTCTCTTGAAGTTAGTGCATCCTCTGTGCCAGACTCCAGCTTTAGCTTTTTAGCTACAGCTTTCAACACATACAGGTATGGGATCCATTATCCTGAAACCCATTGTCTAGAAAACTCAGAATTACAGGAAGGTCATCTACCATAGTCTCCATTATATTCAATAACTCATGATTTCCTTTTTCTCTGTAATAATAAAACAGTACCTTGTACTTGATCCCAGCTAAATTACAATTGATGCTAATTGAAGGTAAAACCTATTGGGTTTGTTTATGATTTACATTTTTTATAAATAGACAAGGTATGGAGATCCAAATCAAGGAAATAACTCTTATCCAGAATACCTCAGGTCCCGAACATTCAGGATAGCAGCTACCATACCTGTATTAGTAAAACATATTTAGTTACTGCTTGTGAAACAAACCCAAGCAATGTAATGCCATAAGACTTGGGTTTATTTCAAAACCAAATTGCTCACAGTAGTATTGTACCTGTACAAAGACTAAAACTGCAGTAAACTGTAGTTGGCAATTCATTAATATATTTTCCTACTCTGATTAAATGCTGAAAAGTCCATTCAAGGTGCAGTTAAAAGCACTTAATTTTGCACAAAATTGGGCTCATATAATTGAAATTAAGAAAGGTGCTTGCTTCCTTTCATCTATGCACATTCCTCTGTAGCTGCTTTTTGTGCAAAAACACTGGTTGTGCCAGTTTTGCTGCATAATGCAAGATGCAAAACTTAGGACCATGGAATTCTGGGAATTAACTCTTAACTTGAAGGGATGTTACTTCCTGGATTTCCTTTATGTAACTGCAGACACAGCTGGTTCACACATAAATCAAACACTAATGGTCACTATTTTATTTGTGAGTTCTTCAGTCTAATATTCTATTCAGCAAGGTGGTTCAGTGGGCACCCGGGTCCTGAGTTCAATTCCAACAAAGGCACTGCAAGGAGTTGTTTCTGTTTACCCCTTTGCAGGTTTCCTCCTGGTACTTCAGAGTCCTTCCTCACTCCAGAAACATACAGGAAGGTTTATTGGCTCCTAATAAAATTGGCCCTACAGTGTGCGAATATGATAAGGTGTTTTGTACTCTCAATTTTAACATGGTGTGATACAATGCCCTGGGTTGTCATTGTCCTTAATGAGAGCATTTTACTGTAAGCAAATAATAGGAAATCCTAAACCTTTCTTTTTGTAACTACAGTTCTCCAGAAAATATTTAGGGCTCATCCAGACGCGAAGATTCAAGGAGATTTCTCGCCTGGCGACTAAGCACCTCTTCCTTGGGGTGACAAATCTCCCTGAATGGCTTCCTGGTATCTCGCACCCGCTAACGCTAAAGTCGCCTGCGCCTATTCACACGTGGCGATGCGTTTTTCAAAGTCGCTCGAAATTGCTTCGTGAGGCGACAAATCTCCCCGAATCTTTGCGTCTGGATGAGCCCTTAATGTCCAGAAAATCTACAGAAAAAAATATATGTATATATTAAAGTTTTTATTAATTGCTTTAAAGTTATAACAATAGGTAAGACAAAGAAGAAGGCTCCAGAAAATATTTAATGTATCAAAGAGAGAGCCAAATCCTAAATTTCATATTGAGAATATAGTGGATTGGTCTATCAAGTAGAATGTGTCTGTACAACAATAGGATCCCTGGATCCCTTCCATAGAAGAGAAATTCAGTAACAGTGCTTAGTTGCTTCTATTCTTATGGTATGATTATAATCTCAGGTTTTTGGTTTTGTTGAAAGAAACCAGATAATGAATAGAATCGCAATGGCAGAAGAACATAATAGTGAGTAAAATTTGTTTTACCCTCAACACACATATTTTTTGGGGAATATGATCTGTTACTACTACTACTGCCACTAGGGTCTCTGTAGTAAGAATGTTGCTGTATGTTGTATTGCTCATCTTTCAAGGTGGCATTGACTGATTATTATTATAAAGCAGAACTGTAGCCCTACAGCTGCACTACAGTGCTTGGCACCCATACACACACTGCAAGAGTTGGACCTCAAACTAAATTGATACTCCAAAGTTTGGGCAGCACAACCATACTTCCCACTTTTACCATTTTGCTCTGTTATACCATATCCTTCAATATTCCATATCTGTAACTCCTGGGAAATGTGCCTCAATTGTTGCCTCATGTTTACAGTGTTGTAGAAGCACCATACATAACTCTTGGTGAGGGCTGATTTACAAAGTTCTCTTTTGATAGATCACTTATAATTTAAGAGTGGCTCCCATGCCCCAGTTAGTTAATGCCATTTGAAGGAGGGATCTAAGCATGGTATAAGACCCAAAGATATATACATTTGATACATTTAACATTAAACTTTATACATTAAAATTAAACCTATGGCAATTAATCAACAAATGTCTCTGACTGGTCACGTTCACACAAGACACTGAAAGCAACCTGCTGATTCGTTGATATGGGTTAACTTTATTTTACCATAAAATATAAAGTTGAGTACATTGACACATAATTCCTGGTGCATAAACGTCCTTGTCACTCTGGTTAAAAGTGATCCTTTACCTAAACAGAAGCGAGGAGCACACATCTAGTAGACTATGACTAGTAGACTAAGGTATAAAGATCCAGATTGCGGAGAGACCAGCTATGTGGAAAACCCCAGGTTCCATGAATTCTGGGTAACAGTTCTCATACTGTACCTGTACTCCCTGTACCTGTGCTCTGTTAGTGGAACCTAAGAAAAGTAGGGATGCACTGAATCCAGGATTCAGTTCGGCCAGCCTTTGGCCATTTTCAGCAGGATTCG
>CM044439.1:71030565-71064313 GCA_024363595.1 Xenopus borealis
ATTTTGTTAAATGAGAAGGTTGTGCACCCTCTCTGTATAATGTCCATTTTATTTACTGCTTTTTTAGAAGAAACAAATACCAAGTTGTTTGTCTCCCACCCTCAAAACTTCTTATGGGCTAATTTATCCCAGAGCTGCAAATACACTACAGGAGGCTAACATTTAGCACTTTTCTCTCTCTCTCTCCCCCTAAAGCACTGCCCACGTCCCATTGTAGTTTATTTTACACACTTAATCTTCAGCTTTCTTTAAAAAAGAGGAGGGGGTGAGAAAGAGTGAGAGAGAGGGAAAAGGGGGAGGTTAGATCAGTGACATCGGCATTAGCAGGAGTCTGATGACAGGAGCAGCCAGTCTTATGAGTGCAGCAGAGAGAGTGAGAGGCAGTCAGGATTGAGGGGGAGTCCAGTGATTTACAATCATTTAGAGCACACAGCTCCACTCCTGGAATGTCTCTTGGGTTCTGAGTCTGATAGCTCTTAGCAGACCACCCCTCGGTGCTTTAGGAACTCTGCCTGTTCTTGTATTCCTTCATGGTTTGCGTAGTTGTGTGTGGCTAGGATGCTGGATTTGAGGTCTTCTCCTGCCCAAGTAACTAGCTTTAGCTGAGATCCTCTACCCAGCTGCCCATACCCTATGCCACTCTGCACTACGTTACGCACTTAGCAGGTCTACATACATATATGGAGATCGAAGATTCTGGACCTCAGATGGATGTCTCACCCACTTTGTAACCTAAAGAAAGAAGGTGTGCTTTGGCTTGCCTGTGACTGATGATCTCAGGATCTCTAGTGCCACATGTGTGCTGCAACTGGACTGCCTGTGGCTTTCCTGGTCAGTTCTTACTTTTCCAGGATCCTTCCAGCACTAACATCTCCATCAATGCAACATGCTACCTGCATCCCACCCCGACTTTAATGGGACCCTGCTTGCTAACTGTGCCACATATCTTACAAGGTCCTCTGTATACCTGAAAATGCAGTAATATTCCTTCTGTTATTTGGATCCACAGTTGTTCCTACCAGGTTCTTTCTCTGGAAATCCTTGTGGATTGTGTAACTTTTGGAATCACTGAATTAAAAAAAAGACTTTGGAGGACAATATACTCCAGGCTAAAGGACATAGGGGGGAAGCATAACAAGGTTACTATGCAATTGCAACTGCTTTCTCTGTGTTTTATCATTTTGAACTTCTTGGAATACATTGACAGCCAGCAGATCCCCAGAGGGAGGCGACACCGAAGAAGTAAGTGTCACTACTAGTTGTAGTCACCTGCAAGGTGCTGTCTGTAGCAGTCCTACCAAACAATTTAGAACTTTGATTTGACTAGCATTGTGTATATACATTAGTATATATTTATATATATTTATTGATCTGTTTGTAACTTTATGAGTAACACAACCAACTATGTTCTATATCTTTAGCATAGAGCATAATAATACATCCTAGTCAGACCTATAGGTAATGAAATATAAATACTAGACCATTTTTCTAACCTAAAACCATTGTATACTTAATGAGCACCATACATTCCTTTACCAGATATAGACCATGCTTAATGCAGAACATTAAACTTATTTTGACTAAAACACGTGGTTCTGAATGTGACACAAGTTAATCCTTTATACGTCTGGCTATGGTCTGTTATCTAGCTACCTAGTAACAGTGTGTGTATGTCTATTTATTTTATGACTTGTCCACTAAACGTGTAATATATGATATAATACAGTTGCACCTTATAAGCTTACAGTTACAGATTCAACAAAAAGTACTCTTACTGCTTTAATTCTAAAATAGCTGTAATTAGTAATTACACTGTAGAAAGCAAGTTACCAAGCAAGCAGCAAGACTACCTGAAGGTTTTATTCAAATCTCAAAAGAAAGACACAATAAAATGTTATTGTTGTGTAAAAATGGTGGCTATATTGTATGTCCTGTAGATCTAGGTATTCCACCATTCAGGATTTAGTCAGATGTTTGTGAACACAGGCGAGTAGATAGTGGTACCATAGTTAAGAGGTTTGGGCTGCCTGCGAGAAGTCTGTTTGATTAGAAACCCTGTCCTTCTCTCATCAGATACAGATGGGATTTTTCTTTGTCTTGTTTTGACTGGTCTAGTTAATACGGGAAACGTATACAGTTTCACCTTATGACCGATGTATCTATGCAATTTAAACTCAGATTAAGTAGAGACCACACCAGTAGCAGACAGAGCCAGGGAAAAGCTGGGTGTTATTTAGACACCTTGATAGTTGCTGCTTTCTAGAGCAAGCCTGTGATGGCTCTGCATCCCACCCAGTAATCCTACAAATACATTAATTACCACCCCAAAAACAGCAGGGGAAAACCTATTTAATTAAGACTCATTCATCACTTTGGTGCTAGACATGCCTAAGGCTCAGATTAAGCATGCTAATGTCCGAAATCCCGATTCCCAATAAAACCCTTATTGTAATGTTCCTGCCTTGGTTAATAGACCTGTTTGTCTGTATACAACACAAATTCCATTTATTAACCCTTAAAGAGAAAACTAAATAGATATACTAAAATACAATTGCTGAGTCTTGGCAGTCTACCAGTTAAGATTATTTGCTCTTGGTGATCACTGGTAATTACTTAGTAATTGGAATGTCTCTCTCCTGCTTGCAAATCCTATTACAAACTAAATCATTGCATGAACGCTTCTGAAGTTCTCCTGACTATAAGCAGAATCCTATGCATACAAGATGTTTGCACTTATCCCACCACATATTCAGTTTCTAGATATCTGATTTAGTTCTTGAGTACATTGTGACACACCCCTTGCCTGTTGCAGGAGATCTGGAGATTATTACTTGTCCAGGAGATTAGTTTCCTGCTCTGGGATCTTTTAAAATCCTAATTATAAAGTTCAGAACGATACCTGGTTTCAATGCAGGAATGTCCATCCTGTTGTTTAATTATTGTACAAACTTGGGCAAATTCTGTTCAGGAATTCTGGGAATTGTAGTTCAAATGCAATTGGAAGATCACAGGGCGGACATACAAGTAAACCCCTAGCTGTTGCTTTTGGATGTTAGTATATGCTAGGAGTATTACAGGTAATCAGATCCAGTCCAGAGCAATACTGGCAAATTCCAGAAATCTACCAGCTGCTGCACTGGCTATTGTCAAGGTAAATGTCATGTTGCCCAGATGGAAATAAAATGTACCCAGTTGCATGGCTCTGAGATACCTTCAATTGAGGGGAGGGGGTGATGGAGGAAAAAGTAAAAAACTGGAGGAACTAATTTTAGACATTCGTAATCACATAACTCCCCAAATTTGGCGTGTTCCATGTCAGCTGACGCTGGTAGATGTAGTTCAATGACAAAAGTGTTGATGCAGTTGGGCTAAAGGACATGTTTGGCATCCCTGCTGAAGAGTTTTCAGTCAGTGTTCTGTCTACCTCAGAAGGTCACTGTTTTGTCTCTCCCCCCATTTTGGGGTATCACATTACCATTCTGTTAGCTGCTATTTAGGCTCAGATTTTTTTTTTTAATCCTGTGGTCCCAATGGTAAATCAATGTACCCAATTTTGATTTTGAAGGCTCTGTGAAGTCTTTGGCACTTGCATTATAGTTCAATAACAAGGTTATAGACTGGATAACCAAGAGGGTTTCAGTATTCATATGATCCATACATATGTTCTATTTCTTGTCACTCCTCAAAATGTCTGCACATTAGCCTTTGTACTTATTCCCCCTTTGTAGTGACATGTAACTGCAAATTATCTGCATGGTTTACCATGTGTGCATTTGTGTTGAGGACCATGTGTTATTCCAACTTTGTTTCCAAACTACCAGCAGCAGCAGCTCAGCAAGAGACCTCAGCATGTTCCACTAAAACTACTTACAGATGGTACATGGAGGGTGGAGAGTGTCTGTATGGGGAAAGGCTTGCCCTCCAGCAGGCAAAAGCAACGTGTTGCTTTAGATAGCTCCATCTCATCAACAGAGTTCTATTTATTAGATATCTGTTCTGGCTGCAGTGTGTTGTAAATGATACAAGTGGGTGTGTTAAGGAGATAACTGTGCCCAGACTGTATACCCTGTTCCGCAAATCAGCGTTAATCCTGGATGTCTGGTTATGATATAATGATGTAACAAAATGCAGTTGTCTTCTAACACAAATAAGCATGATATAGCTTAGAATAATCTACACTGTTTGAAAAATTGGTCTGGTTCTTGATGTATTGATAAGAGTGCCTGTACCAGAGGATAAGAAACTAGGCTATAACTATAACCTACTGTACAAAGGCAGAGATGCAGGGTTTGTAGTTTTATATATGGAACTTACAGCTTGTCATGCTTCCATTATTCTTCCTAAAAGGACTCAATACAAGCTAATCATTTAGGATGAGATATAGATTCTTGGAAATCAGGATTTAGAATAAATTATGTTAATCTAGCCTTTTACATTTGTTGCAAATTATTCATATTTTGTAACATTCACAGACCACAAAGATTTTAGCATATATCAGTTATTAGCTTTGAAATAAAGCAGATTTTCTGCCAATATGTCAAGGGAAATCACAGGAAACTTTGTTTGGAAATTCAACTTCTGAGCTGCTATTAAATCTTAAATGTATGTGTATGAGAGGGGTGTCTCTGTTTATCTTGACTACTTTGGACTCCCCTATCTGTGGTATTCTGCAAAAGTTCACTTTATTCCACTGTAACCCATTCACAGCCAAATCTACTGCAGATTTGCCGACTGAAAAGGGTTAAGAATAATCTTTTGTCTGTGGGATATAAACATATGAGAGTGGGGAAAGTTCCACTCTTTCACCAGAGATATAATAAACAATGTTATGATCTATCAAGATTAGTGGAAAAGAAAGTTATGGTGCAATGTGCCATATTACCAATGAAAATGTTTTAAAATTATGAGTTTTGGTTTAAGAGGCACCAAGGTAGGGTTCTTAGTGCAGAAACAATTCTTTGCATAAATAGGTTTGTTAGTGTAAATGCAGAAAAGTTGTGGAAATTCACAGATTCCTTATGTGTTAAAGTGAGGGAAAGAACCCTTACATTCAAATATATTTGTATATAAAAAATAAATATACTACTGAATTCTAATCCAAAATGTAAATTTAAATTTACAGAATGCTGCAGTACGTAGAATGAGGGCTTTCACTAAGATGTAGCGCAATTTGCTGAAGTTAGTATCACACTAGTTAGTGAACAAAATTTGAACTCCTCAGAAGCCGAGTTCAAAAGCTACTTCCCTATGATTTAATAGTAAGTATGAAAGATGCCTTATTGCTTGTGCCTCATAAGCGCTATAGGCAACATTAACTTTATGACCACCAGAGGTGCTGTTGATATTGTGGATTGTACAATCTAATAAAATGTATGGAACGTCTTCAGTACTCGTCCCATTTACAGAAATAAAGATATGCAGCCAAAGGATATCTTGTGCATACTTTAACCTTTCATCTGCTTGAAAGGGAACCCTACTTGGAAGAATTGTCACAACAGGGGCATAAATGATGAACTATGACTGCTCGCTTTTGAATGCTGTAACACAAGGATTTTTTCATGTTCTTTTATTTTTCAAACAAGACAATTAAACATCTGATACATTCTTAAATTAAAGATGGAAAAATACTTAGAGACCATTTCACCTTTTGAAATTTGTACATGTCAATTAAAATAATACACAGCAACATGAGAATCATTAGATTCATAGGAGTGAGAAAACTGTAATGCAAAACGGGGCACCCAAAGTGTTTTAAAATTAACTAAAGTGTACAACAGCCCTCTGTCATAACAGTTTGGCTTTTATATAAGTGTATTCAAACATATAATCATTTGTATTTTATAGCACAGTCCAATCCCTAACTACCTCTAATTAAAGAACTTTCTGCCCCATGAAGGATGTACTATCTGTTTAATAAAAAATCTATAAATTGTTTGTGAAAGTCAATACAAAAAGGTTAATATTGTAAAATGTGGTGCATGATTACATATCACTTTCCTTAGGTATCAGAAAACCACAAAGGTTGTGCAAACATGCTATATTCCATGGGTTTGACTACCCTCTAGTGGTAGTTCCTGGAGCAGACAATGGAGTACCATGGAATCCTTATTGAAATGTGGCAGATATGTTTTGAGAATCGTCCACTGAAGCATATAAACTATTAATTATTCATCATTACTAATAAAAAATAAAGTTCTCTTCTTGGTTTTGAGAATCGTCCACTGAAGCATATAAACTATTAATTATTCATCATTACTAATAAAAAATAATGTTCTCTTCTTGGTAAAACACAGTATCACTAACATTATGTTCTCAAATACAACATTTATAGCCATATTTTACAATAAAACTGGTGTCATTCTAGGGTGTATCCATTGTTTTATAATGTAGCTTCAGGACACTTCCAGGGAACTCACTACAAAATTATTTGTAAATAAATATTTAAGAGCAATTACTTTTTCTAACAAGCATTCCAGTTTTTGGTCAGTTTTGCCCAAGGCTAGAGCAACTTTTTTGGTGACACGTTGGGTCAATGTAATGCTTGACAGTCAGGCTTTTACAAAGTGTTGTACTCATCTATTTCTCCTATGGGATAGCAGTGGTTAGTTTTACAGTAAATAAGACACTGGTCAACTTAATACTTGACAGTCATGTTTTTATGAAGCGTTAGTCTCATGCATTCTGTTGTGGGTTAACCATGGTTGCTTTCACAGTAAGAGGATAGGGCAACAGTCATCATAATTCTAGACAGTCAAGATTTTACATTGTGCTCTGCTCATCTGTACCTCTTGTTTGATGACTGTGATCTGGCAATCGGGCATTTTTCCTGATCCATAACAATTTACAACGTCTTTTATACGAGTTTGAGTATTTTTCTATTATTTCCTATTATCAGAAATAGCTGGTAACAAATAGTAATTAAATCCTACACTGAACTTTAGCTCATCATTTTGATCTTCATAATTACAAAAATTATTCATGCCCCATGAGATATTATATATTCCATTCATACAGTGCTCTGGTCAGAATGATACCCAGTTCACCTGGACTACATTGCTGTAGTGTTAACCACGCTGCCACTGATCCATACTGACAGGCAAATGCATGTGGCTTTTGTACACATCTATGTTATATCCAAAGGTGTTTATTGCGGAGCTGATGCTGCAGCTAATGTACTCCAGCAGTTAGGAAAGTAAACTCGCAAATAAGTCCATTTGCCTTTGGCAGGATAGTTATATAAACGCTGTAAAGTACATTTTTCAATCTGTTTAATAATCTATATATGGTTTGTGTTGAGATTAAACAGCTTCCTCAATACTGCCTAAAAAAAAAAAGCAGCAAAGATCTTTCTTTTAAACTGTACTTCAACTACATGGGATGTCATGCCATTGTTTTATTCATTGCACTGTACTTATTAAGCAAGCTAAGTAAATGTAAGACTAATGTAGCATTTTGCTTTAAAGGAGAAGTAAATCCTGTCAGCCCCAAATGCCTTCCCCCCATAAGCCCACTCCCTCCTTCCCCCCGGCCAGCCAATCCCCCCCCCCCCGGGGCAAATGCCCCTAACTTGTTACTTACCCCTCCTTCCTAGATGCTCTCCAGTGTAGTTCACGGCTGCTATCTTCTCTCGAGCTGTCTTCATCCTGGATCCATCGGTGTCTTCTGGCGCATGCTCAGTAGAAGGCATTTGCCGGTTCCTGATCTACTGTGCATGCTCCAGAAGATGCCGCTCACTACAGGAAGAGGACCACTCGTGAGAAGATGGCAGCCGTGAACTACGCTGGTGAGCACCTAAAAGGAGGGGTAAGTAACAAGTTAGGGGCATTTTCCCTGGAGGGGAGGGGGGAAGGCATTTGGGGCAGACAGGGTTTACTTCTCTTTTTAATCACATTCCCATAAACTATTATACATTTTTGTTATCTCCTACTGACATGGCCGGTTTAAAAAGCAATTTGTTCTATCACCATATCAATTAAAATATTGTTGCTCTTGTTAGGTGTGTCATTTCAGAAAGTCAGCACAGTCTGTGTCCATTAAAATACCACGGGTGGACATACTAAGCAGACTACAATGTGGTCTACAATGAGTAAATTAGAATGCAGTAATATACAGACACTGTATACTGTGAGTGTACTCTGTACATCCTTGTGAGCTGCTCTGTATACACAAGATCATGTTGTGCTATAGAAATAGTTACTAAGCACTGTACCTTGCAAACTGCTCAATGGAGCTTTAGTGCTACAGAACAAGCCTGTGCCAAAAGAAAAATAAAACGTATTTAATGTAAAATGTGATTGACTATATTTTACCTAAGTGGCCACTAGATAAAGGGATTCTATAAAGGAATCGTCACATAGCTCAAGTTGTTACAAACCATCTGAGTTTTGAAATAATGGGGCAGAGTTTGAGTTTCCAAACATCCACAACCTGTAAAGGTCATGTAGGAGTCAATGGCAGAGGTCCTTTGAACCATTTGAGGATGTTAGCCTGCATGCTGAGTTTTGTTTCAGAGGGTTTTGCACAAAAAACTGGAATGAGTAAATCAAAGGGTCTTTTTTCAGTGAACATTCGAACATTCGAGCTATAAACTGTAACACTCGACCTTAGATAAATAACCCCCTACATATTGGGTTCTGAGAGGCCTGATATGTGTTTGTATTAGAGCAACTTGGCAGTTTTCCCTTAAAGGATAAGGAATAAAATGGAGAAGAAAATGTTAATCCTAACAGACAATAATTTTAAGTTAACTTTGTCCACAGAAATATGGCCACTGACATTTTTATGAATAAATGTAAATATTCAGAGAAAAAATATACACATAGGGGCACATTTACTAAGGGTCGAAGTGAATTTTTCGAATAAAATTTTAAATTTTCAAAATGTGAATTTTAAAGTAATTTAGGGTTACTTTGACTATCAAATAGCCTAAAATTCGATTTGAATTGAAAAAATTTGAAAATTCCAATTTCAAAGTACTGTCCTTTAAAAAAAATTTAATTCGACTATTCGCCAACTTAAAGCTGCCGAATTGCCATTGTAGACTATGAGCAACCTCCTGGAAGCTTTCCTGAAAATGTTTGTAAGTCCTGGAAAATCGAATTTTGTTTCTGAAAATCGTTCGAATTGTTTGTTTTGAACCATGCGACTGAATGATTCGAAATGGCCACCCCAAAAAATTCAATGGTCTTAGTTTTGTCCTCAGGCTTTAATAGCTGTGGAATGGAATATTACCTACAATGTATTCTAATAAATGGGCTATATTTAAATGCCAAGACAGTTTTCAGTTTCATTCCTTTATTTCCAGCTAACATCCCAGCTTTTTCTTGTTTTATTAGCCCAGTGTAAACATTAAACCAACCCAGTGGGAAATAGCTGTTACTCCATTTTATAGGGTCCCAAGAATAAAAGGTTAAATTGTCTCAGGGTCCAATATTTAAGTATCATTATGCAATATACCAGAACTACTTTAATTTTGGACGGTTGTAAAAATTCCATTCTATCTCCATGACCATCTGAGGCATTCAGTTTATCTTTATGAGCTCAACCACAGTGGGTATAGTGCTGAAATACATTCCACAATTAGTATATCAGTTCCACACAGACCTTTTTTATTTACAAAGCACAAATCACGTAATCCCTAAACACACATTAGTGGCAGTACTAACATTTCATTCATGTATTAAGCTCAGATTATGCTACTGCTTCTAGATTTACTTTATAACAAAAATGTTACTTGTTGGCTTCTTGCTTATTGTTTACATCATTTTGCACATGTAATTATGTGGCAAAGAACCAACGGGGACTCTAAAGCAATAAACTTAAACCTATGATTAATAATGTAAAAGGAAATGATACACTGGCCTTTTATGTTTTTCATTTTCGTGCAAATACACTGGCCTTTTATGTTTTTCATTTTCGTGCAGTTCCACAAAATATATTTCCCTACCGATATGGCTCAGGTTATTTTTTAAACTAAGCTTAATGCACCAGTACTAACAACTCTATAACAGTAATGATACAGGCTTTTAAAGTTGCCCCCATCTTAGATATTTGAAGTGTCAGTAACAGTGTCAGTAACACACACATGCTCAGTGTGCTCTGGATACCAGTTAAGAAGCTAAGCCTAGGGATTTTCACAAATAATCAAGCAGAACATAAGGTTTGTCTGGCATAATAATAAAGTAAAAAAGTTATGACATAACACTGATATTATAGAAGCCAGCACTTGACTTGCTTAATCACAGCATCATTTTGACCATCTTCAAGCCATCCATACATGCTAATATAAACCTAGACATGATTTACAAAAGTAAAAGCGGCAGTATACACCTCTTTGTCAACAATAGGGCTTGCATTGAACACTACTTTATGTATATTGTTTTAATTAAGAACTATGTTATCTTTATCACCAAAAAGAAACTGAAACAACTTTTAATTTCAGACTTTCCAAATTCCTGGCTGATGAGTAGGTAGGAGTAGTAGGTCTACAGATAAGCTATCAGTACAATAAATGTGATCCATATCCCAAAAGCTGCAGGATTCGACCAATAGTAAATATGCCCCTAAACAGACCCAACAGGCTTGTTCTGGTTCCAGTAAGGATTGATTTTATCTTAATTTGGATCAAGTACAAAGAACCGATTTATTATTACAAAGAGAGAGAGAGAAAGGAAACTGTTTTTTTTTTTTTAAAATGTGGATCATCTGAATAAAATGAAGTCTACGGGAGACTGTCTTTCCATAATTCAAAACTTTCTGGATAACAGGTTTCCGGATAATGGTTCAGAAACCTGTACTGGAAAATACATACAGATTAAAATCCCTTATATTAGGACACAGTCTGCACACCAATATTAGATAAATAAGTGTAATGTCAAAGCATTGTGCCACTATAGGGACTCTATGCTTAAATATATATATAAAAATATTACATTTTTCCCACATTGTGTGTGTAGAGTATGGTGATAATACCTACTCCTTGGTTCCTTTAACTGTACATATCAGCTTGGAATACACATGTAAGTCATATTTAGAGTTCAAGAATATCAAATTTTGTATTCTAAATGGTGCCTTTTAGACTCTCTGCAGTTGGAACAGTCTATGCAAATGAATGACTTTCCTGTGGAGGAGCTCTAATGTCCAGAAAATGTGGCTTTTTTTGGCAACTTTAAAATAACATGACCTCTTCCACATAGATTATTTTAGTGGACACAGAAATTTATGAGTAAAAAAAACTTAGTTCACATAATATCTAAGAATGAAATAGGAAATGTTCAGATGAAAGTTCAGTAGAAAGTGTATTTTAGCTGCAAGTCCTGTAAATGTGCAATAAGTTTCCGTGCTTATGAACAAACTTCTCTTCAACACTTAAATCTAATCCATGTGACTAGATCCTTTAATACGTCTGGATTTTCAAATTCTACAATTAAAAATAATAAATACATCGGCCAAATTTACTGCTCTAACAAAGGGATAACAAACAGTACAAATTTCAGTAAAACATAAGTATGTTTATGCAGGAACAATGCTAAACATGATGATTTACAAATGTGTGCCTCACACTTTGGACATAAGTGACTAATTTATAATACAGGATTTATAATAAAGTGTCAACACCAATGTCCTTAAATGGTTATACTGCCTGCAAGTGGTCTGTTGCTCACTTAACCTCTTCTCTGCTCTGTATCAAGAAATAAACATTTTCCAACTCACTAAACTTTTGCCTTGATTAAGATATTCACCAACTTATTTCAATGATACAAGAGTTCCGATACATTTTTGCAGCAGATTACTATGAACCTTTCCTGCCAAGCTATAATATGAAAGTGTTATTATATATTATTAGTTGTATATGTTTTATATGTTGCAAGTTTTCACAATAGAAGTATCAGATCCGTTATCTGGAAAACCCATTATCCAGAAAGCGCCAAATTATAGATAGACTCCATTTCATATAATAAAACAATACCTTGTACTTGATCCAAACTAAAATATAAGTAATCCTCATTGGAAGCAAAACAAACCTATTGGGCTTATTTAATGTTTACATGATTTTCTAGCAGGCATAAGGTATGAAGATACAAACTATGGAAACTATGGAAAGATCCATTATCCAGAAAACCCAAAGTCCCAAGCATTCTGTATAACAGGTCCCACACCTGTAAATAATTATCAAATACTATTTTTGAGTAATCATCTTTCTGAGTTGGTTATGCTAGGAACCATTTCCTTCCACTGCCTTCATAGGTATCCCCATCTGCAAGTATGGTATCTCCAAGTTATAACTTGCACCCAGCTGTTGTGCACCGTATAGATCATCCAAATATGGCTAGTATGCCATTTTTGCAAATAATAATAGCATTGATTAGGTCCTGGGTCCAGCTCTGACCAGTTTGTTCCCTGTATTTACACCTGGTAAGCTGTCCTGTAAATACAGGGTAATAACTAAATAAAACATATAATAATAATAACACTACAACAAAAGCAAAGACTGCTTTCTCTGCTTTTTTAATTGCCCCTTTCCTTCCTTCTGTCATTGTATGTAAAAGCAGTTTGATATATGTCTACAATAAAAAAGAGTCACTTATCTGCATATTTTTAATATTTTAAAGCAAAAAAAACATATATGAACATAAATATAATGATTGAAAATTAAGGGAGCTTTTTTAATTACATTCTGTTAATCTAAAAAAGTCTAAAGTTTTTAAAAGTGCAGAATAAAAGCACCATGTGTTGAAACATATGAAACGGCTTAATTTTTTAGCTTATTTTATGTTATTGGTCCTTTAATGTGTGTAAGAAGAAATTGCAGCACAGTAGGGCAATTGTTTGTTTATACAAAGTCAAGTAAGTGTTTAAGAAGAGATACTGTAATATCAGTACAGATAAGGTTAAAACACTTCCTGCGCCTGGTAGATAGAAAAAACGAAAGACATGTTATGTTAACAATTATCAGTATTTGAAATTGCCACTCATAAGCAACTTAAGTAAACAGAATGAACATGGACATGCATGTCTACACTGTCAACAGAATTGTTTGGCTTGTAGAAATGATGGCTCTGGCTGGAAGTTACTTTTACCAATACTAACTAAAGTGACCTCACCTTTGAAGTGCATGCATTAATTAGCAGTTTACTTTAATCATAAATTCTATATGGCGGTTTCTAGTTGAGTACTCAGTCTTGCCATTTGGAAAGATGTTTGAGTAAGGTGTAGTAATTCTAGAGCAATTTCACTAGTATATATTTTTTACTGAAAGAATCCATTAATTCAAATTATTCTGCTCCAACTGTCTACATACCGTAGAACTTGGGCCCATTTTGTAGCTGCATTACTGTGCAGGTGCATATATTTACTACAACTATTTGCAGATTTAACAAGACTTTATTTATTGCACTGTGTGCTTGAGTCCAATATCAAGTCTACTACAACACAGCTATGTCCTTATCCTGTTAATAATTTATTTCTCTGAGTAAGTAGGACAAAACACTACAAATCACAATCAAAGTGATTCCTATTCATTGTGAATCGGAGAGGGCAATTGGTTGTGTTAGAACTGTCCTGTCTCATCTAAAAGAGAACCAATTCCTGTGCTGTTAAAATCTATGGCACCCACCGCTATCTGCTGTATTAAACCATTCTCTCTCTCTTGAGTAACTCCTACATTTCATACTTGCATTCCTCTGTAAAAAACACTTTCTTGAACCCTAAACTTGAATGTTACCTCTTGGAGCATTAGCACAGAATCTGATTAAGAAAGTAGACCAACTCCTCCAGGGTGTCCTTATCTTTTAAGATATACATATACACAGACATGAAACCACAAAAAGTAAAGAATAAAAACAAATGTAAAATTTTTACTGTCTACAATTGTACTATAAGTCAATTGAACTTCCCCTTAAGTCTTCTTCTCAACTCAGTAAGAAGAGGCTTCAGAACACATGTCGATTCATCCCCTCTGATGGCATCACAGATGATATGGGTGGGCTTCCTTTGGTTTATGACTACTTTAACAACTTGTCCCTGTAGTTAGCATGTCAGCCCACAGCTTCATAACTCATGGGTTTTGCACTGAACTACACACAGACCTACTCCTTTCAGTCACAGAAAAGCACCCGTCTATATTATATACAAACATCTATCTAAACTGTGCTTGCCTTAATATTTATGCGTTTCCATTTATTAGAGTTCTACCTTTAACAGAGCAGGCATGAAAATTCCTTTAGACATGAAGCCCCTGTTTTTCCTCAGTTACTTCAGACCCTATCACTATAAAAATTTGAGTACACCAGTTCCTGCAGCTGACAGCATAGGAACAGCAGTTTGAAACTCATCCATTGTTTATATAACAAACCCTACATTTCCTTTCCAGGGTAACAGAGACATATAAAGGATTAGCACAGACTTTGTTAATATGCTTTAACTTGCACTACTAGATACAATGGCACACTGGACACAAATAATGCCCTGTTTTACCAGTGACAAGTATTACTAAGACAAAATAAGCATTGTATTATTTTAAGTAGTCTTTTTATGTGTTTAGGGAATGTTTTCATAAAATAATGCCATTGCAATGCCTTGCATCTCTTTTTGACCATATACTAAAATCTTTAGCCAATGTGCTGCTTGCTCCTACTATAAGGTACAAGACACAGCAACCAGAGAGCCTTTTACCTAGCACAACCCTTGACCATGAAGTAAGGGGGTTATTTATCAATGGTCATACATTTTTCAATAAAATTCATGAATGTGAATAATGGTTTACAAAATGCAATTTTTCAGTATTTATTAAGCAAAAAAAAACCCAAAAACTTAATTACTAATTTTACTAATGTAAAATTTCAACATTTAAAAGTTACAATGTCATGTAGTCAATGGGAGCTAACGTTGGCAAAAGATTAATTATTTATTAAATTCTAGTTATTTGAGTTTTTAATTTTTTTGTAGCGTGTAAACTCACTAAAAAGAATTACTAAAACACAAATTCAAGGTACAGATATAGTATCTGTTATCCAGAAAGCTCCAAATAGACTTCAGCATGCTTGAGAAAGGGGCGTCACCGTGAAACATTGCATGCGCAATAAACACGCAAAGCAATTTGTTTGCATCTGACCCTGTGTACCTTTGGATTCTTTTATACTGAAAACTGCTTGTGAGGTGGGCAGTCCTCTACCTTTGTGCCCCAAGTATCTCTTACTACGTATCAGAGGGTTTGTGGGAGCCTGTGTTGATTCTGTTACTGCGCTGGGTTTAGCCAGCAATTCAGGAGAAAAGTCAGAAAAAAGTACAGTTTTTGGTCAATATTATCGAGGTTTTTTTGACATCCAGTTTAGTTATTTTAATGACAATTAAGGCAAAATCATGGATGGGGGTTTGGCTGAGCCTTGTTTGATTAAAAAAAATGAAAAAAATGTGCACATTTTTTAGTAAATAACCACCTGAGTATATACTGTATTACTGGGCTGAGAAATATGAGCAAAGCTGGGAATTTTTTAACACCTTTCAGATGTTGGTAATCACTCACTGTCCACTGTCCAGAAACTTGCATTTATCAAACTACGTTTACTGCTTTAATAAAAATTCATGATATAGTTAGAGAACATGGAAGTCATTATGACTAACACACCATGAGGACTTCACACATGAACAGATGGTCTGCCAATTTGGTTGAACATGACAAAATCAGACAACCTGTTTTTTCTGAAAGTAGCCAGATTTACAAGCCTTACACCTGGCACCCTGTCCAGTGCCATTACAAGCGAATGGGGCAACTTCCTAAAATGAAAACAAAGCAATAAATGTTGCAGGATACAGACTCCCCAGACTCCTGGTTTTCATAGTGTTCCAGATACTGGTATGTCAGATAATGGGTCTCTTACCTGTATGCTACAAATAAAAAATGTTCCTATTAAAAGCATGTTTTTTATAATAATTGTTAACTATGGAGCTTATGTTATTCTAAACACCACGAGTTGTAGCATGAGTGAACCCAGGTGAGGGTGCATTACTAAGCAATCACCTGCACCCTTCCATAAAAACATTTGTAAATGCCTTTGCATGGATGCTTGCAAGCATGGGAACATGACAACATGAATATAAAGGAGTACAAAGCTTTAAAATATTAAATTTTAAGGTATACTTGTATTTTTACAAGTATCCCAAATAGTGATGGGTGAAACTGTCTAATTTTCCTTTTCTGGAAAATTTCACAAAACTCAATTGGGGGAATGTAATAAAAGTCGCAAATAGCAAAACAATTTGCACAAATAAAGAATAAAGATTCCGTTTTGCAATTTAATACTATTACTTAAAGGGGTGGTTCACCTTTAAGGTACATGTTATTATGTTATAAAACAGCCAATTCTAAGCAACTTTTCAATTGGTTTTCATTATTTATTTTTTATAGTTTAATAGTTATTTGCCTATTTCTTCTGACTTTTTGCAGCTTTCAAATGGGCGTCACTGACTCCCTTCTAAATAACAACTGCTCTGTAAAGCTACAAATGTATTGTTATTGTTACTTTTTATTATTGATCCTTCTATTCAGACCCTCTCCTATTCATATTCCAGTCTCGTACTCAAATCAATATGTGGTTGCTAGAGCTGCTGAATAAAAAGCTAAATAACTCAAAAACCACAAATTGAAAAGGAACATCAGTTGCAAATTGTCTAAGAATATCACTCTCTGTATCATACTAAAAGATGAGGTCGCAAAGAGATCACAAAGTTGCACCAATAAGAATAAAAAGTCACATCTCGCGATGTAATATTCTTCCTTAAACTGATATTGCATTGTGATTTTAATTGCGCATTGCAAATTTTAATTGCACACTTTTAAGAAGTGCTTGAAGGTGTTGTGATCTTTTCGAGCAAACATAACAACTTATTCAGTAAGAAGTTTTATTACATTGACTGCGCATTGACGCAAGCTATAAAATTGCCTCATAAATCTTTGGGAGAAAACATAACTTTTTCAGTAAGAAGTTTTATTATATTCACTGTGCACTGGCACAAACTATAAAATACGTAAACCTTCTTCCCCTGTCGGAAGTGGTCGCTAAACAGTTTCTGTGTTCGCAAAAGCAATGAGGCAAATTTGTACGCACAAAGGCAAAATATATATATATATACTGTATATAATTATATATTTATTACATTCCCCTAATTTACTTTTTTTTTGCAGCACAATATATAGGAATTTACGGGTGGCTTTTGTGGCAAAACCTAGTGAAAAACTTCACATCACTAATCATCAATGATTTCTTGCTATGATTAGAACTGAACAATGTAAGGTTTGCTTGGGGTCAATTTAAGCTATTGTAATGGTAACTTTGGGCATAACAAATACAGGGGATTGCTGATCTTGTCTTAGGTATTCACAGTATGTATAACTGTATACAAGATTATTACAGAAACAACAATACATAATTTAGCCCTTAAGGTACAATATAATTCATGTTTTTGGCACTAATAAGCAGCATGCAAATTACCTGTGACCAATGCTTCTTTTTACTTAACATTATCCTACTATGTAGCAAATGGGATCTTACTCATAAGATGCTATTTGTTATGACTTGGATAAGACCTCAGCAACTTGTAATAGCGCTATTAGTATTAGAAGCTATGTAATCTTTTATATTGGGCACGCAGGGGGTTATTTACTAAAATTCAAATTTATCTGATTATTTTAAAAAATGAAACACGATCAAACTCCCATGCCCGATTTTAGCTTATTTGTTAAATAAAAAAACTTGATTTAATCAGATCATGAACAAAATTAAAACAAGCAAAAATGTTAGTTTTTGTTCCGTATTAATAAATTATTATGTATTTATTAAATATATAATATGTTATTAAACAGTGGATTCTCAGCGACTCTCAGTAACTGAAAAATATGTCTTCAAAAATCGAACATAAATTAACAGAGAGTGAGGGAATTTCACTCTGGCAATTTCACACAAGTTCTCATCAAAATGTTAACCAGTATCTCTGTAAAAGGCTGCAATGGTGACACTGTGAAATTGAGAGCAAATGAAGACAGTACACTGTCCCGTAATGTGAGCTCTGTAGTGTTATCATTAGAAACAATAATTGCAGATGCCGCAGACTGTTATTCTAGCCTTGCAATGCTTCACGGTCTGTATGAGAAACGTGTTGGTAAATCACAGGGAAAGAATGTGGACATTACCCTTTGAATCAGCTTTGTGTTTTTAATCAGAAGCTTTGACTAAAATCTCCCAAAAATACTTTAGTGGAAACTGTTATAATTTTCTGAAAGAAGTGTAAGAAAAGTGAGCTATAAACCCATTTCAACAGTTTACCAAAAAGTTTGGAATGCTGGATAGAAAAATAGAGCTTGTGAATTTGCATGCTCTGGAATATATCAGATTCACTCCATTATTTGTGCATGGCTGTGAAGTGTTTAATGTTCAGAGGGACCTCGCAGATGATAAAATGATCTAATCATGAACAGCAGAAGCATCAGATGCTTCAGATGATTCACTGAAACCTTAAGGATACTTTTCTTCATTTACTTAAATAGCTACTTGTAAAGGGATTCTAAAATTGAAATGAAAGTAGATTCATGTTTCTCTTTTTTCCCTTTATTGGACCATAAGAGAGATTATTCTTTGTCAAATGTATTAAAATTACCAATGGAAAAATATAATTTTTTCCTCAGTTACCTTCCCTTAAATATAGCAGACTAATCTATCCTACAAAACTGACCTAATACTTTCATACTAATAGCAATCTCCATAACTGTAGTGGAACAGCATTACTGGGTCAGTTGATTAAATAACATAACACATACTGATGGCCAAGCCTTTAAAGGAAAACTATACCTCCAGAATGAATATTTAACCAACAAATAGTGTATCCCACATTAAGTGGCATATTAAATATACTGTATATATACTTTATCATTAAATATTGCCATTTATATCTTTTACCTTGAGCCACCATTTTATGATATGCTCTCTCAGAGATCCCCTGACCATAAATAATGCAACTGTAACAGGAAGAAGTGTGGGAGTAAAAGAGAATTCTGTCCATTAATTTGCTCATGTGACCTAACATATAAGTTTGGCCTTGGTTTGTTTGTGTGCACAGAAATTGTACGATCCCCGGTGTGGCCCTTAGTACAGTACTTAAAATGCAATTTTCTATTGAAGATTACCCAACGCCACACATTACTTAAAACTATATTTTTATTTAAATGGTTTATTTAGATATGAGCTGTTTTATGCAATATATTTTTACAGCGGCCTATATTGTTAGGTGGTTTAGTTTTCTATTACCGTAAAATGTTATTTGGACCAGTCAGATATGTAGAAAAAAAAACATTCACACTAAGCACAATAATTTCCTTTGGATCTAAGGTTCTAACTTGTTTCAGATGCATGTTCCAATGTTTTCCATGCATATACTAAATACCGTGAGTTCCCATGGTGACAGTTATTCTGTTGTAAACTTAAACTGCAAGGTTCCTGTGTTTCAATCCAGTGTCTAGATGAACACATCCATCGAACTAGTTTATAGGTGTTAAAAATGATAAATGAGATCTATGGCAGTGCAAGGCCTGTGGGAAATATCATAGAAGAAATGAAAGACAGAAGTAGTCTATTATTAAACAAATATGGATTTGGTTGCCTATCGTAGCGATCATCACTTTATTCTAACAATTTTTTACAGATGTGAAAAACTAAGTGCAGCTATTTTACACTTATGCCACATTGACTCAAATGTAAGATAAACCTCCCCAAGGAATTGAATTATTTGATTAAAATAGAGTCAAGGCCTTTCACTAATTCACAGTTTTCTGTATAATGGGTTTACAGATGATGGATCCTGTACTACTAATGTTTATAGTACTTTGTGCAGTTTGTATACACCAATTCCTAGATTATAATAACAGTAGATGTATAGTTGGATTCCATATGTCCTCTTACTTTAAAGGGAAAAATACAGCATATTGTACATTAACTGTATTTATACTCTGCCATCGAAGATGTTGTAGCTTTTGCCTGAACTGAAAGATTTTTCATAGTCTTCAATATAACAATATCACCCTGTCATCACAAGAAACATTTTGGAGGTTACTTACTAAAATCCAATTTTATATAGTTTTTTAAATAAAGAAAGCTCAACCAAACTCCCATCAATTATTTTAACATATTTATAATTAAATGAACTAAAAAAAAAATTGGATTGCAGGAAAGACTAGATAAAATCAAGCCTGAATTATATGATTTTTTCGGACTTCATTCCCGAATCGATCTATTTTTTCAGGTTATCTTCAAATTGGGATCGGGACATCTGCCATTGACTTATACATGATCTTGACAGGTTTGAGATGCTGGGTTTTTGGATTTGGGCTTTTTTACAGTATCAAGGTATAATCAATCTACAAAAAAAAACTTTTCTTTTTGCCCCAAAAAGCCTGACCAGAAAAAATTAGATTTAGTAAATAACCCCTTCAACATTTGATTTACCATTTATCTGAACTTTTTGTTACTGCTTTCTGTCTAATAACTCGCACATATTGTTTAAAAAGAAGTGTTTTATGTTATAATAACTTATTTTGTTATATCTTTCCTCATAATTTCCCACTCCATCAATCTTGGGAGGTTGCTTACAAAAAATACTTTTTGTTTATGGCATAGTAAACTGAGAAATTGCCAGATGTGGTTGGTTGGCTGGTAGACTGAATAACATAAATAAAAGGAAAGCAAGAATGCAAGTTCCCATGTACCATAAAGGCATGTAGGAATTTTTACTCAGGTTGTTCAGGTTCAGTTTGTTCAGACTTGTACCTGTTCTCCCCAAAATCAGTAGAAAGTAGAAAAAAGCCCTCTCTGCAGTGAAAAGTAAAAAAGAATTTGCAAAGTGTGAGTAAATGTTCAGCACTTTGCTTGACTTACAGAACAGGAAGGTACGGAACAATAATATAAAAGTATGAGACCCAGGCCATATTCTTAAGGTGATACCCAGGAATATTCCTCAAAACTTAAGGCACATTTTCATTCTCATAAGGTAAGAATCTTTGAAGTAATAAAGCTACATAATAGATAAGCTGACTCAGCTTACCGTACAATAAATGGAAATGTCAGAACAAAATAAATGCTACTATATTTAACAAAACTGTAAAAAAGATGTAATGTACAATGGGAGGAACTGATGCTATTTTGCTAAGCAAAGGCATAATTTAGGAAGCTTTGAACAAGATTTTTTACTCTACCTTGGTTATTTAGGCAGCACTTGGAGGGCATCCATGGGCAGTGCCACAAGAACAAAAAAAAACCCACTTCATGCTGAAGTATCTAATCTAGTTACAGTGCCACCCTTAAAAAAATAATGATACCAAAAGAGTATGATGTAGCTGTGAACTCATCTGCCTCTACCCCCAAAAGATGAGCAGATATCAATCAATGCAGACATAAGCACAAAAGGTCCTGTTTGTAAGACTGCAATATAACAAAATGGAGAGTTTATAAATTCAATGGAATTGCTGTTTAAAGGAGAAGTTAAAACTAAGTAAGCTTTATCAGAAAGGTCTATTTACTTTAAATACACCACTAAAGTCTCAAAATAATGCAGCTCTGAGTCGTCTGTCAAAAGAAGTACAGTATTCCTCTCCTTCTATTGTGTGCACGTGGGCTTCGGTATCAGACTTCCTTCTCTCATCTTAAACCTCCAGGGCACAGCTTGAACATGCTCAGTTTGCTCCTCTTGCCCTCTCCCCCTACCTTCTCCTCTCTTGCTGTAATCTGAGCCCAGAGCTATGAGTGAGTAGGGACAGACTCAAACAGGAAGTGATATCACACCAAACTATTATGGTAGCTACATCCTAAACAATCAGATAGAGTTTCTAGAGCTGCTTACTCATGTAAGGAACAGTAATACTCTTCTTCTTGTTCTAGCTTGCACTATTGTGGCTAATCTATTGGCAATAATCTGCCTCAGTAGCTTTCTTTCTTCTTTAAACAGATTTTAGAGGCTGATTGTTATCATTCATTACTTCATGCCTGTATATATTCTGAAGTCCTCAATTTTAAAGGCCAAATATTCTGGTAGAATATATGTAACTGCAGAAATCAAGGGAGACCAGACTTGACATGTTTTCCCTAAAATCACTTACTTAGGACATTTAGTAAATACCAACTGAAGTCTATTTAATAGCAAATACTATTTTTTTCCTTTAATGACTTCTAATTGACTTTTAATGCATTCTACTGTTTCTATATATAACTTATGTGTACTAATACTGAGGTCTTGTATGATATTCTGAAAGTTGCAAACATTGGAAAGCCAGGGTATCTCCATTTTAAAGGTTACCTAGATGTAGTTGTCATTAAAGTGGAGTCTGTTCAGTCCTTTTACTTTGTGTATTTACACCAGCCTTACAGCCTCTGTGGGAAATGTTCAAATCAGAAGATAGTCCTTGCTGGCACGCAGAAGTAAAACTGGCAGCAAGCCAGACTTAAACACAAAAAGAACCAAGCAGATCCCTGAATTATCTTTAGCTTTCTCCTGTAGCACAGCACCTGTTTTTTATGAGGCTGTGTTGTACAGTATGACAGGCACCACACTTGCTCATAAACAATGACCAGCTCCTCATAAATGTGTACACATCTGCTAAACCATTTTAGCGTAATTTTAGAAGTTTATTATAAATTAAAAAACAATAATAATCTTGCATTAGAAAGATGAGTTGCATCACTGACAATAGTCAAAACGCCTCAAGCACTACATATGAATTGTGTCTAGAAATATGATTTTTTTGTAAAATAGATGCCTATGCTAATATTTACAGAAGACTACCCCCCGCAGTCCCACTTCCATAGTTTCAGAACTTTTTACTTTGGGCAAGTAAATCTTTCTCAGTGGGAACAGGATGGAGTTTGACAGCCCTGCAGAGTAAAAACCATTTAAGTGTCACATGCGTGTGATACTATTCAAGCACTTACCTATTCTGTTGTACAGAGCTTTAGCGGTACCAGAGAAAGATCAGTGTAAAGATAAAATGCTTCTTTCCCTTCTGTTGGATCTAAGCATTCCTTTACATGCACAGCATTACCACAAACCAATACCTTATGTTTCATCTGTTCTCCAAAGTTCTTCTAAATGTTAATCTCCCATCAGCACGATCCTCTAAAATCCTGTATTTGCGTATTTCACATAAAGAGAATTTCAACCGAAAAATTTGCCTAATGAAAGAAAACATAATTCTAAACAACTTTGCAATATACATTAATTACCGTTATAAATGGTTTTTAAGTTATTGGTATATGTATTGCTATTAAAAGTAGTGTTTGTCCATCCCTTTCTATTCCCTGCTGGCTCAGACTGTTGATATAATGTAAGCTCACCTTTAAGTATGTTATAGAATGGACAATTCTAAGCAGCTTTTCAATTGGTCTTCAGCATATATTTTTTATAGTTTTTTAATTAGTAGGCTAAACAAATGCTCTTTAAGGCTACAAATGTATTGTTATAGCTTCTTTTTATTACTTGTCTATTCTGGCCTATCCAATTCAAATTCCAGTCTTTTATTCAAAGTAATGCATGGTTGCTAGGGTAATTTGAGCCATAGCAACCATATTGCAGACATTGCAAACTGGAGAGCTGCTGAAAAAAAAGCTAAATAACTAAAAAACCACAAATAATAAAAAATTTAAACTATTTGCAAGTTGTCTATGAATATCCCTCTCTAAGTCATACTAATGGAGTTCTTTACTTAAACTTGAATTTTTCCGGTCGGGCTCTTCGTTGAAAAAAAACTAGATTTTTCCACAGTTTATTATACCTCGATGCTGCAGAAAGCCCAAATCTGAAAATTCGCCATCTTGGACCTGTCAAAGTCATGCATAAGTTAATAGAAGATGTCCATATCCCAATCCGAAGATATTGTGGTTTGTGCTGGGTTTAGCACAATAATCCAATAAATTAAGGGTTTTTAGGAGAAAAAAAAACTAAAAAAATTTACGATTCATTGAAAAATTATGAAGAAAATCATACAAGTCAGGGTTTCGCTTGATTTTCCCTGATCTGAGTTATTAATAAATTAGGCAAAATCGGGCATTGGAGTTTGGTTGAGCTTTTTTAAATTACATTATTATATAAATTCTAATTTATGTAAATAACCCCTTTAAAGTTAACCCAAAGGTGAACAACCCCTTTAACAGACCTGTCTTTGCTGGGGAACTAAGACTTTTGCAACATTGTTTAAAAATTAACAACCAGCAACATTAACACCAAAAAATTTAAATGTTTTAAAGTAATGAAAATATCAATTAATGTTGCCCTGCACTGGTAAAATTCATCTGTTGGCTTCAGAAACACAACTATAGTAAATATAAACAAACTGCTGTGTAGCAATGGTGGAAACTGAAAAAAAGGCTATATGGCACAGGTTAAATAGTGGATAACAGATAACAAAGTTATGCTCTACAAAGCTTATCTGCTGTCTGCTGTGTAACCGGAACCTTTTCTCCTTTGAATGGCTGTTCCATTGCTACACAGCACCTTATTTATATAAGCAATAGTAGTGTTTCTGAAGTTTTATTTCTAAGTCCCAAAAAAACGCTGGTGTGTTTTACCTTTCTAGGGTGATAGTCTGAAAAAGAGCAAATTTTTTTTGAGGGGTTACCCTCCGTCCCCCCACATTTCCTAACATATGGCAACACAACTATACAGTGGGGCACATGTAGAGCAATAGGACACTTTAATTTTTTTATTAAAGGTTTCCTGGGCTTGTGTAGTGTAATGTAGTGGCTGTAACATATACTTCTATTAAACTTTGAAATTCGTGCTGTATGCAAATTAGGTATTGCTAGTGTAAATGAGCTTTTCCTGGTAAAGTAACACTAGTGCAACTACGCTACCATTCGCCGACCTTAGTGTAACTTCGCACTTTAGTGAATTTGCAAAGCACTGGCGAAAATTCGCCTGGCGAAGTGCGGCGAACTTTAAGAAAGCCAACGCTAGCGAATTTTCACTGATTAGTGAATTTCCCCCAATAGTTTGTTTGCTATGTTTGTGTGCACCGTTGAATTATACAATCCCATGAGGCTGTCCTTATTTTTTAAAATGGCAGTTTTCTATTTATGATTACCCAATGGCACATGCTAATATATAAGTATATTATTATGAAATGGTTTATTTACATGAAGCAGGGTTTTACATATGAGTTGGTTAATGCAATATCTTTTTATAGAGACCGACATTGTTCGGGGGGAATAGTTTTCCTTTAACTAGACCTGACACAAATATGGTGGCACCATAAATTCTGATGTGTTCAAAAAAAGAGCATTGCTTATATCTGGGGAACTATACAGCAACATGAGCAAAGCCCATGAGCTTGGAACTTGAGATTTTTAGCTCATGAGCATGAGCTTTATTGGGGAAACAATAGAAATGTCCTCATAATAAATTTACCTTAATAATCAGTATTATTTGCCCATAGGCACTGGACATAAAAAAAGCCACCACTTAAAAACACTGTACTCATAGGCAGTCCTTACTGATTATTTATAAGCATCCTGGAAACCATTTATTCCAGTTATTCCAGTGATGCTCCTAATCTAGTGATTACACCCTGGGCACTACCCCCATTAATGCTTATCATTGGGCTCAAGAACAGAGTCAAAGCTTAGAGCTTACCCAGCCTTATACATAACCAATAGCAACCAATGATATGTTGTTTTTAAAACAGGTGATCAGTAAATGTTATCTGCTGATTGATTGTTGTGGTTTACAGCACCTCAGCAAATTTATTTGTGCTTATTTATGCGATTAAATTATTACTTAACTGAAAAAAGGCAAAGATGGTGGAAGAAAACAGTTTAGCACATAATTCAGTGGGTTATGATCTGACCCCATCTGTATATACTTTACACTTTTTTTAGATACATGTAAAATTCCTGTGTACATGCCTCCCTTACGTTTATTTATGTCTTCAGTGTAAAGGTGGTGAGAGTATAATTTCTGCACAAATACAATCTTAAAGGCTTTGAAGGACTATATCAATACTGCTGGAAATGATATGTTTAGCTACATAACACATAGCAACATATATATGTATATATGCCCTTAACTTGCTCTTTTTGCACGAGTGTGCAGCTTAGGCAGTGATTGAATGTTGAATGGAACAATAGGTAGATATGAGATAAATAAGATAATTAAAATTAACTACATTGCACACTATGTCTAAGATTTTTTGGACCAGTTTTGCTGTGCATCATTAAAATGCTACTCCCCAGATCAATCCTGACACAATCACAGCAAAGAATGTGATGTTATTTTTAAACTCATAGGAGATAGTGTAGGAGTTTACTTCTTTGAAAAATCTACATTTTCTCTATTTTAAGCTTTAAATGTAACTGCAGTGTTTCACTCAATTTAATCTGTGATTTTGCAAAATTCTCAGGCAGTTCTTTTGCAAACTGTTATCTTTCCACTGTCATCAATCAATTACGCCTGGAATATGTTGGGAATTTGCATGATGCATGGCCACATATTATCAGAGTTTTCTTTTTTACTCTAATGAGCCATAGACAAACATTTTTGGAAATACCCCAGTATAATTTGCTTGGATCCACAAGCTTTCTTCAGCACATGTGAAGTCATTAGCTGTTGAAATTCTTTAGCATGGGACATTCTTTTATCAAGGTGTAGCTGAATACACCATTGAATGGGAAGGTCAACTTACAATGCAGTTGCAGAATGATATACAAAAGTCTAGGGACTTGATGTAATGAAGAGCAGTAAATGTTACTATTTTTTAAAAAGGGGAAAAGATTAAACTGCTTGGAATCCTTCTGCATTTCCCAGGTCAGTCTTTTACAAATTTACCCCTAATATCATCCATACAGGCAGTATGTAAAGTTAAATAAGACCAAAAAAAGAAGTAGGCAAACTGAATGGATTATTTTGCTTTAAACAGGGAAAGTAAATCCGTTGGGCTAGAACTTCCAGATTGTAGTGGCTGGTGGAATGCCAGAAGTGGTCATTGATCAGCAACATATGGAGACATCCTATATGTCACAACTTCCAACAGAAAAGGAAAAATTGAAATACATCTTTGTAATATAGCTTAATAAAAACAAACCCCACAGCATACTACATTGTTTGACCCCAGGTTTTTTGAGAGATCAAAACATGTGGATACCTATGTTAAGCCCTTGAGCTGTAGATCACATATACATGCAAATTTGGGGCCTACCCTTGTGTAAAACCAATGGATGCCCTAGTACTTATAATGCAACAGGTAACCTGGTGCAGTCAGTTCATTATGTGCATGCACTGGCCAAAGGAAGATATTATGAATACTACAGGGCTAAGAATATAAAAATGTATTTGTGTATAGCGACTGAGGATTGACTTGAAGACTTTCATAGGCAATGCTTTGGGTCACATAAGTTTTTTCTGATGTTGCTATGGCTTAATAAAATGCATATTAAACAGTACATTCCTGTCTATAAGAAACAGTTGTTTTAATTTTACATTGTTGAGATTAGATCAATGAAACTGTTCATCCACTGTTCACAGTTACAATACCATATTTTTAACCCATCTGAGCCACAAAAAGTCAAATTTTCCTGAATTAACAATGTGGAATGAATTTGAATGAAGGCTGTTTATTTTATTTTGGGGTTTGCCTTTACTACAACAGCCAAGAAACTGAGCATAACTTAAAAAACAACAGTGTTTCATATATTGCTGCCCTGTGTTTTATATCAGAATGTTCAGAATGCTGGAGACCAGTGGGTAGTCCATTTACACATTGCTTGGTGCACTTACTTCCTAATCAGCAGATTTTACCACATAATCCAAAACATAAGATGTTCTATCTATATTTGGTTTCTGGTAACAGAAATCATGCAAATTTTTTATAATTTTCTTATAATGCATTCATAAAGTTTTACATAGTGCTATCTTAGTATAGAACTATAGAATTGTTCAGTAATAGGGAAACACAGCTAAAACAAGGAGGTAGTGCTATCCCAACACTCACCATCAGATTGAGATCCTCCAAATTTTTTTGCTGAACTGCATCTTCAGAAACAATCGCCTGGTGAAGTAACACTAGCGCAACTACGCTACCGTGAGCGTAACTTCGCATTTTAGTGCATTTCCGTAGTGCTGACAAAAATTTGCCTGGTAAAGTGCGGCGAACAATAGCAAAGGCAATGCTAGTGTTTTTTTGCAGCTTAGTGAATTTGCCCCCATATCTTTAGTTAAAGGACAAGTAAAATTAAACTAAAGACGTAGGCTAGATATGTTGTACATTGTGTTTTGAGCTTCTGTACCATTGCCTCCTTAGGCAATTTCGAGCAATTTCTGGAAAGCGCAGTGCCGCGTGTGAATAGGCGCAGCCGATTATTCATTAAGCAACTGGAAGGCAGGGGGAAGTGGTTCAGGGAGATAAGTTTCCAGGCGACGAATCTCCCCATCTGGCCTTACCCTAACAGAACAAAGGTTTGACTATTGTTAAATTAAGGATTTCACATAAATAATGTTTCAATAAACTCCCCCAGCATTATTCAACAGTATGTATTTCCCTCTATCGTATATACACATATAACTCTAACTTTATGTACATTTTACCACAACTATGTTTGTAAAACCAACAGGTTTGTGCACCAGCAGTATTCATGTTTCTCCAGTAGGTTCTTTATGTACCTTGGTCTATGCAAACTTTTGGGGGCCTATTTATGAAAATTCAAGTTTGCATTTTTCTCGATTAGAAAAACATTAATGTGAATATATTAACCTTGAGTAGAGGCAATTTATTAAAAAAAAAACAACAACAAAATCTGCCAGAAGCCGGTGAGTATTTATAGAAGTCAACAGAAAATTGTCAACTTTCTTTATTTTGTTTTCCACTTTACTAAAACATTTAAAATTTTCAGCCTCCATATGAAAAGAACAATTTTATTCTTGCTTGTGTGCAAGTTATTTTCCATAAATCTATGCATGGGATTTTTATAAGCGTATTTATGAAATGGTGAACTTTCATCCATTGGCAAACACAGTTCTAAAAAATCTATAAAAATGAATAGAAAGTGGGTGAGTTTTTCTGGCGTGAGCTCTAATCTCACACTTTGATAAATCTGCCCTTTACCTTTCTCCCTTGGACCACTTTAAATTCAATTGGAGATTTGCATCTACCCAGTTGTTTGCTAAATAGTGATATAGACAGCATAAATCAGACTTTAAACAGCACCATGATTAACTACTTCATCTTAAAATGGGCAATGGCTCACTGTTTTACTGTATTGTCATTTATTATATATTATCAATATAATACCAGAGTATTATTACTTACATTACATTATTGTCTATATCATATTGCCAAAGATGGTGTTGAATGTATATACAATGAACATCTCACTGTTTATCTATGCAGTATAGTCAACTTTTGAAACCTGCAAAAAAAATTTTAAAATGTGTTCACTTCTTTCTCCAGTGCATCCTAACGTCAGCCAGGGGTGCCAAGGAGGATGTGCTACATGTTCTGATTATAATGGCTGTTTAACGTGCAAGCCTCAGCTGTTTTTTGCTCTGGTAAGGAACGGAATGAAGCAAATTGGAGTCTGTCGTCCCTCCTGTCCAAATGGATACTTTGGGATTCGATCTCCAGAAATAAATAAATGTACAAGTAAGTGACAGAGATGAATTAATTAGGTTTAGAAATATGAATGAATGCTATATACAAAATAATGAGGTTTAGAAATACAAATACTTACTGTATCAAAAAGATAACGGAAATATTGCCTATGAACTGTGATACTTCATGTTAGGTTAAAAAATGTTCCTCTTGCTGGTAGTAATCTAAATTTTTGTCTGCTGAATGCCCCCTGCTAATACGCTGCATACTTTAATGTAGTGGTCCCCAACCAGTAGCTCGTGAACAACATGTTGCTCTCCAACCACTTGGATGTTGCTCTCGGTGTCCTCAAAGCAGATGCTTATTTTTTAATAAAAACTAAGTATAGTGCCAAGCAGAGCCTCCTGTAGGCTGCTAGTCCACATAGGGGCTACCGAATAGTCAATCACAGCACTTATTTAGCACCCTAAGTGACTTTTTAATGCTTGTGTTGCTCCCCAACCCTTTTTACATTTGAATGTGGCTCACGGGTAAAAAAGATTTGGGATCCCTGCTTTAATGTGTTCATTTACTCATGTTGATGACAGGTAGCTGCTTTGCCTCTCAAGAACTCTGCATTAATAATAACCCAGGGTGCTGCAATCTGTTTCTGTGTGTGTTCTCATTTTCTCTGGGTGGATTTCCTCCAGGTAATAGACTAACTGTGAGCTAATTGTCTCTTGATATAACCAAATTTCAACCTGAACCCACCCAGCCGGTGGTCAACCGTGGATCACCAGGGGTTTTCAGGTCAACCTGCACATCACTAATACACATACACCTCACACAGTGCTTCACAGAGATTCTCATCCTGTTCTTATCAGATTCACACAACACACACTATCTCAGAAACCAATTAAGCTTGCCTTTATGGTTTTGCAATGTGAGAATAAACATCAGAGTATCCCAGTGCTGCAAGGTACTCGTGAGTTAAGAAAAAAAATGGAAATACCAGAAATCCAATAACATCTTATATAATATGACAGTATGTGTGTATTAAATATGTATTGACAGTATAAGCTGTAATTGATATTAGTATTTAATTTGTCTTTTACTTTGTAGAATGTAAAGCTGACTGTGAAACATGTTTCAACAAAAATTTCTGCACAAAGTGTAAAAGTGGGTTTTACAAGCACAATGGAAAGTGCTTAGACACATGTCCTGAAGGGTTTGAGAACAATCACAATATGGAGTGCACCAGTGTGGGTAAGTATACTTCATACATATTAATGATATTGAGGTTGGCATTGTAAGTATATGTACTGTCTCTATATTATCTGATGATACTAGTAAGTTCCCTGTAGGATGCTGCCATATTGCAGAGAGATTTCATAAAATTAGAGAACTGGTCAGAAAACTGGAGGTTTAATGTAAATGCAAAGTTTTACACTTTGGTTGAAATAACAGATATACACTAAGGGGGTTATTTATCAAAGGTTGAGATGTATTTTCCTGAAAATGTTTAGTTTTTCAAGGGTAAAAAATAAAATAATTTTTTTTTGTAATTTGTTATGTCCTGAAGTTACAAAAAGCCCAAATACTAAAATGCACCAGCTAAAACTTGTTGAGGTCAATGGCAGAGGTCCCTTGAACCATTTGAAAATGTTTTTAACCTTCATGATTTTCAGGGTTTTTTTTGGTGGTTTGCACTAGAAAATGTGATGAATTTAAGGTTTTTTACCAATAACTTGATCAATTCGAGTATTCGACTTTTCTCCCCGATTGTGTTCAATAGAGTTTTCTTTTGGGTTTTCATTTGGGTTTTTCCTTAAATACGCAAACATTCTAGTTGTGAGTTTATTTGAGGTAGAAAAAAACCTCACAAATTCAAACTTTGATAAATAACCCCCGAAATGGTAAATTCACATAAATAACTTTTACGAAGTGCCCTGAGCATTATATTTAAAACAAACAATTCAATAGTGTTTACAGTCAAGAGAAGAGCCATAGAATCTGATTTTAATAATTTGTTTTATGTAGTAAGGAGAAAGCCAGTTGGATGACTGGTGAAACGTCTTCTAGGTAAAAAAAAACACAGCAAGTCCAGTTGATTTGACTTATTTCTACAGATATACCATGACCTGGATGAATGAGAATATTCACAAACACAGTGCTGGAAACATTTGCTAAACTAATGTGTTAATTTTATTTCTGCAGTGCACTGTGTAGTTGGAGAGTGGAGCGCTTGGGGTCCATGCTCAAAGAGGGGAAAAACCTGTGACTTCAAGCGAGGAAATGAAACAAGGATTCGGGAAATATTACAATATCCTTCACCTAGGGGAACACCCTGTCCGCCAACATCTGACACAAGAAAATGTGTAGTACAGAGAAAGAAATGTCAAGACAGAAAAAGGTAATAATGATTATTAAGTAATTCTAATCTTCCCCAAAATCCAAAAGAAAGAAAAATATGTGCAAAGAGTTGTTTTCAAAGCGCAGAGACCTAAGCTGCCCAATGAATACAACACTATCTGCATTTGGCAGCTATGTATTCATGAGGAGCACTACTAGGAAGGCCTAATCATGAGCATAATGAAGGTATGGGAACTGCATATGAGACATGATCATAAAATATTAAGACTAGATGAATATGTGATAAAGCAGATTGGTTTATGAATTTGATTATTTTGGGGGTTATGGGTCATTGGCAGTGAGATACAAACTGAAAAGCAGTTTCATGAAAAATTTACTATTGCTCTAAAATTATTTTGATGTTAGGCCTAGTAAGTAAAATTTGCAGCATTGGCTTTCTGATTCTTAAATTAATTGTTCAGTGTAAAAATAAAAACTGGGTAAAAAGATAGACTGTGCAAAATAGAAATTGTTTCAGTTAGTCAAAAATGTAATCTATAAAGGCTGGAGTGACCAGATGTCTATTATAATTGTCAGAACTCAACCTCCTCCTATGCAGCTCTCTAATTGGTTAGAAGGCAGTAACCAATCAATGACATGAGGGGGGACCATATGGCTCATAACTGTTTGCTTTTGAATCTGATCTGTATGCTAATTAGCAAAAACAAACTCATTGAACAGTTATGTCCCATGTGCCCCTTTAAAGTCGTTAACTAAGTCAGAGTTAGAGAACTGAAAAGCAGGAAGTAGTGTTTTGACTATTATGTTACACATCCAGTCACTTCAGCCTTTATACTGGAGATGAAATTTTTATCTAAGTAACTATACAAGAACCATGTTTTATTTTTTTATTTACTAAGTTTTTATTTTTACACTGAACTTTTCCTTAAATCAAGGTTTACAAGTAAAAATACACATTTAATTTCCAGTATGAATATTTCCAGTATGAATAACCTATGTACGTTTAATAGAATATTAAAGGAACAATTCATTGTAAAAATAAAAACTGGGTAAATAGATAGAGTAGGTTGTGCAAAGTAAAATATGTTTTCAATATAGTTATCTATTTTCCCAGTTTTTATTTTTACACTGAACAATTCCTTTAAGGAAATTAAATAGTGCATATCTGATTATAAGATGACTATAATAGAAACTGTTTAGACCCGCCCCCCCAACAATAGTTGCCCATTCCTAATTGACTCTGTCAGCAGATTGTTATATTAGCATATGTGTGGTTCTGCTGGGTGGGAGAGTACCATTTACATGCAGTGTTTGGAAAATGTCTGTGCAGGAGGATTTAACAAGTATGTAGTTGGCTTGCACTCACTGCATTATATCATAATATGATTGGAGTTGAAAAATATGCTGAGGAAAAATTCCCAAAACCATGTATCAAGATTAGAGTAAATGTTACTTTAGCTGAAGATAATGTAACTTAAAACCGAGAGGCTTAAAATATTAAGTGTTAAATTCCCATCTCATCCACCCACTCACACTCATCACAGACATGATCAGATGTAGCACAGAAGAGCAGCAAGCTCACTATCAGATTTAATGATGTGCTCAATGAGTCTATTGAACTAATCCACTCTATCCAGCAATCATTCAATCTGCCTCTCAAGAAATTGAGTCTCAAGACTTGCATAAAAGAAACTGACTAAATTAGGAAATACTTAGGCTGAAGCCAGTAGACAGAACTGCTTGCATTGTTTAAAGATTGTTTAACACAGAGACTCTAAAAGTGAC
>CM044439.1:71064323-71079226 GCA_024363595.1 Xenopus borealis
TCCTACGATCAAATATTCAATCGAATTCAATCGAATTCGATTTTACTCACATGAATTCATGTGAATTTTATAGATCGGCCCCATAGATTTAGATTAAAAATTGTATTTGTCAACTGCAAATGCATGTTCAAAAGTAGTGATTTGAAATATAATTAGAAGCTGTTAGTCTATATGTGCTTTGTTGAGATTTCTGACTTCCAATTGTTCTTTAAATAATATATTGTCATCATCTTCCATGTTCTGTCTGCACTGAAAACACTGAAAATACAAACATCACTTTGCTTTAAAATCAAAATGTTTATTTTACGACATCAACAGGAAAATTAGCTGCTAATCTTATAGTTTATTCCTGAAGAAAATAAATGAGCTCTGGTATATTTCCGGTTACTTTATCAAAAATGACAGAGTAAACAATTTGTGACAGTGCCAAATACTCAGAAGTGTAGGGAGAATTTAAAGGTAAAAATTCTTTTTCTGATGCTATCATACTCCTTTGCAATTTGAAAAGGATATACAAACAAATCAGAAAAGCACTGGTTCGTGTGCACATGATGTACATGGTTCAGAGAGAAGGACAAGTTAATCAGTGAAATAAATAAACAGATAATCCCATGTGGTGTAACAAACACTACTGAGAATCAAAACAGTATAGCACAGCAGACAGAAAATCTTAGCAGTGCAGCTGAGTGGAGTGTGTTTTGTGTAAAGACACTAGTGTGGTTAATGACCTTACTGTGTGATTGTTCTCCAGGCTTTTTGGATTCCAAAATTAACTTGAAACTAATTACTGCTTCTCTTATGTTTATATTTTACATACACATAAAGTTCAGCATTGGTCATTAAAGAGGCCTTTTTATGTCTGCTTGGATCTTTCCTTTTTTCCATTTGTTCTTACTTCTCTTCAGCCTGAATTTTTTATAATATTTTAAACCTCTTAAGCTATAAAAGTTATTTCATTATTTATCAGTGAAGAAGTCATCAGATTTATAATTTGACACAGACTAAAATGTGGTAGTATACTTCTTCCTAAATAGGCTATGCACACCCCTTTCAAAATAAATTCCACTTGGGATATTTTTGCCCATGCTACCTTTCCCGATCTGCCCAGGCCTTACCCAGTTATGACCACTTTCTGGGAAGACTGGCAGTGCCAAATTGGCACTGCCAAAGATAAGAGGAAGTTAGCATGGGTTGAACATCCACTTGTTTGGGTGTTAAAAATACAAAGTAACAAATGTGAAGGGAAAGCTAACTGAACAAGTTGAATGGGAGGCCAGGGTAGGGTTTCTGCCTTAAAACTAATAATAATAATACTGCCTGGAGCAGCCAGTAATAAGGGTGCAATGTAATGGAGCAGGTTGGCATGCAAATTATTGAGCAGATTATGGACAGATTGAGGTAGAAAAGGCATAACATGCTGAAAATAGGAAAAGGGATGGATCAAGACTCGATGGGCCAGGGGCATAAATATAGGAATTTGCAAATAAATCAGCAAGAACATTGCCAGAAAAATGTGTAATACCAGCCTGGCCTTGGCTAGTGTTATAGGGGCAAATTCACTAAGAAAATGCGCTAGCGTTGCCTTAGCTAACGTTCGCCGCACTTCGCCAGGTGAATTGTTGCCAGCGCTATTCAAATTCACTTCAAGTGTGAAGTTACGGTCAGGTCGGCAAACAGTAGCATAGTTGCGCTAGTGTTACTTCGCCAGGCAAAGCACATTTACACTAGTGATGCCTAATTTGCATACGGCACAAATTTCAAAGTATAATAGAGGTATATGTTACAGCCACTACATTACACTACACAAGCCCAGGAAAACTTTAATAAAAAAAATAAAGTTGTCCTATTGCCCTAAGCATGTGCCTCCTGTATAGTTGAGTTGCCATATGTTAGGAAATGTAGGGGGGAAGGAGGGTAACCCCCCAAAATAATTTCGCTCTTTTTCAGACTATCACCCTACAAAAGGTAAAACGCGCCAGTGGATTTTTGGGACTTTCCATTTTTTTTCCAAACTCCTATCTATTGTATTGAACTTCGCCAGGTCTGACCTGGCGTTGTAATGTCTAGCGTAAGTGGTAACGTTCAGTAAAATGTTCATCGTAGTGAATTTGCGTAATTACGATCCTTCGTTAGTGTGCAACTTCGCCTAGCAAAAATTCGCCACAGTCGTGTTTCTGAATTTGCGAAGTTATGAATTGACATCACGCTGGTGAATTAGCGCTAGAGTTTGACGCTTCTTGCTTTAGTGAATCTGCCCCTTACTATCTTACAAGCCATTAAACTTCAACACTGGAAGCAAAGAAACTATATTTTAATAAGTGGCACAAACAAGACCAAGGGACTGGTATGTTCCACCTGTTACATATATTAAAGGCAAGAAAAAATAGGACACTGAGGATAAGAATCTAAATTTCCCACCTTGGGTCACTCCAGAAGGCAGTTAAGTAGGGTTTTGTGGCAAATCCACCCTATGAGATATTGATGGAAAATACACCAACACATTTGGAAGATATTGGAAACATGGGAACTTTTTTATCTATGAAGAATAATGGTAACATAGCAAAATGGTGCTTTTCTAACAATGCATACATACCTTCACTATGCTTTTTATGCTGTACCACAATGCACCTTGCCCACACAATTATGCACTTGCTTATGTTAGTTGCAGATCTCTGGTGAAGATTTATCAAAGGTCGAATTGTGTAATTCAAATAGGGAGTAGTTCAAATTCTATTTGAGTTTTAAAAAATTTGGGAGGACCTCCTAGAAAATATTTGGAGTCGTATGGTGGACTTTTAAAGTTTAAAGTCTTTTTTTTTTTTTTTAAACTTTTGAATCGAATTCAATAAAATAGAATTTTCGGGTACAGCCTATTCACCCAAATAAATAATAAACAAATATTCCAATATATTTGAAATTTGACCCCTTAGTGTTTCAAGTATGAAGTGCAGAATTTGCACCTAAATGTGAATATGTGTGCCTGCTATGGACAGGGTTGAACATAGCCAGATCATTAAAGTCACCTTAGACTCTAAGGCTTAGAGGACCTTTAGATTTTCACAAGGAACTAATAGGAGTGCTGAGAAACCAAGGCACATCTGAGCTATAGTTCTGCAGCTGGAGTTGGGCCAAGAGCTATCTATAGTACTAATGGGAGCAGTTTTGTGTCTGCTGCCTAGTATCCCTAGTTCTTGTGGCCAGGAATAGAAAATTAGACCTACCTGTCTTAAATGCAATTTCTCAACTAAGATATTACCAATTACAGGGTCAGATCACACCCCTGTTCAACTGAATATCACTTTCAGCCCTCCATCACGTAAACCAGCCCACTGGAGAATGAATGAATCTGTATTAGCTGATTTACAAATACAAACACAAATCAAAACGGCCCTTAAGGAATATTTCTCCCTAAATGCTCCAACTACCTCATCAACCCTGATCATGTGGGAAGCACATAAGGCAACAATAAAAGGGATTTAATGGCTATTACCTCGGCGAATTCGCAGCGAATTCGCAGTGAATTCCCGCGATTCGCGAAACGCCAGCGCGCCAAAAACGGTGCGACGAATACAACGCAAAGCGCACCGAAAACGATACGTCGAAGTTGACGCGACGCGCATAAAAAGTGTGCCGCGAGTCGTTTCGGCGTTTTTCGGCGAAGCAAAACTGGGGAGATCGCCCATCACTACTTATCGCCAGTTGAGAATATGAGGGGCGGCTGGCCACAAAAGGCTCTTTTGTTGAAAATATATAAGATTCTAATTTCTAGATTCATATATATATATATAATATATATATATATATAGGTCTGTCAGACTTATACACATGAATGTTTGAATTATGTAAAATACCAAAAAAGCTACTGCAATATTAGTAACCAATCACAAGTTATTATTTTAAAATGTAGGCTTTTTTTTTCTGTCTGCTACAAAATCCACATACTGAAAGGAAATCTTTTCATTTCTTTTGTTCTTTCACTTCATTGTTGATCTCTTTGAAGAAGTACAATTGCAAAAAAAAAAAACTTTAGGGTAATAAAGAAAAGTTGCCATCTGCATTTAGTTTGCTGGAATGATGCACAGCAAAAAGGAGCTTCGGGCAAAATTGCTGACGTGCTTTCAAAAGATGAAGGCTTTCGTTAACCATCTGGCTATTTCACAAATTCAAGGAAAAGAATATCAAGCATTCGCAGGGAACAGTAGCTCAGATACTACAATTTATGGCAGGGGATTGCAGTTATTTAGATTCTATCTGCCTAAGCAGCTTGCCCCCTGATATACACTTTCCTCATTAGTCATCAACTTTTTGTTTAGGAAAAAGAAGGTTTCAAGCACGATAACTGAGGAATGCTTTCTTTTATCTGCATGGACCACTGCAGAGCCCCTAAGTCAGGCACATTTCATCCTTTTATGAATGTATCTGATGATACACACTCATTTTTTTCTTTGAGGCTGGATAAATCCTCTTTAAAGGAAAACTGTTAACCCTTGTTGAAGAGGACACTTTATCAAATAAGTATTTAGCATAAAGTTTTCTGTTGATAAATGATCTCTGAATCTTAACTAATAGCATTTAAGCTTCAGTATCTTAACTGATAGCATTTAAGATTCAGAGAAACATTTCAGAATGCATTTTTTTTTAATAAATGTAGTTGCCGTTCTTATTACAACATGGTAACCACAACCTAGCTTACTTGACAAATAATAGAAACAAGAATGATATAATGAAAAAATATAGTCAATCCCAATTGAGGTTCCTGTGTGGGGCTATATGTGTCTCTCCATAAGCCCCCATTTTAAAAATGGCCTCATAAACTGCTTTGTATCACCTAGGGATGGTACAAATGCAGGTATTATTTCATAATTTAGGACTGTTTTGAAAGATAATGATATAATATTTAGCTTAATCAAATTCTTAGGGGTAATGTAATAAAAGGCACAACATTTGCCCATGAGCAGTAACCTATAGCAAACAATCAGTCGTATTTCTGGTCACTTGTTTAAAAGCAAACATCAGATTGGTTGTATGGGCCACTCTATTATTAAATAGACTGAAAGCCAAAAACTCAATTTTTTTACTATGAAATCCGATTTTTTGGAGGAAAAAAACTCACATTTGTCAAGATTTATTTAATCCCGTGGATGAAAAAAGTCAGAATCAAAAAATATGGCATCTCAGACTTGCTGAGGTTGTATCTAAGTCAGTGGGAGAGGTCCCTGTCCTATTTGGAAGTTTCTGTGGTCTGAGCTAGAATTAGCCCGAAAAACAGACTATTTCTGACTTTTCTAGCAAAAACCCGAAAAAATTCACACTTTTCGTATTTGTGCCTGATCTGCAAAAATTTAGCTTTTTATTGATAAATAAGGTCCAATCGTGGATTGTAGTTTGGAATAGTCAAAAATATTGATTTTTATTAGTGTCTTTTATTAGATATGTTATTAAAGCACTAGCCAAGCTCATAGCATGTGTTATTAGCATTTGTTTTGTTAGCTGTGGTCAAGTTTAAATATGCATTTAAGGTTTGGAATTGGTTGGAATACTGAATTAGGTCAGTAGTCAGATAACCTTTTATATGGAGATTTGATACATGGTCAAATCCATCCAGACCATGGTATATAATATTATCCCACGTCTGAATGAGCAAAGTTGCACAGTGCTGAGATAATTTGAGATTTTCAGGGTCAATATTACATATTTAGCTGCTACTGATAATACAGTTATATGAATGAGCTAAACACTTCTTATAATTCACACATTAGGATATTGCCGGCACATGCAGTCTGCAATGGGTCCCTGTAAAGGATTAAGGGTCAGAGCAGAACTCTGCTTTTGTTGCAAGTCCAAACTAAAGAGGACTAAAAGGCACACTTTCCCCCTCTTTAGGCTATTCACTTGCGTTTCCTTGCTGAAAAACTGCTCTAGGCCAACACCATGCATGCAGATGCAGACACATCATGAAGCGGAAGTGAGCAGTCGTACCTTGTCTGACCATAGCCTTGTCATTATTGTACTTGTGGTAGCGGCAGTTGTAAATGCTCCCTTTTATAATTCTACAATAAATATGCAAATGTTGCAAATAAGGATCCCCTGACTATACCATAGCAGAAAAGCAAATGTAAAGTATACATATATAGGTAAAGCCTGACTATTTTCTGCTTTGTGACAATACACATCTTATATTAATTTACAGCAATGGATTGCAATTTATTGACACAATATTTATATAGTCTGGGGTGTGGGGGAAAGTTTGTACTGTCAGTCCAGTTTAAACAATGAAACATCTGTCTTTAATATGTAGGAAGCTGCATTAAAGGCCAGATTAAGAAACAGCACAACTTTTTTCATCTCTTTTTTTCTCATATGTAAAATATATAGTAATAATATACCCCTCATATAAAATGTAAGCATATTAGACATCATTGAAGAGTGCCATGACCAAATAAAGGCACAAGGCTGAAGGTCATGGAACTGCAAATTACATTTTAAGAACCATATAAGGTTATAATTTACCCACTCTCCCCTATAAACAGGGTACTTTGTTCAAAAGGAGGTGAGCTCTCTAAAATCATACCCCTCTATACCTTAGCTGCAGCCTTTGTAATATGGAGCAGTCCATTATACAGAGGACTTATACAGTATTTGGACAGAAATCTTTTTAAGAAAATTATTGGGCTCAAACAGTGACTTGGCAGAGTTGGTTAGCACAAGAACTAAAAACCAAAAGTATTTCTTAATAACTTTTAGTGGCTTGTTAGATGAGTGTAACACAATTGTAGGACTGTGGGTTGTCAGGAAGGAGTCTCTGGGTCAAAAAGTTTAGGCAAGAGTAAAACTGAAAATCAGGGCAAACCTTATTCCCTTTAACAAACAGCAGTATGTTTGTGAATTAAACACAGGAAGTCCAGTTGATTTGACTTATTTCTACATATTCACCGCAGTATGCCTTTGCCCCACAATATACTCTAATGAAAACCATTCACAGATCTAAAGTGGGTTTAACATTATCATGTTAAGTGTAACTTCATTACAGCAACATTTTTACAAACGTTTTCTTTTGGCAAAAATAAATAAATAAAACAAATGTCTATCTTTTGGCTATAATGATACATTTGGATGGTGCTACATAAAGATACCAAACTTTTCATGAGAATGTTTCAGTTTGATACTGCACATATTGGCTCTAAGCAGAGACATCCATAGCCCTATTTTGAACAGTTTGAGAAGAGGTCAGATCTGGAAAGATCCCAGCTGCTACACTTGGAATCCCCCGCCCAGTGGTCATTTATAATTAATATTAATGAATGGCAGATGACAGATGTTTATGTCCTAACCTTTGCCAAGCATTGCTAAACAAGTAACAAAGCTTCCCCACTCCCTTTTCTTTTGAATTTTAACTCATAATCCAGTTTTTTTTCTTCAAAACCATTATTGTTTTGATAAAGGCACAGATAAAATATTCTCTGGGCCACTACTGTCCTGAAAGCTTGAAGCGATAAAATATAAGCTGATTAAATATAAATATGCACATTGTTACCCTCGCCTTTATAGATGTTTTTACATTGTTTGCTGGGTGAGTTATTGCTCAGCCATTTTTTGTTCACATATCACAAGAATGTTTGAAAACAAAACAAAAAATTACGGTACTAATTAATGCAACTCATTTATTTTATTCTTCAGCATGGTCTTTCAATACATATTCATACTGGTGCCTGTGAGGTTAAATTAAATATGTAAGATCTGAGGTCCTGGGAAGAGCAGCAATTTAATTGCATAAATCATGTTTCTTCTGACTTTTCAGTGCACTGCTAAACTGTTTTCAGGTCTTGGTTGCTGGCAGTGGATTTACGTTTTTAGTTATTTTCCTGTAACATGTGTTTGACATAATGGTCAATAGTTTGCATTCCAGCAACGCCATCCTAGCTTTCTGTCAACTTAAAGCAGATAAAATTAGGACCAGTTGCAAGGGCTAAATGTTCTGTGTTACCCATTTGGTAACAACAATGGACTTTGAGGATTTAGTTTCACTGCATATGTGTTGAATGGGTGTTTTATATGTTTTCCTTTTCAGTTATGAATTAAGTATATAAAGTGCTACTAACCTCAAAATAACTTGTACAGAAAAATATGTATGGAATGAACAATATGCACACAATAAATACATTTGGCTTTATTTATTTTCCTTCCTCAAAAAAACATATCAGCATTGCATTTTCTTGCATTTACAGGTCGTGGCACCAATAATGGTAAAATGATATTATGAAAAGGGCTATATCCCAGATTGGGCTCATGGGGGTTGATTTACTAAAGGGCAAATTGACTAATGCTAGCTAAAATTCACCAGCGTGACGTTATTTCATTACTTTGCCAATTAACTAACAAGCGCAGGCGCCCATTTGCTAGCAAAAGAGAGGTATGCTACCGGATGTTCGGTGCCATGGACGCAACTTCGCATTTTAGTGAATTAGCGTTGTCCTCGCGAATCTACGCCTGTTTTTCCTTTTTAAATATATGCACTTGCAAATTCATTGGAATATTTAGACAGGGGATTATTGTACTTAATTATATTTTTATATGGCCTTAGGAGTGCACCCACAACCCTTTTTTTTGTACGCCTGGCGAAGTGTTGCAATGTGAGTGAAGTGGACGCTGGCAAAGTTGCACGCTTTAGTGAATTTGCTCCTTGGACTAGATTCAATTCAGATTGCAATTCAATTCAGAAAAACTTTTGTCACTTTTTATTCCATGAAAACTCTATGGAAGTCTATGGGGAAAAAACTGGTACTGAATTTGGAGAAAAGTTTTTCTCCACGAGTCGAATCTCGTCCATGAGTTTTCATGTGATAAATCGTGAGATAAGTTTTTCTCACTGAATTAAATCTGGCCCATTGTTTGCTAAGTAATCAATAGATACTTATAGATACTCCTGTCAATCAAGGACATAAATGTATTGATTCCAATAAAATAAAATAAATTTTACATTGACATTTGGGGTATCCTGAGCTAGTGAGTGCTGCTTTGATTAGTATCTTGGAAACCGCTAAATCCTCTTAAAATGCTGCAGAAGTATGAACTGTTTTCAATTTTCTGTTGATCTGATTTTCTGCTTTATGGATATGCACTGAAGGATAACATTTCCTATTTAGCAGTTTTGCACAGATTTTTTTTATTGTCAATGGGTGACATTTAAAATTTTTGCAGAGGGATCCAATAAACCTGCCATCATCTCTGGTAGTTTGTTTTTATTTTTTGAACTGTAGACCATTGATTGTATTTGTAACACAATATTTTTATTTAAACAAACAATTTTTAAAGAAAGAATACACTGAGACACAAACATTGATTTAAACTTGTGTAATCACAGTTAGCTGGTATGGAACACCTTATATTCTTCTTTGAACCTTACCATTTTAGTACTACTTGTACCGTGCATCAAATGAACAAACAAGAGTCTTTGAGGTTTAACAAAATACAGGTATGGGATTCTGATCCAGAAAACCATTATCCAGAAAGCTTCAAAACAAAACATTCTAATTAGAGTGAAGTTCCACCACTAGGGTGAAATTCCACCATTCTCAATTCACTTCTATGGGATTTTTAAAGGCGTATTTTTCAAAGGGTGAACTTTCACTTCACCTATTGATAAATAGGCCTTTCAAAATCCCATAGAAATGAAAGGAGAGTGGCGGAATTTCACTCTAGTGGCGGAACTTCACTCTTTGATAAATTTACCCCCTGGTCTCAAGCATTCCTCATAATAGATCCTAATGTTCAAGCACATTTTATTAACATTAACATCTGACTGTGGAATTGAAAGGGGCATTTCTCTTTAATGTAACATTAACCTGTATAAAACAAGGTATTTGTTGCATTGTCCATATAAACTGAAAACACATATTTATTAAGTTCCTAAAAAAAAAATATTGTTTATTTAAAAAAATATTAAACTGTATTTTTGTGAGAATGACTAGACAATGTATTGCTTATAAGACATCTATGGGGCAGATATAAGAACATTTAAAGTGGTGAATTCTGAAGGATTCTCAGCAGCTGGAATGTTATCACATTTATTAACAGTTCCTGACTGTCAGGAAAAAAGTGGTTAAACAAATTGACACATTTATCAAAGCAGATAAACTCATCTGACATCTATCAGAACAGTTCCAGTCAATGCTAAGCATCAATACCAAGTATTGTAATTGAAAATTGGAATGCCTACAGATAAGAGGTAAATGGATATTGACAAAGCAGTGTTGTGTCTGCTATGATTATTCATCCTGTTTAGTGCAAAATTTCCTACATTCTAATATGTATGAGTAGCAGTTGAGGAGCATTAATCTAGTTATAATTTCCATCATCATCATACAGAAGCATGTACCTAAGTTTGTTTACCTATGCAGACAGTGTGGAATGTGAACCTGTTGAGATACACAATAAGCAAATGGGCTATACCCGACTGACTGAGTAGTATTCTACAACTACCCGAGGCTAGTAAATCTGACATTATTGCTACATCAGAGCATAATAAGTCAACTGATCTAAATACTCACTTATATGAGCAAACACAGCTTTGCTGCAAATACTCAAACAAGTGGTGCTTAACCTGACCTATTTTTGTTTGTAAGTGAGTCATCTTCATTTTATAAAAAAAAAATGCTTGTTTATTAGAGCTGTGTTTACTTGTACAATTTTTTTTCTTGGTCTAAATGTAAACAGAAACATACTCAGTTGATCCATGTGCTAGGAATACAACAAGGCAAGATTTTCAGGGCTGGCCACCACTTACCTGTCACTGTCTATTCTTCTGCTTCTTCCACTTCTATTTTTCTGCTACTTGACTGCACAAATATGCAACATCATCAGGGTTTATGTAATTAACATCTTGCCAAAAATGCTGGCTTTTGGTTTAACACACAATATAAATGTGTGTACGTGCTTTTTAGCATGGGGAGAAGCAGAATTGGGGTAAAGAACAATTTTTCCAGCTGCTGTTTATACTGCTTGAAAACCAAATTTGACATGCATACTGCAGAGCAGGAAGCTCCTATCTATTAAATTGCTTAAAAATTATATAATTTGCCGTATAATGATGTGGGTAAGAGAACACTTACACAGGGGAACAATACTCACCTTATATAATAGGACATGGGCAAAGAGGCATATTAACGTATCAAGCTTCAAGCAGAAATCATATTTTAAGATTAAAGAGATACTGTCATCTGGAAAAAAAAAAATTTCAAAATGCATCAATCAGTTAATAGTGCTGCTCCAGCAGAATTCTGCACTGAAATCAATTTCTCAAAAGAGCAGAACAGATTTTTTTTTTATATTTCATTTTGAAATCTAACATGGGGCTAGACATATTGTCAATTTCCCAGCTGCCCCAAGTCATGTGGCTTGTGCTCTGATAAACTTCAATCACTCTTTACTACTGTACTGCAAGTTGGAGTGATATCAAACCCCCCCGCCCCCCCCCAGAAACCCATCAGCAGAACAATGGTAAGGTAACCAGATAGCAGCTCAAGATAACAGCTGCCTGGTATATCTAAGAATAACACTCAATAGTAAAAACCCATGTCCCACTGTGACACCTTCAGTTAAATTGAGAAGGAAAAACAACAGCCTGCAAGTAAGCAGTTCGCTCCTGCTGGAACACGTCACATGACCAGGGACAGCTGGAAAATTGACAAAATGTCTAGCCCCATGTCAGATTTCAAAACTGAATATAACAAATTCTGTTTGCTCTTTTGAGAAATGGATTTCAGTGCAGAAGTCTACTGGAGTAGCACTATTAACTGATTCGTTTTGAAAAAGAAAACATGTTTTCCCTTGAAAGTGTCCCTTTAACTACAGCAGTCAGACTCTGTAGATGCCACTGAGAGTGTGTCTGTCTATCTATTTATCTTTAATGGCAACTGCACCAGGGTCAGAGACGGAGGCAAAATATATTTACTACTGCAGTTTAGAGATTCAACTTACCCAGCATAATTGGGAGTTGGGGGATTTTATGGTTTCTCGAACCAAGGGTTATTTGCTGCAACTGCAGGGCTGAACTTATCTTACTCACTTTCTGGGCTCTTTCATATAGTCTTGCCCCATTTATGAAGGTAGAAGATGATTCTCTACGAAGAGGAAATTATCAGTAAAGGATAGGAAAAGATATTACAGGTATAGGATACCTTATTCATAAACCCATTATCTAGAAATCTCTAAATCACTCCTCCCATTTTAGTCAAATCATTATCATTATCAAAAAAAAATTCCCTTTTTGTCTGTAATAATAAAACTGTACCTTGTACTTCATCCTACGTAAACTGCATAAATCCATACTGGTGGCAAAACAATCATATTGGGTCCATTTAATTATTTTTTAGCAAACTAAAGTTATGGGGATCCAAATTACAGAAACCCACCACTGAACAAAGCCATTTGAAGCTCCACTAAAATGCCACACTGATATGTAATAATACACTGATACACAATTTTATAGGTTCATTTGTTTAAGTGGGTTACAGTATAATAAACGCAAGAGACGTGCCCCAAGAGCTTCTTTTATCTTTATTGATCTGATTTAAATTAAACTTTAGTACACTAATTTATTTTAGAAAATAAACCTATCTGAGATTACATTTTAAAGGGTTACTTGACTGGCTTGGTTCAATGTTTGTATCAAATGCAAAATCATTTTAAAGTGGAGGCTGACATTTTATAAAGGCACTGCTCCCTCCGTCTGGTGATTTTGTGAATTACACTCCTAAAGATGCATATTATAAAGTTGCCTGCTTTTTATTTTACACCAAAATCTAGCGTTGTACATAATACTATAATCCCATACCCACACCAGCATATCCCTTATCTTCTTGTCATCTTTAAAGGAAAACTATACCCCGAAAATGAATTTTTGAGCAACAGATAGTTTATATCAAATCAAGTGACATATTAAAGAATCTTACCTACCTGGAATATATATTTAAGTAAATATTGCACTTTTACATCTCTTGCCTTGAACCACCATTTCATGATGGTCTGTGTGCTGCCTCAGAGATCACCTGACCAGATATATTTCAACTCTAACTGTAAAGGGAAGAAGTGTTGAAGCAAAAGACAGAACTCTGTCTGTTAATTGGCTCATGTGATCTAACTTTATAGTTTTTTTGTCATGTTTGTGTGCACCGTTGGATCCTAGGATCCCAGGAGGTTGTCCTTATTTTTTAAAATGGCTATTTTCTATTTATGATTACCCAATGGCACATACTAATAAAAAAGTATATTATTATGAAAATGGTTTATTTACATGAAGCAGGGTTTTACATATGAGTTGTTTTATGCAATATCTATTTATAGAGACCTACATTGTTCGGGGGGTATAGTTTTCCTTTAAGCATCTTTATTTCAGTAGCTGTAATGTTGTCTGCGTTTGAAATTATGTACATACATACATGCACTGTGCCCAACAAACATGAAACATGATTATGATTATTAGGTTATCAGAGTGGCAAGAAGAACATTTTTTAACTGTAAATTTAATGGTGACACTTGTAACATTTAACAGGAACGTGTCTTCATGCTATTAATAATATACTCTGTGCAATTATTTTTTGTGGCCTGCCTCCCCACAGTCCCTGTTATTTTAGTGTTTCTTACTGTCTCATTTCCTCTCCCCTATGTGTCCAAAGTTAACAACAGACATGGGGTAGAGGTAAGTCCTGATAAAATAAGCATAAATGTAAACAGTAACATGTCTGTCTGGATTTTGTGAAGTCTGTCCCCTATGCCTGCCATACATTCCCATAGACCATTTATTGTGTATTTATTGTTATTTACTATAATCTCATTACAACATAAGTAAATTCATCAAGTAATTTTTTAAGTCAAAGCATTACATGAAGATTTCCAAGCAGCAGTCTTAAATGTATTCGATGTATTGGCCAAACAATTGTCAAATGAGCAATATTACAGAAGGTCAAATATAAAATGTGTAATGTCTTGCCATTCTCAGCTGGCATCGGAATAAGCATAAATAAACTGCAAAAATCTAGAATTTTCATGATTTACAAATTTTGCAGTTTTGGGTGAGAGCAGTTAACAGCTGTAAAAAGTTAGGATAACATTAGGAGAACAATGTCAAACACCCAATATCTGGAGTGCTTCCATGAAGGAAAGAAAAACATATCATGTGGAAATTTTTAATGTGTTTCTGTTTAGCGGCAATTTTGAATGTGTTTCTGCTTAGCGGCTATAACACATTTGTTTACTGGAAGGCTTATTCTGAAACCTTTAAAGAAAAAACTTTCGATTGGCTACTTAAGCAACAACCCAGTACCAAAAATATTGCTTGAATAATGTATATGGCACTTGATTATTATTCATTAAGGGGGTTATCTATTAATCTGTCTATTTTTTTAATGTTTTCTAATTTATGAAAAAACCTGAATGTGAAAAACCTGAATCAATGCAATTGCGGAAAAAACTTGAGTACTCGAACTGACTGAGTTATTGGCTAAAAAATTTTAAATAGCTCAAATTGATTTAAGGGGAAAGAGAAACCTAGAATACTTTGGACCTGTGGTTTTCCAGATAAGGGAATTATTTGTTATTTGTTGTCAATCAGTCTTCTTGTGTGTACTCCCGTTTACCATCAAAGCTCTCCTATTACTATTTTTTCATTGTTCATACTAGAGTACATACCTTTGGAAAAGGTAGTGGGCAAGAGAAACCTGGAATACTTGGAACATGTGGTTTTCCAGAGAAGGGATTTTTAAATAATTTGGATTACTATACTTTAAGGCATAACATTTACAGAATTAATAAAAAAAATAGAATTGTTTTGTAACTAGCGTGGATTCATACTTATTTATACTTAGGGGCAAATTTACTATTACTCCCAGAAATTAGGTCGACCAAAT
>CM044439.1:71108685-71119541 GCA_024363595.1 Xenopus borealis
AGTAATGAACTATGGCATCTGTTGATGTGCCTGCTTGATTTGGTGCATCTCCCTAATTTATAAGCAAAGATGAAATCCTGTGAAAAGTTTTTTTGTTTTGTCGAGACAAAAAAGTGGTAAAAGTATTTCAAGTATTATTTTGAATTAATTTGGATTAAACCCTTAATTAAAAAAACCCTACCCTACATAGTCCCCCCTCCCCACAAGCCCAGCTGTTAGCCCCGGTAAATGCCCCTAACTCTTTACTTACCCCTTGGTGTAGATTCAGGTCATCGGAGTTCACTAGTGCCATCTTCCTCTCTTTGGGAAGAAAGCGGCGTATCGGCACGTGTGCAGTTGGAGCAATGTTCACTTTCACGACAACTGTTCATGTGCTGAAAGTCACGGAAATTGTCAAAATGAAGGAAGAAGACCCGAAGATTGCCAAAGAGAAGATGGCGCCCGTGAACTCCAATGCCCTAAATCTCCACCGAGGGGTAAGTAAAGAGTTAGTGGCATTCACCAGGGGTAACAGCTAGGCTGGGGTGGAGCATGGAGGGGGGTCTATGTAGGGCAAAGGGGTAGGGTTTAGTTCACCTTTAAATGAAAGCTAATCTCTAAAAATGGAGATTTCTGTAAAAATTCCATATTTTAGATACGGAACATACTTCACCAGCATAAAGGTTCAATATCTCTATGATCCAAACCCTTATCACATGAATTAGCTTCCTTGGATTAAGTAGTGTCAGTGACACGGTGTATGCTCTGTCTGCTCTGGGCTGTTCTTGAGAAGCTAAGCTTAGGGGTCGATGCAAATCATCAAGGGGTTCACCTGCCATAACTGATGTTATAAAGTTGAAAAGAAATTCAAAATCATCCTTGTATTGTTAAATTTATATTTGATATTTACAGTACGTGGTAATTCGGTCCCTAAACTCCTGTAATTGATAGCAGCCCAGAGCACTTGCAGTGATTTGACACAAAATAAGGGGAGCTTCTGGGGATATATCCTGAGGCACAGATATTCTCTACTATAGTGCTGTAGTTCCACATTTAAATTGTATATCATAGATTGATTTTCAGTTCCTCTAATCAACCTTCTAAAACATTTTCATTTTTGTACTTACAGAATGGCTGGTTGTGGTGAAGTTAGTCACTCTAACATGCTGCCCACTAATAAAAAACTGGGTGAGACTTGTTCCAACAGTGCTCCTTCCTTGTCTGTTCCAGAGTGTGCTATATGCTTACAGATCTGTGTGCATCCAGTGAGTCTTCCTTGCAAACACATATTCTGCTACTTGTGTGTGAAGGGGGCCTCTTGGCTTGGAAGGCGTTGTGCTTTGTGCAGACAAGAGATTCCTGAGGACTTTTTGGACAAGCCTACCTTGCTGTCACCTGAGGAGCTGAAATCTGCAAGTAGGGGAAATGGAGAGCATGCCTGGTATTATGAGGGAAGAAATGGGTGGTGGCAGTATGATGAGCGGACAAGCAGAGAGCTTGAAGATGCCTTCACTAAAGGCAAAAAGAGCACAGAGATGCTGATAGCTGGCTTCCTTTATGTGGCAGACTTGGAGAACATGGTTCAATACAGGCGTAATGAGCATGGACGGCGTAGAAAAATAAAAAGAGATATTGTAGATATACCAAAAAAAGGAGTTGCTGGGCTAAGGCTAGAATGTGATGCAGCAAATTTAAATCTAGCACGGGAGAGCTCAGCAGATGGTGCGGACAACATGGCAGCACTTGGAGCTTCTTCAAGTCAACCGACACCTGCGTTACCAGCAAGGCTGCACACATCCCTCAGTACAACTACAAGTCAAGTCCTTTCACATTCTGATGTGACTTCTTCTTTGGAGAACTCATTCGCTCAACTTCAGATTGGAGATCCTGTGATAGGCAGGAATAATATAGGTGAAGGCGAAGAGGGACAGCCTCTAATTAATGCTAGAATGCCACTCCCCAATGCTGTATTGGAAGAACCAGAGCCAAGTGACAGTGATGACCATGGAAGTCCTGCATTACAACGTCATTCATTTCTTGTGCCGCAAAGTAATAGGCTCCCCTTTGGTAATCCCTGATTGTACCCCACCTGCATAGGCACAAAGTACAAGTGTAAGGTCTAGAAGACCTGATGGACAGTACACAAGTCATAAAAGTCTAAAGCAGCCAGAGAAAGAAGAGCAACTTCATCCTTATAATTACATTAGTAAGATTCTTTTGTTTTAGAGTTGAGCTCAGACTTGGCTATAATTTTGAAAACACAAAATATTTAACATTAACATGGAGTATCTTGTTCTTGGGCTGAAAGACCTGTTTATTATAATTAAAGAAGAGGCAGAGATGGCCTAATAGTTGTTTGCTGAATGGGCATGGCATACATTGAGCTATTTTTACTTAGTGGTGCTAAACCAAAAGGTATCCGATGTGTAATGCATAAAATGTTTTGGGAATCTCCTGAGAGCAGTATACCATAGCCTGGATTTATGTTAGTGTGTTTGATGAACATATTGTGAGTGTAAAACTTGTTTTCACCCAACATTCACTCTGCACTTAACTTTTCCTTGTAGCCATCTTGTTGCTTGCCTTGATGAAGGTGTTTTCCTTAAATGTCAAGAGAACTACATTGTTCTGTATACCCACAGCCCTGTTTTCCCCATACATGCAGATCTACACAGCTGGGATGTTTTATGCACACAGTAGGCTTACACAGTCACTTTAAATTTGAAGGAGAATAAGGTAAAGTTTACAAAATAAGGCATTTTACCAAGGAACACGTTGATACAAAAGCATGTATATAATTTGTCCCTTATTTATAAGAAGTATTTAGCAGTGTAAACCTATACTAGTAACACCAAAAAGTGAGTTTTTTGGCAACTAGTCTGATCCTTTGGATGTGCAGTTGTGCATTACATTGCACACCTTGTTTATTACCACTTAAAATGATAGTGACACTTTCTACACCTTGTCACCATCACTTTAATAAACTATTAGGTGTATATGTAAAACTTGCTTTTGAACTGTACCTCCTGCAGTTTTTTTCTCTTGTCCTAGCAGTTGACATTGTTTGTTGGGGAGTGGGATACATTCCTAGTAGTGGGTCATTTTAAATTTATCGTTAGCCTATTGGGACTTTGGCTGGCCATCCAAGTGCAAATGTCAACTACTGAGATTTGGGAAAAGTCTACAATGGGGGAGACATGGGGCATGATAGTCTGCATTTATTAAAGGGATAGTTACACATTCCTAATTCCAAAAGTCTATGTCCCTTCAAGTACTAAACTATTGTATTTTTAATAGCTTATCTGTTGTTTGCTATGCACAGTGTCCATTCATGGCTGCATTATTACTTATTTCTCTAAACTAAACAAGCCTCTGAAGCAATTCTTTAAAGTACAGTGTAAAGAATAGATTGTATTTAAGTGCATAAAAATAAAAAAAAATGTTGTTACTATCCTTTATAGGTCTACTTTAATTTAATTGTATTTTCTTAATGAAAATACAAATTGCTGTCTGAATGTATTTTTGCTTCCTTCCTTCATAATCACCTCTGAAGGTATTGCTTGCTCAACATGTAGGTTAGTCTATTCTAATGCATTGTCTTACTAACAAGCTGGACAGAAGCTTCTTTGTTCTTCCCATGTGTCCTCTTCATTTGCCGTTTGAGCCGTTATAAGAAGCCAGGGGAGAAATTACGGGTGAAGTATGATGTCACTGTGGAATGGCTACTTGATAAATGGGGCTCTTGAAGTAGGGCTCTTGGTGTTCTTATGCTGTATAGACAGAGATATAGCACATCTGCTCTGGGAATAACTACGCTGACAAACTTATAACATTTTAGTGTATAGAGGCCCTTCAAACTCTTCATTGAATGTAAAACATCTGTCTTGGTTTAGCACTGCTTGGTAAATATGATTCAGAACATCAAGAAAGGGATGTTGGTTTAAATAATTTAGGTATAATAATTCAGATATTAAAGACTTCCCCACTAACCTGCTTACTTGCAGTATATAACATTCGCACATTTTTATGTTCAAAATCTCACTAGTGCATTTCTTCTATTTCCCCTACATTTAACTGTGTTGTGGGTTACATAGTTAAATTGGGTTGAAAAAAGACAGTCTATCAAGTTCAACCCCTCCATGCACACACACACACACACACACACACACTCTTTCACACAAACCATATATGCCCATAGCTTTACTAACTGTAGAGTTTTGTATCAAAATAGCCTTTGATGTTATGTCTGTCCAAAAAATTATCCAAGCCCCTCTTAAAAGCATCAACAGAATGAGCCATCACAACATCACCCGGCAGTGCATTCCATAGCCTCACCTACGTTGCTTCAAATGAAAGTCCTTTTCTTCTAGTCTGAAGGGGTGGCCTCTGGTGCGGTGATCCTCTTTATAAGTAAAAGGTCCCCAGCTATTTCTCTATAATGTCCTCTAACGTATTCGTAAAGTGTAATCATGTCCCCTCGCAAGCGCCTTTTTTTCCAGAGAAAAAAACCCCAACCTGGACAGTCTCCCCTCATAATTTAAGTCTTCCATCCCTCTAACCAGTTTAGTTGCACGTCTCTGCACTCTCTCCAACTCATTTATATCCCTCCTAAGGACTGGAGTCCAAAACTGCACTGCATACTCCAGATGAGGTCTTACTAGGGATCTATAGAGGCATAATTATGTTTTCATCCCTTGAGGTTATACATGGGTTAACCATGTACAGATGCCTATGTCTGTTATAGTGCGTATAAGACTTGTTCGACATGAACAACACTCCAACTTCCGCACTTTCTAAATGATTGCCCGATATCTACCTTTGCTCGATAAATGCTTCTGGCTTCTAATGAAGGCTTCATTTTGTAACACTGAAATTGCCCTACACATTTAACAAATCGTTTTGGCTTATACAGTTTTAAATGTTTACTTTAAGTAGCCACTTGGCTTATACCGATACCTAATTTTTCTACAACTGTGTTCTAGGTATTCCATTTTGAATCCACTATAGCTTTGCATGTATTATGAAAAGCTATCGCCCTGTAATTTGCTGAACCGTCTTCATATCTGGTAATGAGAGATTAGAATATCTATGGTTGGTGCAGTTTACCACAATGGTATTCCATTTACAATAAAATCCATCTGTTGAAAAATGCAGCTTCCTTTATACAAAGCAATATGTGCGAACTTCTTTTCCTAACTATTGAATTACTTTTTTCCTGCCAATTTTCTCCTTAAAGATAAAAATCAATGTGTATATTTTCCATCTATTTATCTGTGAAGCATGCTGCCAAATTAGGATTATTTTCTCACTTCAACAATAAAGCAAATTGATTCTTCCCTGATGGTTTTGGTCTATTTTTTTTTATCCTCAGGATAACTTATGCATTTTCATTTTATTCTGGCTAGGTTTGATCGCAAGAAGAATTAAAAAAAACCAAAGGTATGGGTAAAGGAGCTGGATAATACATATGTAGTTTTAATATGAAATGTATTTGCATAAAGTATGATTGTGGTTTAATAGGAGAACTAATTTAAGCAAACCTTCCAGAAGCTGATGTATAAAGAGCTAATCTTGTTTTGTTGAAAAAAAAAATACATTTCCCCTTAAACTTTGCTGTCTAGCCTATATTTAGAACATTTTCCCTTAAAGATGTCTTGTTTTTGTTATAAGATTTGTAATTTAATAAAAACTACATTTTATCATCAACAATGTAAATCTATTTATGTATTGCAATATTTGATCCCTTCAAGGTGCTGCTGTGTAACATCTTTCATCGTAATACAAATGTGTATTTGTACTCTTGCCAACACTGCTTACACTCAACCAATGAGACTGTGCAGACATCCTTGATCTTGCAGAATGCAGTGTTTCTCTGTGTTTTCAGGTATTAAAGATAAAAAGCATAGAAGAAAGGGAAAACTAATTGGCTCCTGTAAAAATCCCAGGGTGATTTGTATAATAGGTACAGCTGTAATTGAGTCTAGAACTAGCTTAAGGTAGTTAGTGACTGATATGCTAGCTAGGTCTTGTTTATAAGGTAGAAATTAAGACAACTTTTAGACGTGCAGTGTAAGGGCATTTCTGCAGGTTTAAACAATGAAGAGAACTAGAATACCAGACTATACATTTTTTACATCTATCATAACCTTTTTTGCATGCTACTTCTAATTTTGTTATAAAAGTATTGGCCTGATGCTTTTACATTACCTATCTGATCTCCCATATTACTCTATGAGGGGGCTGCCCTATTTGTGCAGCAGTAGTCCGTTAGTGTTCGAAACTTACGGGTGGAAAAGGGACAGTCAGGTTGGTTGTAAAAAAAAAAAAACTCCCATAAACTCGAAATTCGACCAGTTTAAAATTTTGTTTTAAAAAAATTGAGTTTTCCAAACTCTGGTGAATAGGATCGACCTGAAAACTCCATTAGAGTTGTTTCTCCAAAAAACCCCAAATGTCAGGAAGGCTGAAAACAACTTCAAATTGATCCCAGGACATCTTGGAATTCATCGGTTTTAGGTGGTGAATAGTCCAATTCGAGATAAAGGGCCAGTATATGATAAATCTCGAAAATCACATTTTTAAAAAACTTGAATTAATTCCCTATTTGAATTTGAGTTTTGGCCATGAAAAAACTCGAATTTGAATTTTTTACCCTTGATAAATCTGCCCCGTAATGTACATTAATATTTTAAAAAGTAGCATTTTAGTGTCCATGTCACTTTAAGGCATTCAAGTTAGCTGTGACAGCTAAAAAAAACCCTTAAGGTACAAAGAAAATGTAAAAAAATAAAAAGGGTAATGCCTAAAAGGAACCAACACAAAGGGATGGGACCATACGGGGCTGATTTAAAGGGGTGGTTCACCTTTGTGTAATCTTTTAGTATGCTATAGAATGGCCAATCCCAGGCAATTTTTAGATTAGTCTTCATTATTTATTTTTTTATAGTTTTTTCATTATTTGCCTTTTTCTTCTCTTTCCTGCTAAGGCTACACATCTATTTTTATTGCTACTTTTGTATTAATCATAATTCTATGCAGGCTCTCCTATAGTCCTATTCCAGTCTCATATTCAAATCGATGCATGGTTGCTAGGTTAATGTGGACCCTAGCAACTAGATTGCTGATGTAAACTGGAGAGCTGCTGAATAAAAAGCTAAATAACTAAAAAAAAAAAACACAAAATTAAAACTGAAAACCAATTGCAAATTGTCCAACAACTTTTTTCAGCTGCTTTCCATTAGCAAATATTGATCAGTTCTAACAACTGCCTTTAACAAAACTCAGGGATTCTGCTTAGCGGGCCAAAGATAAATGTGTCAACTAAATGTATAAATTTAGAACAGTTGCAGAGCTGGTAACCACCTGCCCGAGCTGCTTTAGAAAGGTAAAAGAAGGTAAAAAATGAATCTCACAAATAGAAAGTAATTGGAAAAAGTCTATTTCTGGTGAACTATCTGAAAACAACTGAACTGAAAAGTGTTTTAAGGTGAACAACCCCTTTAATAAAAAAATCGAGAATTTGAGAAAAAAATGCTAGAAATATTCTTCAGAACCTTGTATAGTTTGTATTCGTTTAAGAAAAAGTAAAAGCTGGTAAGGTACAATAGAAGTCAATGGGAATAATCTCAACTTTTATTTTCCCAGTTCATTAAAAAAAAAAAGGTTTTTTTTAGCCCCATTAAAATAAATGGAGCCATGTGATTCTTTCTGGTATTTTTTTCTGGGAAAAAAACATGTGCGGGAATATTCTTTGTAATTATTTCTTAAAGTGATACCGACACTATTTTAAAACATGAATGTACATTTGTGGCCAGATTTACTATTGGTCAAATTGGTGAATATGTAGGGAAGTAAAATCCTTCGAATATCGAATTTGAAGGATTTTAATGCAATTCGATTGGTCAAACGTTTTTTTGATCGATCGAATATTTTTTATTCGATCAAAAATAATGGAACCCAATTTGGTAGCTTTGATCTGACGAACTAAGTGGTCGAATAAAAATTGAAAGGGGAAGTATGGCCGAATATTCAAATTACATTTTATTTGAATCATTCGATTCAATCGAATTTACAAAATTCACTGGTTGAAGTGGTCTTCAAAAACATTCAAGAATTTGAATGTTTTTGAAAATTCGATCGAACTTCGAATCCTTCCTGTGAATTTAGTATATCTGCCCCTAAATGTTGCCTATAGGTCATGTTGATCATTTTTTGCTGAGAGGTTTGTTTTTCGCTATAATTGTTAGTTGAAGTTCCTAAACTTGACTCTCTGACACTCTGACTTTGCCAACCTGACTGTCCCATCTCAGCCTGTTGGTTACAGTTTCTAATGCTAGCGGACTCCTGCTGCACAAATATGGCAGCCCCCTTATACAGGAACATGGGGGATCAGACAGGTAATGTAAAAGCATCATGCAAATACTTTATGGCAAAGTTAGAAGTAGCTTTCAAAGCCAATATTATAATAGATGTAAAAAAAGAGTTTAATTTCCGGTGTCAGTATCTCTTTAAATAAGCTAGTGTTACAGAAAAAAGTTGCTCTTTTTCTTACACTTGCATTTTTTTCCATTGACCTTAATTAATAGGCCTCTTAGTATCTGAGGGAGGTCAATTGGTTGATGAGTGCAAAGATAAAAGTGGAGAATCTAAATTGTTGTTTTGAAGGCTTCCTTTTTTTATCAAAGACCCAATTCTAATAATATTGAAGTTTGGGTAATGAACTTCAAGAGACTAGAATGTGCGATGGTAACAAAAAAAAATCACTAAATGAACTTAGTTCTGTGATTGACAAACCTCTCTACTTAAACTTTAAGGATAACCTTTCAAAAAGGGAATCAGTTTGCAGCCTGAAACAGTGGTAGGAAACCTTTTTGGAGAGAAAAATAAGAGATACGATTCTTGAATACATTGAAAATCACAGACCCAGAAGGTTACTGATTAAATTAAAGTATATTGACCTAAATCACATTTGTACTTTTATAGAGAAGAAGCTGAAGTATAGATCACAATTCTAGACCCATGTTGCTAAGGATGACCTAGAGGTGGACATTGTAAGTACTGTGAGTATTCTTTTGTGATTCAAAACAAATTATAGATCCTTGATGAGGCCTCACCTTGAGTATGCAATGCAGTTTTGGGCTTTAATCTTTCCTAGAAAAGATCAAAGAATGAAAGGCCACCCCATTAGACTTAAGTAAATGAATATTAATTTGAAGTAGCATAGGTGGTTCTTCACAGTGAGGTTGTGGACTGCCCTGAGAGGTGATGATGTAATGGCTGATTCTTTTGATGCCTTTAGGAGTGGCATGGATGACTTCTTGAAGAATCAAAATATCTACAGCTATAGTGATATTAGGATCTACAATTAATGTATTATGTCACAGCATATACTGGTTGGGCAGGTTTGAGTCCAAATTTGGCCAACTATTGCAGGTTAGGGTTGGATGTGTGTCAGACTGGGGAGGTACACTTCTCCACTGCTCCCAAAGATTTTCTAAGAACCAAGGTGGCCATAGACGCACAGATAATATCGTACAAAACGAATTTTCGTACGATATTCGGTGCGTGTATGGTGGGAAATGAGCCGACCGATATCGTCAGAAGATTAAGATATCGGTCGGCTGGTTGATCGGACTGGACGGAAAATTTTGATTGGATGCCTTTGAAATCACCCTGAACATCGGCCATTGCTAGTGCTGAATCGTCAGATACAAGTAGAATTCTATTGTTTCTACCTGTATATTTGACGATTCAGCTCTACACGTGTGTGTTGAAACGAACGATCTTTCTTGAAAAGATCTTTTCCGAGAAAGATTGTAATTGTTACGTCTATGGCCAGCTCCAGAGGCAGCATTTTGTGGGTTAGAGTTAAGGTTGTGCAGGTTTGAGTTTTTATGACCCAAACATCACTATACAATTGTATATGGAGGCAAGCTTTTTATTTTAGGACCCTAGTAACAATGAGAAAATATGTTTACATTGCTCACACATAGTTCTGTAAAAAAAAAGTATTACCTGAACTAGTTGGAGTTCTGAAATTCAGTTTTATTTGGACTCTTACGTTCAAACTGAGCTTGTAGACAACTATTATTTGAAGTCATCGGACAAGTTTAACCTTGCCACCAAAACATACATTTCAGAGAGAACAGTTTGTCAGCATAATTATTTGTGTTTTGTTCCTTTTGCCAAAGCTTGTAAATTGGCAAGTCCCCCCCACACAGTTCCAAATATTTCTTTCTCTGTTCTTAACGCATCCTCAAGGTTCTGCTCTCTTCCTGAAATTATAACTTTTTTCACTGCTCTGGTTACATCTGATGGCCCCTTGATGTAGGGCATTATCCAGTTCTGTGCATCTGACAAACATCCAGCTTCAGTACCTTCCGTTAAAATACAGTCAGCTAACCCTAGTTCTAAGGCGTTTTCAGGTTTTACTCTGAGTGCACCACTGAGAAGTTTAAGTGCATGTCTGCTTCCAACGAGATGAATTAATCTTGCTGCTCCACCCCAGCCTGGAACAAGACCCATATGTTTATGGACAAATCTTATCTCGCTTCCTTTGGTCATTAACCTGCAGCAGAAATAGAGATAATATTATTACATAAATAACTCTAAACATAAACATTGTTTTTCAAGCATACTCAAAATATAAAATGATCTCTAAACCAATTAAGGCAATCATGTTAAGGCAATACATCAATTTTTAATGTTTTTTGCAGTTATGGTCATTAAGCCTAGAAAGTTACCATTGTGATGTGCTTTATACCTCCAGTCCCCAGTCCATGAATATTTTTAGAAAATTCTAGAAAAATCTGTGGAGACACTGTGCCATTGAAATGGCTTAGCAAGTGTATGTTCAAAAAAGCCACTTTGCACAAGCA
>CM044439.1:71121467-71135302 GCA_024363595.1 Xenopus borealis
CAGATTTCTGTCATACTGTTTTTAAGCAACTAGGTAAATGTGCATTTTCACAGGTCTGTGACTAGATGTAATAGCCGGAAAAGGGTCCGGTTCACAAGAGTGTTGGGTGGGATCCAATTCCAGATGGACAGTCCAGGTCTGCCTTACACCTGAGAGAGGAACAGGTGTTTTCTCTCCTTAAGTAGGGAAGGGATTGTGTGTCACTCTCTCACAATTCCTGGGGAAAAAAGCAGGCAGTGCAGGCCTGTGGGAGAGCCGATGCATGCGAGTACATGCTGTGCCACGAAAACTGTTTTCCTTTAGGTGCTGGATATTAGGTCCTCACCTGCTTAGTTAGAAGCTACCTGTATAGCTAGTGCCGGACAGGCAAGGTTTTTATTTTCATTTTTATAATTTTGTGGTTGTTTGAATTCTTCACCTGCCAACCAGACAAATAAAACTGATTGAGGTGAAGATTTCAATCAACTGTAGATTTTGCCACTCCTAATATTGTAGCAATTTATCAGATGGTTTTTTTCTGTTTGTGCAGCTTAAGACTGGCTTGTTTCACCTGCATGGAGAGCCCCTTTGACTGCATGTTGTCTGTTCACAACAAAATCTTCCACATACAAGCATCCCCCCTCAAATCAACTCCAGGGCTTTTATCTGCTTCATTCATAATGACATAAAGAAGGAATGGCCCACACCTGCCCACGAAATACCTTTTGAGTCAATTGGCCAGTTACTTTTGAGCCCCTGAAATGAATTGATTGTGTTAAAAAAGGCTTTAGTTCCTGACATTTTTATGCAATCGTTTTGTTCAACCCACTGAATTAAAGCTGAAAGTCTGCAGTACAACTGCATCTGAGTTGTTTCATTTAAAATTCATTGTGGTAATGTACAGTACCAAAATTTGAAAAAAGAAATGTCTCTGTCCAAATAACTGTGTGTGTTAAACAGTAACTTAAAAGTTTGTATAGTTGCTTCCGTAGAGATGTTTCCTATAAAATGATTTCTGTTTCACAGTTTTCGCGGTTAGTATATTACCTTGAATGAGGACTTTTTATTAGGGAATCTCTGCTGAAACTTGGTGTGAGATACAAATTTCCAGATAAGTCAGCTATATATTTTGTCAGTCAGTAAGGTGAGCCTGGGTAAATCTTCAAGTCAGGGAAGGTAAGTTTCTAGTAGGGTCCTCATTTCTTTCATTATTTGCCTTCTACCTTTTTCTTATCTTTCAAATGGGGGTTGCCAACCACAACAGCCAAATATTTATGTTTTGAGAAGCTGTCAGTTTATTTTATTTGTATTACTTATTTTTCTGTTGAGACCCACTCCTACTTTTATTCCAGCCTCTCGTTATAACCATTGCCTAAGTGGACACTGTCAAACTTAACTGGACTAAAATTTAGGGATGTACCGAATTCAGGATTCGATTCGGAGAATCCTTGTGCCTGGCCGAACTGAATCCTAATTTGTATATGCAAATTAGGGTCGGGAAGGGAAATCAACTTTTTCCACTTTTTACCTTCCTGTCACTAATTTGCATATGCAAATTTGGATTTGGTTCAGTATTTGGACAAATCCCAAATAGTGGATTTGGTATATCCCTACTAAAAATAGCACAGTCAAAGAACAATGGTAGGCTCAATTTACATTTGATATTACAATTTAAAGTTAGTTAGCCTTACTGCCGTAGACTGGGTCAACAACACAAGCATAATAGCATGTATTAGTATTACTGTGCCTTTATACATTCTTTTTATTTTTGAGGCACAATTTTCCATAGGGGTATCTAACACCACAGGTTCATTTTTATTAACGGATTATGAAAGTATGTACTTTTTTCAAAGAGAAGGATACTCAAAAACAATTTATACTCTTGTTTGGGTATTTTAATTGAATTACGAAAATAGCTGTTCTGGATATTATACATAATGATAAAAACACATTCCTGATTTTTCTTTTGATGCATATACCCATATGTACTGTATTGCACTAAACTGTATTTGGTAGCTACAGTATCATAGTTATGAAATGCTCGCCCAACACTTACTTATAACATATATGCCTAATATTTTATAATTACAAGACATACGTTTTGATTTAGAAAGTAAAATTCTGACTTGAAAGCATAGGGGAGTAAGAACTTGGGGACATATTGATTTTTTTTACAGAGAGAAACATTTGCCAAGAGCATAAACAAAACAAGTATACAAATGTGATGTCGCTGTGAGACACTTATTAAAACCTGTTCAGTACAGAAGCCCCTGAAGTTGCTATTCAATGTTCTGTTAGGGGAAAAATCTACTGAAAGTGCGAGTGAAGGTGGAGGCATTTGTACCAAATACTTTGACTGTCTAAAGGTGAGGGACACATTAAGCGCTGAGTTTGTGTACCAACACAGCCAAAGCTGAACTCAAACTTTTCAAATCACGCATTTCACATTAAAGTTCTTTTATTTTTATATGCTTTGCAGTAAAAGCAAAAATATTTCTGGATTTGGCATCCTTCATTACAAGTTAAGTAACAAACAATGAGCAAAATTTTAAATATAACATACCTGAAGTCGCATGCTGTACAAAGTTCTGCACCCCCACCAAGTGCTTTTCCCTGGATTAATGCTACACTAATGAGAGGTAACCTATAAATGAGAAAAATGGCTCAGCACTGTATACTAACTCAAACGATATAACACGCAATATGTATAGCATACTGTAATCATTGATGTCAAAAAGTATAAAATACATGCAATCATGACTTATTGAATTATGAAGCTAGAGGTCCATCTGATAAGCAGTTAGAAGGGGCCACGTGTATGTATGTATAGCTGTATGGATAATGCTGTATGATTTTACAATGCACAAAATGCACAAAGGGAGGACACACATTATAGTTAATATAGTATAAATATACAGAGATTACGTGCCATGTGATAAGTGACACAGTAGGAAGGAAGCCTGCCCCATATAGTGTATAATGTAAGTGATATATAGCATTTCTCTCATTACCTTTTCCTGCATCTCATCTCTATCCATCCCTTCTTTTATTTGATTCAGCTTTTTCTCTTTCATTACATTTGTATATTTTCAGCCATTGAGTCATGCTTTCAAGAATATCTAGGGTGGCAAATAAGAGTTCACCCCATATAACACCTAATTAACCATCAGGCTATGTTCCAGAACTATTTAGCCTTCTCCCCAAATTGAAACCCCCGCCCACAGAATTGACATCTTCATATCTGTAAACCACTGCCTAAAGCTGGCCATAGATGCAAAGATCCAATCGTTCGAATCATCGAACGATCGGATTTCCCCATCTCCCAACCTGCCACTAACCTTCAAATCAAATAAAGTAGCAAAAGCACAGATCAGCCGACATTCTGCCCCTGACAGGGATCATACAAAAGTTTTACGATTAAAAACCTAGTGACGGTCTCCCACTGAAAATCTTACGATCTGCAATAGACGCAAAGATATGATCGCCAGCCGACAGAAATTTTCTAACCTGCCCGATCGAACAAACGACCGATCGGCATGGCACGACAAATGTCGGAACACTCCACACACGATCCGAAAATCGTACGAATCGAGGATTCATGCAATCGGATCGTTGCGTCTATGGCCAGCTTTAAGGTGACCAGATTTTCCAGCTGAATTCAGGAGGCAAGTGTAGTAAGCCAGCTTTTGCAGAATGCTAATTCACAATTTCCCACATGCAAAGCAAATTTAATTAGACCAGCATGGACTTCCCATTGTCTCTACAATACAACGTTGTTAGGCTATCTGAATTTGCTGCAGAGGTTTTTTTCTTCTTTATCTCTCATCATATTCTCTTATTATTCAATGTTCTATTTAATGCTAACTTTTAATGACTGCATCTTTTTACCTACTATTACACAATCTGTTGTTTCTTTCTCAACCACCTACCCTCTTTGTCATTATTATTATTATACTGTATTCTCACCATCCTTCTGTAGCCAATTGTCATTGCACCATTGCATTTTACCCACACACAGCTCTTAACACAATCACAGTAATCATTTATTTAATGTTTCAGTTTCACTGAAACCTTTATAAATGACCACATTCTAGTTATATACATATATAGTACGAAAAACGCACACCTTCAGCCCTTAAGAAAAAACATGGGTGCTAGTCCAAAAATAGTGACAAATGCAAGAACGGCAGCACTCCAAGGACTTCAACAAGGTTTTTAAGTATGATGCAAAAACAGGGATTTATCGGTATCCAACGCTCCTAAGTGGAACTTTCATCAGGGAGAAAAACATTAGGAGTGAATGTTTTAAGCAACATTTTGGCGCAAGTGTTGGTTGCTAAGCAACCAGAACCCTGAAGTGAGGAGTTGCGGGTCTGTGCGATGTCTAAGGGGAGATAGTGAAGTGCTTGCATCATACCTCTCAACTGTCCCTTTTTTGGAGGGACAGTCCCTCTTTTGACAGCAAAACCCACAGTCCCTCATTTGCACTGGAAAGTCCCTCTTTTCTCTACACTGAACTGACAGAAAAAGAAACAAAGTTTCTAACTTAATTGGCTTTTGGCAGAGAGCCCAGAACACCTGACAGGTGCAAATAAGATGCTTTGTAACAATTTTGAGATAAGAAAATAATTAATTGTAACAGTTTAGATAAGGAGAAATCTTTTCAAACTTTCATAACCTGCCAAATTTTGTAAAATGAACATGGTAATTAGGGGGAATGGTTACATTTTGCAGCGCTACATGCGAAAAAATAGTTTGTCCCTCTTTTTACTTCCAAAATGTTGAGAGGTATGCTAACATGCTACAGGGGGCACTTGACTAGTGCCCCCTGTAGGATGTAAGCGCTTCACTATCTCCCCTTAGACATCACAGGACCCGCAACGCCTCACTTCCCTGATGCATCATATTTAAAACCTTGTTGAAGTCCTTGGCGTGCTGCTGTTCTTGTGTATATATATATATATATATATATATATATATATATATATATATATAAATTCATAATGGTGCTAAAAGAGATATCATCAGCAATATACAACATGCTTGCATAGCAGTGATCATAAAGCAACAACAGCATGCAGTACTACCTTAGGACCACAAGATGTCCCTTCATATGAGAAGCCAATATAATTCAGTACAACTATGCAGTATGAAAATGTATAAAATGAGAATTCTTGAGTAAGACACAATTCAAAGTTAGTGCACAAGGAAAGATCTTCATTAAAAAAAAAAACAGTGAAAAAATACAGTTTTAACTCCATCAGAAACCAGTTCAGACAGTATTCATTTTGTTTGCTTAAACAAAAGGGCTTTGTAAGAGGGGTGATGTGTCAACCGTGATAAAAACTGTGCTACCGCAGGCAACAAGTCTTCAAAAAATGATTTCCCACCAGCAATCAAGTAAAGCACTGTTGGAAAAAATACCAGGTGCTTCAAAGTCACTCAAAGTTGTCTCACAAGGAAAAATTTAGAAAATCTGGGATAGAATGGTTTTGTGGAATCCTTACTTCCGCTGTAATGTAGACTAGTAAAGGTAGTTCCCCTTGGACAATTACAGATGCACACAGGGCATTTATTTACATAATAAATCTGACAAAGACTCAAAACAAGTAGTTAATATATATATGTTTCTTTTGAAATGCAGAAATATATAAGATCCAAAGTAGAAGGATCCACTGACTGTGTACATGCAGTCCTCAGATTAGCTTTAGTCAGTTTAAGTTGTGGGCACAATACATCTGTTTATACTACAGAGAGGAAAACATACTCCAATTGTATTCGATGCAACTCCCAACCTACCACTAAACATGCAAATTAAATAAAGTAGTAAAAAGAACATATTAGACAATGTTTTGGCCACTGACAGAAACCAATCGTACGAACATTACGTCAGACAAATACTAGTAACAGTCACCCACTGAAATCTTCAGATAGGATGCAATACGTGCAGAGATGTTGTTAGCCGACAGAAATCTTCAACTAATCGCTACGGTAAAAAAAAGGCGGGATGATCAATACACACAGAGGCCATGAAACAGAGATTCGTACTACTATATCTTTGAGTCTATGGCCAGCTTTAATTAGTTACCAGCTCTTTACTACTACTAGTAACAGCAAAAATCATGACCTTTTGTAGAGTTTTTTTCTGAAACACAGAAGAAAAAATCCCGAGGTCACATTGTTCATGAAAATGGTAATACATAGCTTTTACAGTTTTTACTAGAAAAAAAAGTGAGAATTAGGTTCATCTATTATTTGTGCAGTAATATATGGCAGGAGTCAATACACAGTACTGTACCTCTGAAGTCTTGTCAGTGTATTCTGCATCAACATGCACATCATCATTCCGTCCTGGGGAAGACATTAAAATGCTTTTAGTGATCCCAGCAGGATTATTTTCAAAGGCCAATAAAAAGAAATAAATAATTCACATTATGCATTTTGTGCCTTGGTCAAGTGTTCCATAGGAAGTAATCAACTCTCGGTTTTTACTGTTATAGCACAGATAAATAATTAAAGCAAAATCTGATTGTTTGCTATGGTTACAGGACTGGAATCAACAGCATAATTTTTTTAACCCCCTTTCTCTGCATTTCCAAATTGAGCCAAGAGCCTACATTGCTGTGGTATAGTTTACTGTTAATCAGTTTTATAGTGTATGAATTAATGATACAAGGGCTGGGCCTGGGAAACATGGACCCAACAGGCTTCATCCACTGCGGGTTCAGGAGTCAACCAATCCCCACCACAGCACAAAGTACCTGCCATTTGTGTGCTGCGGCTGGGTTCGCCATCCCTTTTTTTCCACCATTGATGGGATAATGATACTAAGAGCTCGTTATGCTCTGCCAGCATCATGTCAATATAAATGTGTAATTTACTAATTTTATCTCATGAAATTAAACAGTATCTACTTTTCCTTCACCCTGTGGAATGGGGATTATGCTTACCTGTGGATTGGAGATTGCTTTAACTGCATTCAGATCAGAGCCAGAACAGAAGGTATTTTCAGCACCATAAACTATGAGCCCTTTTCCATCCTGCCAGTTCTCAAGATCACTTATCCGTTCTTCCAGCTCAATCATCATTGTTCCTAAAATAAAATTCAGCTCTATGTGGCCAATCCTGAACATTTACTCAAATAAAATTATTTTGTAATTTCATTCATTGCAAGGTTGTTTGTAGTCCGCAGAGCTAATTTATCAGCAATGTGCTAATTTGCCCCTAAGCAGTTACCAGCAACCAGGGAAAGCAAAAATGTAATTGGTTGCCATGAGCTCCTGCCAAGGTGCACATCTGCCTGTTTTTTTAGTTAGCCTGTGCTTTTATGACCAAAATTTCTAAACGTGATCAGTTAAGTTGCTCACTTTTAACAAAATTACACTGTACTTATTTACCATCTTCCCTAAAGCACAGGGTGGGCGAGTAACTTAGAACATGAATTAAACGGTCGATTTACACATTTACATTTGCATGTGCTAAAAATGCCAATGATTATTTAAATTTCTAGCATTTTAGTTTCTATTAGCAGTGACAGAAAACTACAGTTTTACCAAAACCCTGGACACTAGTGCCAACAAGAAATATAATAGTTGAGAGTGAGAAAAAATGTAATACCTGTGAATGCATTCATGCGAGTAGGGTTATTTAAGCAGATCTCTGCAATGCCATCATCCCTTTTAGACAGATCTACTGATCCACCAGTAAACTGTGCAAGTGTGTCCTTAATTTTTGCTTCATTAAAGCCATGGCTGCTGTTATATAGAGACAGGAATCTGTGATGTAGCCACCTGATGTTTGTCATGCTTAGGGAGCTTCGCCAAATTAAGATTCCCATGTCTGAAAATTAATAAACCACATTAAATGCAAACTCTGTGAATGATTTTTCACAGTTAAAATCAAAATCTTACACATCATATATTTTTACAATATAACAAGGTACAAAATATAATGAAAATTACCACTAGCAAGGTTCCCAGTTTAAAAATCAGGACACATTTATTTACACTTTAAAATTACTAGAACACATGCAGATCTTGCCAGACACCCCTTATCTACATGTAGAATTACATAATCTACCGTGCCTTAACACAAATGTAAGTTAAATTTAATAGATAAAATAAGCCTATTGTCGACAGGGTAATTTTTGTTTTAGTTTGTTTGCTCTTTTTGGAATATTTTCAGATTTTGTTGTGCAAGTGTCAGGGATAAATATGAACGGCTCAGACTGTTATTTTAAGAAAAGCACACAAACAGATCATTTGTGCGCATACTAGTTATAGGTATGGGATCTGTTATCTGGAAACCCGTTATCCAGAACGCTCTAAATTGCAGAATGGCTGTCTCCCATAGACTACATTATTATCAAATAATCCAATTTTTTTTAAATAACTTCCTTTTTCTCTGTAATAATAAAACAGTACCTTGTACTTGATCCAAACGAAGATATAATTGATCCTTGTTGGAAGCAAAACAAGCTTATTAGGTTTTTTTTTAATGTTTACATGATTTTCTAATAGACTTAAGGTATGAAGATCCAAATTATGGAAAGATCCATTGTCCAGCAAACCCCAGGTCTCAAGCATTCTGGATAACAGGTCCTATACCTGTATAAGAAATTAGAGAGAACAGTGCCTGTGGCTGAACTTCAGGCAATTTGGAGCGATTTTAAAAATCGCGCCGCTCCGTGTGAACACGCGCCGGCGTTTTTAAGCTATGCCGGTGCCTAGCTATTCGGGGAGATTCGGGGGCGAGAAGTCGTGGCGAGAAGTCGCCAGGCGACGGATCGCCCCCGAATCTCCCCGTCTGGACTAAGCCTTAACAGCCAAATGGAGAAGCAATTTAGTAAAAACTTTTAATCATAGTTTTGGACAAGCCTATCTTATATATTTAAACATAAACATGGCCAAACAATTAATGTTTGGTTTCCAGTTTAAGTGGTACGCCCTTAATTTGTGATCTCATGCAAGAGGCCCAGGTTTCCATGTTGCCTTTTAACCCTGGTGTCATGGCTGCTTTGATTGCTTTAAAGTCCCAAGGGATATAAATGATTCTATTTCCTTTTTCTGTCAGAATATAAATACCAGAATTCTCTCATCTTTCCTATCATTGATATGAATGGAACAGGCAGTCTTCAAAAAATGCATATTCAAGCATTTTTGGCCTGGAATCATGAGCAGTGATATGGTTTCTAAACACATAAATGACAAGACTTCTAGGTGTGTCATAAACCTTCTAAGAAATTACAACCATATGCAAATTGTTCACCAAGGTGCCTGGCAGTGCAATAGCTATAAAAGTTGTGACTGCAGGATCTATACGGTAGAAGGTTTTTCTGCACTGTTACAAAGCCCTGGTAAAGCCCCATGTAGAATATGCTGTGCAGTTTTAGTCTCCATGTTCAAACTTTATTTTACTCTTATATTATATTAAGCTCAGTCTTGAAGAATGTCTGTACATAAGAGGCTGTCTCTGAGCTACAACTGAAGAGGCTTCTTCAGCTAGCAGGTTTTATTTAAACAAAGCGGATATTACTTGATAGATGTGTGTTTTTTTCAACCTAAAGTACAATTTTACTGTGTTACTGATATATGGGACCAGGAGTGTTGCAAAATCAGCCATGCCAAGTGCATGGAAATAGATAATATAAGTCTATTACTGGTAACCCCGGGTTGATCTGTGCTAGCAGTCTGATCTCAAATACAGGACTCCTTCAGTCTGTCTGGCACTGAACGCAGCCAGAAAGCAGAGCTTGTCAGCTTAATTGTTCCGCACAATACTTCTGTATTTGTCCTTAAAGGACAATAAAAATTAAATAAAAACTGGGTAAAAAGACAGGCTGTGCAAAATAAAAAATGTCAATATACTGTAGTTAGTTAGCCAGAAATGTAATCTTTAAAGGCTAGATTGGCCGGATGTCTAGCATGATAGCCACAACACTATGTCCTGCTTTGCAGATCTCTTGATTTCCACTGATTGGTTACCAGGCAGTATTTTTTTTATTTTGCACAGCCTAGCTACTTACCCAGTTTTTATTTTTACACTGAACTTTTCCTTTAAATCTTGCACAGCCATTGGTGGTAGATTGGTAAAAGATTCTACACAATTGGGCTCATTCATGCACATCAAGTACTTGCATTTTCGGCAGCTTTCGAGAAATTATACATCATGCACCTCAGTCCCTGCTTGAATGGAGCTTACAATCTAAGGTCATAACCAGAACTTTGGAGTCAAGAGAAATTATTTGGGTATCTGAAGTACTGACTCACTCTCCTAATGACTTTAAATACAAGAACTGAAAATAATCAAATCAGATTTAAAGGAACATTAACACCAAAAAAAATAGTAAAAACCCATGTCCCACTGCGTTCCATTCAGTTACATTGCAAAGGAAAAACAACAGCCTGCCATAAAGCTGTTCCCTCCTAAAGTGCTGGCACAAGTCACATGACTGGGGCAGCTGGGAAATTGACAAAATGTCTAGCCACATGTCAGATTTCAAAACTGAAAATTAAAAAAATCTGTTTGCTCTTTTGAGAAATGGATTTCAGTGCAGAAGTCTACTGGAGCAGCACTATTAACTGATGCCCTTAAAAGTAATATAAATAACATGCATTGTTGCCTTGCACTGGTAAAACTGATATTTGATTCAGAAACACTACTATAGTTTTAGTATAAAAAGAAGCTGCTTGTGTAGCAATGGCCAAAACTTAGAAAAGGCTATATGGGTATAGTGGGTAACAGATAACACCATTATGTTCTACAGAGCTTTGCTATCTGCTGTGTAACCTGAGCCATTTCTCATAGTAACATGGCAAGTTAGGTTGAAAAAAAGACATTTCCATCAAGTTCAACCGTTTAACTTTTTAACCTGCCTAACTGCTAGTTCATCCAGAGGAAGCCAAAAAAAAAAACCATCTGAAGCCTCTCCAATTTGCCTCAAAGGGGGAAAAAATTCCTTCCTGACTCCAAGGCAATCAGACTAGTCCCTGAATCAACTTGTACTATGAGCTATCTCCCATAACCCTGTATTCCCTCACTTGCTAAAAAGCCATCCAACCCCTTCTTAAAGCTATCTAATGTATCAGCCTGTACAACTGATTCAGGAAGAGAATTCCACATCTTCACAGCTGTCACTGTAAAAAAAATAAATCCGAATATTTAGGTGGAACCTCTTTTCTTCTAATCGGAATGGGTGACCTTGTGTCAACTAGAAAGACCTACTGGTAAATACCCAATACTGAGCCCTGAGGGACCCCACTGAGAACTCTTCAACTGGAGAATGTACCATTAAAGAGATAATGACACCTGAAAATAAACTCTTTTTTACATCTATTATAAAATTAGCTTTGAAAGCTACTTCTAAAGGTGGCCATACCCGGGCCGATAAAAGCTGCCGACAGACTGTGTCGGCAGCTTATCGGCCCGTGTGGGGGGCCCTCCGACGGCTTCCCCGATTGATATCTGGCCGAAAGTCGGCCAGCTGTCGATCGGGCAGGATTAAAAATCCAGTCGGATCGCGGCCGCATCTGTTCGTTGATGGCTACCCTATTTGCTACACAGCAGCTTATTTATATAAACAAAAGTAGTGTTTCTGCAGCAAACACAGCAGTTCTACCAGTACAGGGCAACACTGCATTATATTTTTATTACTTTAAAACATTTTAATATTTTATGTTACTGTTCCTTTAAGAGCTTCCAATAGTTTAACTTTGATTTCGGTTTAGAATTACCAAAGTACGTAGTTTCTATTTTTTAGCTTTGGCAGCAGTACCGTTCTTAAGCACATTGGACCAATTTGGCCCAATTGGGCCCCGCACTTATGGGGACCCCGCTCCAGTGCAAGCTCTGAGTCCTATTCACTTAATTTCCCAGTAGCCCAGCCTATCCCTAATCCAGATTGGCCCAGCCCGCTCAGACTCGATTGGCCCGGGCCACATCTGAACCTGATTGCCCCAGCCCACCCCCAAACCGAATTCAACCAGCCTACCCCAAACCCAACTGGCCCAAATAAGTGAAATGCATTAATGTTGTATATATAATCCATAGTGCTGCACACACACAGTTTACAGCGGTAACTAAAACTTGCACTCTTTTTGCGCACCTAGGGGGCCCCGCCAAAATGGTTCCAATTGGGCCCTGTACTTGGTACGACCGGCTCTGTTTGGCAGTGATAAAATACATTAACACCAAAAAATTTAAGCATTTAATTAAAGTAATTAACATGCAATATACTTTTAGCATGCACTGGTAAAAACTGTGTGTTTGCTTAAGAAAGACTACTGTAGTTTATATAAACTACCTGTTGTGTAGCTATGGGGGCAGTCATTTTAGCTGAAAAAAGGAGGAAAGGATCAGGTTACATAGCACAGTTTTTGCCATTGCAGAGCAACAGTACATTATATTTGTATTACTTTGATACGCTTTCAGTTTTTGGTATCACTTTTCCTTTAAAAACCGAGGAGTCGGAGGTAAATATTTATGTACCGACTCCACAACTCTGTTCATTACCACATACCTACCTATATGTTTTGTAGAAAACCATACTATCTGGGGGAAACTCCTTGCAGATAGCACTCTGGCTTGTAGACCAGAGGCAAACTTTGCTCCATTTATTACATAACCACTATCTCTGTAAATTATCCACTTTTTGTTAGTAAGAGTCTTGCTGTCATTGAAAGTGAGCAAGATAATGTTATAATGAATGCTACTTATAAAGGAACAGTATACATCCCTTTTCATTAGCTGAATGAATAGACCTTGTGCTGAACATACCTTTTGGACTATTGTTTTAATTAAGAAATAGCTATGGTTTCTATTATTTCTGGCTCTAAACAAAATGATGCCTATCACTTCTGTTCTCAAAGAACTTAAAAGGTGCTGATAAAACCAATGAGAAGCCTCTGATAAGCTGCTGCATAGATAATAAGATTGTTTGTTTAAAAGGTAGGAGCGCTGAACAAATTGGCCTGTTAATAAAAAAAATACGTTCAGTGAACCCAGTCCAACTTTATAATTAGCACAGTAGTTAATAAAGGAAAAAAATAGGAAAATTTGGATTATCTCAATAAAAACAATAGGCAGAATGTAATTTCAAACAAATTCATGTCCTCATAGCAAAGGTATTTTAGGTGATACTGTTACTTTGTGCCTGCTAATCTTTGCTAATAAAGTATTAAATGCACAATATTAGAAGCGAAGTGCAAGTAGTTGTACTGCAGAATGGGCTTTCAGTGATTTTTTGAGGTTTGAATGGGTTTACCATTTCATTAAAAATATATTATAAGCATGTATAAAAAAATATATATATCTATATATATCTGTCAGCAGACATGGAGCGACTACCCCAGCCTGTCTGTACGGAATGCACCAATGGCTTCATTCCCCGCTGCTTCTTCCACACAGTTCGCAAAGCTCAATACTTACTGCAACGCTTTCCTTCTGCCTGCTTATTCCGTCTAGGGGGAGGCGGAACCTTCCCGTAGCCACAGCAACCCGATGTGAAATTGCTGGCAGCCAATAACAGACTGGAACACAGGAATCGACGAAACGGAAGCACAATACATGCTACTGTTTTGTTTGTTTGACCGACCTTGCTCAGTCAATAGGGCAGGGTGCAGAGTGTTTCAAAGCAACGATTTTGGATTCATGCTATATTTTCTTCGTGTCGTGGCTCATTATTGTACTATAAAGTATATGCGGCACAACTATGCAGTTTCACTTAGCTAATTCCTCCTGTCAGCGACACGCTATTAATACTGTGTTTCACCTAAATCAGAGCACACGTTAAAATCTTTGACATTTAAAGGAAAACTATACCCCAAAAATTAATACTTCAGCAACAGATAGTTTATAGC
>CM044439.1:71160888-71172193 GCA_024363595.1 Xenopus borealis
TTATTTAATATGTCACTTAATTTGATATAAACTATCTGTTGCTCAAGTATTCATTTTCGTAGTATAGTTTTCCTATAGTTAATCTGTAGTGTAATTATATTTTATATTTAAGCAAATTGTAAATCTAATAATGCACTTATTGTTACTTATTATTGCAGTGATCCCTTGTTTGTAGTAACAAACAAGGGGTCACTGCAATAATAAGTTTACCGTTTTGCTGTAGAGTGCTTTGTCCTCAAAAAGCACTATGCAAATAAAAATATACATACATACATACAAGTACAAGCTACTGTTTTATTACTACAGAGAAAAAGGAAATAATTTTTCTAAACTGGGATAATATGGAGTCTATGGGAGAGACAGCCATTCCATAATTTGAGCTTTCTGTATAACGGGTTTCTGGATAACGAATCTGTAATATAATTGTACTTTGCACTGCTGCAAAACACCAGCTAAATATACATCAAAACTATAAAACATGGTCTTTATTTCTGTTCCTATTTTTTTTATTACCACATTTTAGCCAAATCGTGATCAATACTTTGCAGGTTGAATGAGGAATGTGTCAATGCATCTCTACACAAGACCTACGTCCCTAAACAGGATACCCACAGCATTAAACAAAGCTTTGCATTTAACGTTCAACAGAATACTTTATTCATACAACCATATAAAAAAATCTGAATAGCACACAGGGAATTAAAGGCACCAAAGCTTGGGGTATAAACAATTTTACCCTAACTAAAATCAAATAAATAGAAAACTTAAAGTTACATACAATATGGCGTCATTAAATAGTGACTATAGGCCGAAGTTAAAAAGTTGTGTACAAAGCTCAGGTAACAGCTGTTAACTGGACTTGGCATCAAATGACAATGTAAAGCTTCTCAAATGCGCTGCAATAATAATTACTTGAAACTTTATGAGGCTCACTTTATTATTAGAGTGCACTGAAAAAGCCGCAGGACAAAAAAATGTCTGGATGCCACATTTTATAAGCACCATGCCAGATTTTCTCCGCAGGCTGTACAGAGAAAGTATGGGTAAAGGAGAGATACTCCCAAAATATATGTATAGTTAATCTATTTTTACTGGTTTTCACAGAGTCAAAGCTACATCACATCTCCACTAGTTGTAGACTTGCAGATGGAGATAACTTTACATGTTCACACTGTATGGCACTATATCCCTCGAGTTATATTATAAGCAAAAAATACATCAAAATATTTCTGCCTATAATGCTAGTCTGTGCCGTGTGTATAAGCAAATTTCAAAACACAGAAGTGGCAGATCCAGCACTTAATCCTCAAAAGGGGCAGGTTAATCAGAAAACACAAAGATAGTTCAGGGTGCACTGCTTTAATACAGCATGAGGAAGCTCAAGAGCCCTAAACATATTGACCAATCAAAGAAGGTAAGTGGCATTAACCATAGTAGATATCTTTTAAGGTGTGCTAACTGCTTAGTTTTCATGTGGCTATTAAACTGTAAAGGTAACTTTTAGTATGTTATAGAATGGCTGATTCTAAGCAACATTTCAATCAGTCTTCATTATTTATTTTTTCCAGTTTTGTAATTATTTGCCTCTTTCTTCAGCTTTCAAATAGGGGTCACTGACCCCATCTAAAACAAATTCTCTGCAAGGCTACAAATTGATCGTTATTGCTACTTTTTTTATCATCCACCTGCTATTCAGACCCTCTCCTATTCATATTCCAGTCTCTAATTCAAATCAATGAATGATTGCTAAGGTAATTTGGATCCTAGCAAGCAGATTGCTGAAACTGCAAACTGGAGAGCTGCTGAGTAAAAAGCTAAATAACTCAAAACCACAAATAATAACAAATTAAAACCAATCGCCTTTTACAGAACTACAGAACAGGCCTTGGGTATAAAGTTTGCAATATTGAGTATAATCAATGCCATTGTGGAGTCTTAAGAAAGAAGTCCCAGACAATAAACATTTAATATTAATTCTTACTTTATTTAGGTTGTCAGCCTTGTTTAGGAAATGATTAATAACCTTAATTCTACTGATACTTTTTATTAAATATAACTGATTCGACTTGTAATTTTATTTAAATCCTCTTAATTGTATGAGCAAAGATACATCTTCATCTTCCCAGAATACCGGTAAATACTTCCATGGCAATAGCCACCAAAAGCATTTGAACGAACCATCAGACGTGGTGCCTTTGTTTTACGTCACACCGATTTTATTTAATATTCCAAAATCTGTATTTGGTCAATAAAATGTTACTTTTGGAGACTAAACAATTCAGACAAGCAAGCAAAAACTTTGGTGCCAGGCTTCGTTTGTGTTTCCCTTTAAGAAATCACAAGAAGTGTTTGGCTACCTAACAAGGTGTTGTTTGCAGTATAGTTAATAAAAGCAGGGCTATCATTTACAATATGTAACAGAAGATGATAAATAAACATACTTGTAGATGCATAGTGTAGGATTTCTGGCACCATGGCTATCATATCCCCCTGGAGCTACTGATGTAATATTTTTGTGTATACAAGCTAATGCCAAAATGCAGGCTAAGTTTATAACTGCACGCTTAATATATCAGTTAACATGGGGTATTTGTTGGCAGAGAAAGACTGTGAAACATGCTAACAGGGTAATGATCGTACTGACACGAGTCCCTTTTCCTGTCTGTAGTTTAGAGCCATACAGACACATTCCTAAAGCCAAACTGTTTATGTGACACAGTGGAATTGTCTGCTTCATTGTACAATAAGTAAAAATTGCAAGCATTTCGGAAGACCCAGGTCCCTTCATCACCTGACAAAGGGGTCTGGGTGCTCCAAATGCTTGCAATTTTTACTTATTCAGTTAGCCAATAAAAGGTATCACAAAAATTTACATTTTCTTTCTTTTCTTACATTTTTTTCAATGGCTAACATGGTACAAAATCTCAAATCATTGAACAATACAGAGCCATCCAGTAGTCTCCAGACTACTACAGGTATGGGACCTGTTAGCCAGAATGCTCGGGACCTGGCGGTTTCCGGACAATGGATCTTTCCAAAATTTGGATCTTCATGCCTTAAGTCTACTAGAATAGCATGTAAACATTAAATAAACCCAATAGGCTGGCTCTCTTTCCAATAAGGATTAATTATATCTTAGTTGGAATTAAGTACAAGCTACTGTTTTATTATTATAGAGAAAAAGGAAATAATTTTTTTTTAAATTTAGATTTATCCTATGAGAGGCAGAGCATTCTGGATAACGGGTTTCCGGATAACGGAAACACACTTCTCTTTTTCTGTCTGTGGCATACAATGGTCCTGTAAAATTACATTAAATATTATTGGGTAATGGTTTTATGCACACTAAAAGCCACATCTTAAACTCAAAGAATAAGCAGAGTTTTAAGAGTAACAATTTTTGTTCGTGGGCACTGCGGTCTGTAAAATAATTACCTGTTTATTGCTCAGGCCTCTTTCAACAGCAACGCCTCCTTTTCCATAACAGAATAAATGAAAAGGGTGCAAGCGAGATGCATGCCTTTAAATAGCCACAGCATATGCAAGAATTGATTACCATAGGTTTGTACATTCAAAATCATGTTTGTCACATATATAGAAAATGTACCAAGTATAGAAGATATTTTTTTCGTTTGTTTTTTTTTTTTTACAAATAATGAAAGCCAATAAGTGTTAAGTCCTGTAATTTATATATAAACAATACTCAATGCAATGTTAAAATACAACACACGTTCCAACTTGAAGCATGCAGTGAGAACATGTTACATGCACACATTACCTGTACAACTGCACAGCAGGGATCTTTTACAACACATGACTATACTAAACAAATGTTTTAGTTTTATGAAAAACAAAACAAAAATCCTTAAAGAAAATACACAAAAAAAAACCTATGTAATCTCAAGGGGGGAAAAAAAAAGCACAGAAATATGTTTCTGCTGGTCGCAAAACACTGAAGATCGGTTTGAGTGTCCAATAAAGTCGGGTTTATGATTAATCTTTTTTTAATTGAATTGCATTAACATGGCTGCTGAGTATGCTACAGTTGTTGTAACTTGTGTCATAACTTGGTTGATTCTTCTACATCCTCAAGCTTAAATACCTTTCTTTGAACAGCAATATTCAAACAACGGCCTTCAGTTTCATTAGTCAGCTTTTCTGAAGCCTTGAATAATGGATTTATGCTAATAAAGAGCCATTAATCTTATTGCATAGTATTGTCCAGAATTCTTTTACTTTGAGACATTGGCCGTTTCTTCCATTTCAAAAGGGTGAATACCATCTTCATGTACTTGAGTTTCCAAAAGACTCCCCGCACATCCATAGCCTCTGTATTTCAGCACATTATTAAATTGCTGTTCTCCTTATAAGGGGGGGCATGGAGGGAGATCTTCCAGATGCCCATCTGGAAGGTGGTCTTCTGTTAGCTGGTCGTGCAGGGCGTGAAAATCCTTTCCCATTTGAAGATGTCCCTAACAATGAAATCTATGACATAAATAAAATTAATTACAACTGAGCAGTGACCAGAACTGTCAAAAAATGTATGATTAATGTGTGGTCTGGGCTGCTGCTTAGGGATGGTCATAAATGATCAAAACAGCACAAATCAAATAATATCTGCCATAGAAGCTGATACAGCAAGACTATAATAATATAATAATGCAAACTGCACTGGGACCTGTGTAATCAAATGTGGATTTTATAGTTTTTGTATTGTTTACTACAAACTTTCTCCAACTCTCCAGAACCAGTGGCTGCAGCAAAAAAAAAATCCTGCATATAGAGTCACAGTTTATTTGTCCCTGCAGCTGGAAACATTAAAGAGGATGTAAAGGCAAAAATAAAATACAATTTTTACTTTATTAACTGAAAAAGAAACCTATCCCAAATATACTTAAATTAAAAAATCTGTACAGTTTTTTTTATAAAAAACCTGACTGTATACACTAAAATTCCCCCTTCATTTACTTGCTCTGACTGTGGCAGATATGAATCTCTACATGGTTACAGGCTGTTTTACAGACAAAGCTGCTTGCGTTCTGTGAAGTCCCTCCCCCCTGCTGTTTGAAAGTATGATCCTTTCCCTGCAGAGCAGTTAGGGACCATCTGAAGTTTCCCATCCTCAGCAGTCAGAGCAAGTACAGTAAACGAAGAGAGAATTTCACTGCATACAGTCAGGTTCATAATAAAAATGCTACACTTTTTATTATGTATATTGGAAATAGGTTTCTTTTTCATTAAAGAAAGCAAAAATTGGATTTTATTTGTTTGCCTTTATATCCCCTTTTAAGGGTAATTACATTGGATGTGTTATATAAATTATCTGTTATCTCACACCCTATAAATAGCAGGTCTTGACCTAAAGATGTAGTGATTAGCCTTTGGTTAACAGTAAAAACATCTCTATAAAACTGCTAATAAGAGGGCTTGCTGTAGCTAACATCTTTTGGCTGGTTTTATTCTTACTGCCTAATCTTTAAGCAGGTGTGACAACAGCTGGGGACACATTGCGGTAAATTTATCAAAGAGTGAAATTCAGCCACTAGAGTGAAATTCCGCAGCTCTCAATTCATTTCTATGGGATTTTGAAAGGTGTATTTATCAATGGGTGAAGTGAAATTTCACCCTTTGATAAATACGCCTTCAAAAATACCATAGAAATGAATAGAGAGCTGCGGAATTTCACTCTAGTGGCGGAACTTCACTTTTAACTTCACTCTTTGATAAATATACCCCTATGTGCTACAGACACATCACGGGGCAAATTAAGCGGCGAAAATGCGCTAGCGTTGCCTAGCGATACGCAAATTCACTAAAGTTCGAAGTTACGCTCTGGTCGGCGAACGGTAGCGTAGTTGCGCTAGTGTTACTTCGCCAGGCAGAGCGCATTCACGCTAGCGATTCCACTACAAAAGCCCAGGAAACCTTTAATAAATAAAATAAAGTTGTCCTATTGCCCTAAATATGTGCCCACTGTATAGTTGAGTTGCCATATGTTAGGAAATGTAGGGGGGAAGGAGGGTAACCCCCCAAAAAAATTTTGCTCTTTTTCAGATCTTAAAAAGGTAAAACACACCAGTGTTTTTTTGGTACTTAGAAAAAATGTCCATTTTTTTTTCAAATTCCTATCTATTGTATTGAACTTCGCCAGGTCTGACCTGGCAAAGTAACATTTAGCCTAAGAGGTAACGTTCAGTAAAACGATCATCTTAGGGACTTTGCGTAATTACGATCCTTTGTCAGTGCGCAACTTCTCCTGGCGTAAGGGTACGAAGTTGCGCTAGTCTATCTACTTTGCTAGCGAAAATTCACCAGAGTCGGTGTTAGTAAATTTGCGAATTTACGAAATGACGTAACGCTGGCAAATTAGCGCTAGCGTTAGACGCTTCGCGCTTTAGTGAATTTGCCCCCAGATATCTGACCATTTGCTGATACTGTACTTCAGTTTAGCATTTGGATAAGGCATTGTTGGATCTAGAAGTGGAAGGGACATTAACATACTCTATATATTCTATATTTTGTTCAGATCCACTTGTTTCAGCCATCAGCAAATACATGTTGTTAGGCCATCTGTGTCTATTTGACACTTTGGCCAATTAATCAGATTTGGCTACGCACAAAGTCCTATGGAATTCAAACATCCTCTAATGAAGTTCAAGGGTCAAAGCTCTGTAGATCTAAGAACTGTGACTTAGCAGATTTTAGCTACAGGGGTCACATTCCGATGACTGCCTACAGCATGCATATATGTTATATCTATTTCCACATCAGAAGATCTGTGGTGGGTAGACAGTAGCAATAGTAAGCTCCTCTAACAGCAACTACATTGGGAATAATAGAAAAACAATGTTTTCATCAGGATACGGCAACATCAAAAATGCTTGTTTCTGCATTATAAAGTTCTAAACTCCCGAAGTGTGTCCATTTCAAAATTGTTAACATTTTTCATTACCTCCATTATATATTTATGCAGTCAGTAGCCCAATTCATTACTGCATGCTTACATGCTTTAGGAAAGTATTGCCATTAGACATTAGTTTGGAAACGTTATAATAGGTGCTAAGTTTGCTACTGGTCACCAGAAAGCATTCACTGGTCACCTGCTTAAAAGCAAACATCTTATTGGTTGCTATAACCTGGGCAAAAATAGCTTTAATTACATATGGGTGTTGGAGTTAACAATGATAGTGAAATCATATACTTATTATTTACTGTGAGTTTGCATTATTTCTCTAGATTTTAATACTGACATATTTAACAGCATTAATGTGTAAGAATCATAATATAGTAAAAAAAAAACATGAATGGCTAACTCATGAATAACAAAATTTAACTGTCTATATTCAGTACCTAAAGAAGAAACTGTTGACAAACCAAACACCATTACTGTCATACATTTACCTCTGGTAGCTTAATGCTTTCAGCAGTTTCCCGAAGTTGCCTGTGAATGGGTACATCATTATTAAAGCTTGTGGTTACTTGGTCAATCTGGAGCATTTCCAAGCACTGAGTCAATTTTTCAGAGTTAGCATCCGTCAGAAGGAAATCTGAATTTGTCCTGTTCCTTAAAACATGTTTAGAATTATGATATGGAGACTTGTTCTCATAGCTCTTTAAAAGCTTTTCGACAACACCATAGTTGGACCTAGAGTCTGCAGATCGCGGTCTCCCTGACAAGTTGCTTGCTGTCCAGTTGTGCTCTTGTAGCATGTTTTGGTAGCTGCTTCTGCTGTGAGATCCATTTGCCTGCCACTTTTGGACTGTAGCTTTTACACTCTGTATTGTACTGTTTTCATAGGATTGCACAGTCATTTCAGCCTCATTGCCTGGTTCAGTATTGGTCTCAGCAGTGGTCAAACGGTCACCGAGTGAGTGAATGCAAGGCTCCTGCTTTGTAGTATGGCACATGTCAAATAATGGCTCATGAAAAACTTTGCTTCCTTTTTCTGTCTTGAAAACAATTCTGTTGAATTCATCAATCTTTGCTGCTAGCTTTCCATTAGTTGTTGCCATCTCAGGTCTGAATTCAGAGGTATAAGGATAGTTTTCTGACATTATTTCATCAGAACAGAAATTATTAGAGCATGGCAACCTGGAAATTGACATGGAATTCCATGCATCAGTTTCAAAAACTAAACTGTCATAATCTGCAATGTTGTCCAGGAAAGGTTTTACTGGGTTTGATTTGTCAAGTGTTCCAATGTCATATAAACAGCTAACATGGCATAGTCCATTGTCATTTTTTCCCACAGCATCACTGTGGTTATTCACCACATGATAATGATCATTGTTTACATTAGAGCACACAGAAGAACAGCCTTCATAAGTATCATATGACTCGTTTGCAGAGGACAACAGACTTGCAATATTGCTTGAGAAATATGAAGGTGGAAACGATGGCTCGGGAGAGACCAAGGATGTGCCACCTATTTCTGATTGCTGACTAAGGCTAGTCAATATCACAGGGTTGTTGACATAATGCTCGGTGAACCTTGCATCGTTTTTTGACTTTTTAGAAGATGACATGTTCTTATCTACTTTGGAATCTTTAGCTCCGGAATCATAATTCCCACAAGCAGCTGAATTGGCACCCATCCTGTTCCAAGGAAAATAAAGAACAGAAGAAAATACATTTGTTAGTGAATATGATAATGGGATAAAGCTACTATTCTTTGATTTTTCTTTAGTCTTTTTATTGATCATCAGTTAGGACCATGTTGGCACACCTATTTAGCATTTAAACAGAATGTCTTCTGATATATTTATATAAAGGTGCTCCATAGCAGTGGGCGTAACTACTCACCAGTGGGCCCTGGTACAGAATGGGTACCCAGGCCCCCCTGTCCTGCCCTCGCCCCTATGAATTGTGCCCAAGGCCGCTAGCATGTGCACTGAAAATTCTCTCTCTGCCCAGCCGCCCAGATTAACTGTTGCTGCAGCTCCAGCAGGCCCTAAGAGGGAGTGAACCCTCCTGCACCCCTGGTAGTTATGCCACTGCTCCACAGTCTTAACTCAGGTGTCTTTATAATCATTTCCAAAAACCATTGCATGCATATTAATTAGTCTAACCACAATCTATGTTATGAATAAGTGGCCAGCATGGTGGCTCAGTGAGTATCACATCTGCCTCATAGCACTGGGATCCAGAGTTTGATTTTAGCTTGGGCACTATCTGCAGGGAGTTTGTATGTTCTCCTTTGTTTGTATGGTTTCCTCCTACACTCCAGAAATATTCAAGCAGGTTATTTGGCTCCTCAAAAAGCTGAGCACTGCAGGGACAAGGAATGATCATAACACCATTATGTTCTAAAAAGCTTATCTGCTATCTGCTGTGTAACCTGAGCCTTTTTTCCTTTGAATGGCTGCCCCCATTGCTACACAGCAGCTTATTTGTATAAAAAAAATTAGTGTTTCTAAAGAAAACGCAGAAGTTTTACCAGTGCAGTGCAACAATGCATTATATTTGTATTACTTTAAAACAATTTCATTTTTGGATGGTACTTTATTGTAGTTGTTCAATGGATTCAGTGTACTATAATGCCATTTGCCATCAGCTGATGACAGAAACATAATTAGTGTGGTTCCCTAGTAAGTAAACCTGCATTTAATCCACATACAAATCTTCTTTTGCATATTTAGCCTACGGCACAACCAAGTGTTTATTCTTGTTTATGGCTAAAGAATAAAAATAAAAGTACAACGTTGACCTTATTTACTCCGTAAACCATATTTAAGGATGGATATTTTTTTAAAGCTATTTTTGGTTGAATTTAGTTATGAGAGAAACATGACCTTTTAACTTGTTTTATTTTTTAATATAGTACAAAGGCTCTTTTTATAAATGCTGACTGCAAAACAGGCCAAGTATTCTCTTTCTTAATGTAAAAATTAAGGGTAATAATATATTTGGTAACATGTTCGACCTCTTGGGAAAACTAGGGGTGGTGATTTATGTCCAAAGATCATTTGTTGAATGCATCTCCTGAACATCTTGGAATCCTGTTTTTTCAACCACAATAGTGTTCTGTTTTCACTTGACCTGATCTGTATAAAAATTGAAACATTCTAACATCTGCTCATGGAGTTCTGTTGCCTGCTCAGATTTGTAACCTATGTGGCGAGCATTATTTTATATGGGAACTTTGCATTATTAAAAGTAATATACCACAATCATGAATAAGTACGTATGGTAGTAGGTATGGGACTTTGTATCCAGACACCCATTATCCATAATGCTCACAATTATGAAATGGCCATCTCCCATAAACTCCATTTTATCCAAATATATAAAAATTATCTGTAATAATAAAACAGTACCTTGTACTTGATCCAAACCAAAATATAATTAATCATTATTGGAAGCAAATACTGATTTTCTAGTAGACTTACAGTATGAGGACCCAAATTACAGAAAGATCCCTTATCTGGAAAACCTCAGGTCCAGAGCATTCTGGATAATAGGTCCTATACCTGTACTTTATACACTAATTTAAATGAATCTATACACTAATTAAATAAATTAAAGAAAACTAGTTACTGGAGCTTCTTGCTATGTGAACTCCAAAGCTGTGGTCATATTTCATGCTGACCTGTGCAGAAGTTGTTTGTTTAAAGCAGGTACAATTGAGGATTTTTGACTCTGATTAAAATTGTAAAGAAGAACTAATCTGGCAGAATGTAATGGTCTTTCATGAAAAGCCTGGCAATGTAATTGGTGCTTGCTGCAACAATAATTAGGTCTCATGACAAGCCTGACTGGCATAGTTTACTTCATATCCTTCTGGCTAGAAGTTTCCCAGAAATGTATACTACATTTAAAATAACAAGTAAAAATAGCTTATAGGGGCATTCTATATTATTAAACTGTTACAATCATATGGAGCATTTGTGCCTACTCTCCAGACATTAGTATGGACTGTATTACAGAAAAATGTATATACATTGTACGTAAAATGTCTCATAGCAGCCAGATCGCAACCATTATTACACAAGTATAGCAAACATTGTTACCAGCATACTGTACACCCACCCAGAAACACTCTTACTCTTAAATACATAAACTTAATGATACAGTACATCCATGGATCCAGTGGATCCATGACTTCAGACAGTGTACTGTAAGTTACTATGTGCGATTAAAAAAAGACTGGTCTGTACATTGCCAGCTTGAGCTGAATATATTGCATGGTGTTCCTGGAACCAGAACTTTACAATGGGTGTTACTTAGCATTCAGTGCAGTTCAGTAATTATTGACTGTACTATGGCAGTACCACCTGTCTTCTCCTTTTTACTTCCACTATACTT
>CM044439.1:71173833-71209131 GCA_024363595.1 Xenopus borealis
ATAGTTCAACCCCTTGGATAGCACATCCTTTTTCTGGCTGGGTTAGTCCCCTATCTGATAGGTTCTTAACCCACGTGTCTGTGGTGTTCTTTGGTGTCTCATCTTTCTGCCTCCAGGTTAGCTCTTCTGTCCTTTTCAAACTGCTGCTACTTGACAATAAGGTGGTGAATTTGTCTCTCCTTACTCTTAATGTGTTGGGCCATCTGAGCATAAAATATTTCAGCAAGTCCAGTTGCTTTAAGTTACCTTTGATAAATATAAAATGGCATGGATGAATGAGAATCTTCATAGTCATCTTGAGGCTTGTTGGTTCCAAGACCAATAATTGGTATGCTCATGGCCCCCTTAGCCTATACATTTTTTATGATTTATTACCATAACAAGTCATCCTGCAGTAGTTTCAGAGGTATCCAGGGCAGAAAATAACAATTAATGATAAATTATATTCTTTATGCGCATAAGTCTGGGGCCCTCTATCAAACCCCTAGGAGGGTTAGCCACATGGAAGTGCCCAATGAATTCCTTTAACATTGGAATTTATTAGAAAATGTCGTCATGCTCCCTTCATTTCTAAGCTTGATAGTAACAGTAGGTTCATAACTAGTGCTTGTCAAGACTTGAGGCAAAAATACCTCAACGACCAATTCAATACTTTGCCTCCAAAGAAATCCTAACACAAAAATGGAACACGGCACAGAATGTGCTTTAGTTAATATTTGTGTTAAACACAGGAACATTAAATAACTAGTCCAAGGTCACAGCAGCAATGTTACTACCTAGTGTATTAACCACTTTGGTACTTCTTATAAACCAGCTTTGCCAATGGACATTTCATAGACAGTATTCAAATGATTACCTACTGTATTATGTATAATATATAAAATCACTTAGAGGCATAGGTCACACTGGTAGGCCAGAAAATATGTATATCTTTTATGAAGTACCAGAAGGCTTACATTATTGTTTGTAAAGTATAATGGGTTTTGTGTGTCCATAAATGTTATTAGACAATAAATTGAACTCCCATCAATTTCAGCTGTACAAATAGGCATATTCTAGAGTCTCTTCTAGAATACAAGATTTACAATATTTGGCATCCTGAGAGCCAACTTCATGCATGCTCACTGCAAACATTTTATACAGCTTGTTTACCTTTTACAGTTAGTTTTCAGGCGAATTTCATCTTGAAATTTACACAGTTCCTCACTGACTCGGGCAATCTCCCTCAGGGCCTGCAGTGAAAGAAGCATTCTCATTTAGCTTACTAGCATGAAGTATGCCAATGTCTGGCAAACTGATGACCATAAATTCACTTACATCATTTAGTGCATCATTCTCTGGTTTGGACATTTTTGTAGAAAGGTACTTTTCAGGTTCCAGTTTCAGAACATTCTGCTGTGGATGTGAGGATTCTAGTGTGTGCGGTTTCTTCTCCTTTAGCTTTGGACTATTTTTAGGCACTGCTATGCTACTTACATCCATCTTTTTTTCTGTGCTTTGCAACATGTGTCTTGCCTTGTCACTGGAATTTCTAGGTTCAGAATTGTATATAGGCACTGACAACTGCAGGGATTTAGCAGTGAGACCTTCTTCATAACCATTCAGTTTATTTTCCCTCCTCAGTTTCACTTCCTGGTAAAGCTGATAAGATAAAACATTCAGTGATGATGCCAGTTCATTTGTACAGATGTACAAAATATGCAATTTGGCTATGCCCCTTAATTAAAATTTAGTATGATGTAGAGAGTGATATTCTGAGACAATTTGCAATGGGGTTTCATTTTTTATTATTTGTGGTTTCACAAATGCCAGAAATCTGGTTGCTAGGATTCAAATTACCCTACCAACCATGCATTACTTTGATGAAGTGACTGGGAGAGGGCTTGAAAAGTAAGCAATAATAATATATCTGTAGCCTTGCCACACATTTGAAAGTTGCTTACAACTGACCATTCTATAACATACTTATATGTAAATTAAAGGTTAACCATCCCTTTAAACATAAATAATCACACATCCAAATTTGCTTCAATATCTGTTACTGGGATAATGTAAAATTACAGCAAATTCTGTGGCTAGATCAGCTAGGTCAGAGGAACGACAGCAACCGGAGTAAACTGAGCATGTGCTGGACCAAACAGAGGGCATCTTTGGAGGAATGGATGTTCACTGCTACAGGCTGTTGCACATCCTAGCTGATACAGTAATTAAAAACATTTTATGCCGGCTTAAGTTCAGGTCCACAATCAAAATCTGGTAGAATGGAAAATGCCAGATAGAGGGTTCTATTGGGGCTATATACTTTCTGTGCCAGGGCCACAGCTTTATCGCAGTCCATGTATGCTTTGGTTGCGCTTTATGCTTTTGCACTTACATTTCCAACATTTGAATAAAGCTTCTGTAAGAAATGATAGACACAGCAGCATATAGGCAAAACAGTATTGCCTGACAACTTGCTCTCCATTGCCCATAATTGGGATTGATTGAATGTTCCTGCACTGGTGTTTGTCAGACAAAGCTAAAAGGAAAACACAGCATATTCATAGCAATGTGTAACATTATCTCTCCACTAAAAGACTTTAGTACTGTGCAATCCCAGTCTATTCAATCAATACACTGGATGACTTAAAATAACAAAATGATTTAAATATGTATCTTAAAACACAAAAAGGTTTTTTATTATTCATAAGGTACTTCGTTTATTGCCAATATATCCTACAGAAAGCAAAAGTACCTCCTCAATCTTCTTCTGCATAATTTTCCATTGACTTTCCCATTCTCTCCTTTCACTATCAAATCGTTCCAATAATTCCATCTTTTCTACATTCCAGTGTCTTTCTTTATTCTCTAAAGGCCTCCTCAATTCCATATCAGCAGCGTGTCTTTCAGCAAGTGCTTCCGGTCTTTTCTTTCAGAAGAGAAGATTTAGTACATGTCCTCGTTGCATAAGCCTGCAGATCTAAGCATCAGGGAATAGGATAAAAGCTCTGCAGTTCTCAAGCTTTAGAAGAAAAGAAGAAGAGAAGCTTTGGTAAACAGCTAACAGTTTTCCGTGCTACATGCTGTCTTATGAAACTTTAATGTTGTAGAATTTAGAATTATGACATATATAAAAGATATATGCAACCCTAAAATGTCATTTAATGGACAGTAAAATAAGGTTTTCACTGACCTCTGTGTGTAATGCAAAAAGCAAGATAATGGCTTAATCACCACAGTTTGCAGTTATTTTGACGTTATTTAAATGTAACCTATAACATATTAACATACACAGTAAGTTAGGTTGACACACATCCATCAAGTTCAACCTTAAGTCTGTATATAACCTGCCTAACTGCTAGTTGATCCAGAGGAAGGCAAAAAAAACCCATTTGAAGCCTCTCCAATTTGCTTCAGAGGGGGAAAAATTCCTTCCCGACTGCAAGATGGTAATCCAACCAGTTCCTGGATCAATTTGTACTATGAGCTATATTTCATAATTCTTGCTAAAAAGCCAGCCAAACTCTTTTTAAAGCTATCTACTGTATTAGCCTGTACGACTGATTCAGGAAGAGAATTCTGCATCTTCCAATGCAATGGACTATATCACTGTGCCTGTGAATTATATATGGACAGAGATAAATACATTTTCATATTACCTAGAAAATGTACCCATGCTATTAAATATTAGTATTCTACTTGTTTATTTAAAACAGTAACTTCTTGATAGTTAAATGCACATGTTCATGCACATGTTCGTGCATTTACAGTTCTATATGGAACTCCTTATTAACATCTAATATCCTAATATCCACTCTATTTCACTGAATTATAAATATATAATGTTTTCTGTATATAAATTGTACACAGTACTTTCTGGCGAAGCAAATAAAAGTTAAAAGAAATATATATATATATATATATATATATATAACTCATAAGTTAATAGTCTACAATTAACACACCAACAAAAAGTAGCAGCATATGGAGTTCTGAAAAATATTTTTAAACTTTTTTTTTTTTTTTTGCTGTTTGCTAAAAATGGTTCTTTATATTTTTTGACAGCATTACCTCCATGAAAAAAAGTTTTATGATAATTAATACTTTTTAAATTTGCAATAACACTGTTTTGGTACTAATGAGTATAAAGAAATATCTAGTGTGTGGTTTCTAATTTGCACAGCCCACTGTATATGTCCTGGGAATAGAAGCAGACTTGCAACACTGCTCATTTTCTCCAATTCATCATGAGCTTTGTGCAGATGTCGCCTCTGACATTATTTCTCCAGATAACATTACACATAGCAAAGCTCAATCCATCCCAAGATGTCACATCCAGAAGCTGTCACTATATCCAGAGGCAATGCTGGCTTCTTGCCTCCAAATATATCTTGCCGCCATATCATGGGTGCCTTGGAATCCTTCTTCAGTACAAAGAGGATGTAGCCAGAGGAAATAAAAACTATATCTAAATACCTGACACTTCTATGACAAAGAAGGGCTCATTTAATTTTTGCTAGGCTCTAAAATGGGTGCAGAACTTTATCTACTGCATGCTTATCAGTAAATAGCACCACTGAACATCTTGTGCTGTGCATGAATTACACGGCACACACTAAGGTTCAAGAAAGCTCTTGACATGTGAGTACGGATATTGGACCTATTATCCAGAATGCTTGAGACCTGGGGTTTTCCAGATAAGGGGTCTGTCTGTAATTTGGATCTTCATTCCATAAGTCTACTTCAAAAAGATGTAGACATTAAATAAACCCAATAGGCTGATTTTGCTTCAGATAAGGATTAATTATATCTTAGTTTGGATCAAGTACAAGGTAATGTTTTACAGAGAAAAATTATTACAGAGAAAAACTAAATCATTTTTAAAAATTTGGATTATTTGTATACAATGGAGTCTATGGGAGATGGCCTTCCTGTAATTCAGAGCTTTCTGTTTAAAGGGATACAGTCATGGGAAAAAAAAAAATTAAAAATGCATCAGTTAATAGTGCTGCTCCAGAAGAATTCTGCATTGAAATCCCTCCTAAAGTGCTGGCACAAGTCACATGACTGGGGCAGCTGGGAAATTGACAATATGGCTAGCCCCATGTCAGATTTCAAACCTGAATATAAAAAAATCTGTTTGTTCTTTTGAGAAATGGATTTCAGTGCAGTACTTTCAACTGATGAAAAAAACATGTTTTCCCATGACAGGATCCCTTTAATGGGTTTCAGGATAATGAGTCCCATACCTGTACATGGCACCCTTTGCACACTAACAGTTTCCCATTGTGTTTTGTGTAATAATTTTTCAATATTATTTATTGTTTATGTGTAATTAAATACATAGAACCATGCTGTATGCATGTCCATTAATAGATGGGTACCTATATGACATCTGTAAGCATTGGAACAGTTTCAAATCCAGCCAAGGAAACATGCCCACATTGTAATATCACTCATAGTCCTTGTTTGGTTAAGCAGGTCTTTTGTGCTTCAGGGTTTAAAAGCACCATTTTTTTTTGCACTTTCTCAGTTTCCCTGCAGGCTGCACTCTGAGGTGCAGCTCTTTGCCTTCCCGAATTCAGGTCTTGCTCTGAATATAGCCTGGAATTATTGCATTTAAGTCATTCAGCAGGGAAGTGACAGGGGTATCAAAACACCTGCCTCTTGTAAGCATTTAGTAGAGGTCTGCCTTGCACCCAAGACTGCTCTGTATTGCACCCTGGGCTGGATTTATAATGCAGTGTCACTAACACAAGTGCTTCATACCATTTAGTGCCTTTGCACTTGTGTATTAGGTCTATAATTCGATATATAGTTTAGTGAATATTACATGATTACCAGTATTTGGGGGAAGCTAAACATTTCAACATTGTAAAGCCAGTGGGCTAGAAAACTTGCTGCCACATTCTACCTTCCTTCACCTTGGCAAAATGAGCAGCATGAGCAACATGCAAAGAACATTATGTTAGCACTCACATACACACTAGGTACCTATTCTCTTCTATTTGTTTCCCATGCATCACTCATCACAAACAAGGGTCAGGATACATAAAAAGCAAAGTATATTCCCTCTACTTAGCCTTGACCACTGAGGTATTATGAGCCAACAAAATGTGTATTAACTGCTCTTCTGTGTCCTGTTAAATGCCCAGCCAAATGATCAGCTAAGGTGCCCACAATGTGAATTGATTACAGAATGTTCTGCATACATGTCTCTTGTTTTTTTCACAGGGGAGGGTTAATGAAAAATGAGAAGAAAGCTGGTTGACTTTTCTTTGCCACCACAGATCTACAATTTTACTCAAATCTAAACCTAGGTGAAAATAAGGGGCAGATTTATCAAATTCACATGAATGATTCAAAATTCGATCTTCAATTTTTCAAAAAGATTCGAATTTGAATTTTCGAATATTTTTGAAGACCACTTCAACCATCGAATTTTGAAAATTCGATTGAATCGAATAAAAATCTATTCGATTATTCAACAGTCGAATAACTTGCCCTTTAAATTTTTATTCGACTGCCTAGTTTGCCAGATTCAACCTACCGAATTGGATTTAACTATTTTTGATCAAATAAAAAAAATTTGGTCGAATGGTTAAAATCGTTCGAATTGTTCTACTCTATCGATCGGTCGAATTATTTCTATTTCGAATTCAAAGGATTTCAACTTGACCACAATTCAAGGGTAAATTCACCCTTGAACTCGACTCGACCAATAGTAAATCTGCCCCTAAGTGATTGGTGGTAAAATGTCCATGTAAGTTTGTTGAAAGCAAACATAAACAACAGAAAGCCTAAAATGTACCTGATATACAGTACTATTCACAGGAAATTATAGGAACACACCATACATACAGTATAATTAATATATTTTTTACCTTCCTTTGACACACAAGCCAACTTAAATAATATAAATACACCCAGCAAACACACAAATTACTACTAAACAATTTGGCTCCAGGTGTTATCCTGGTCAGACTTATTCTATTCTACTTATTCTATAGTTTACAAAAGAGATCCGTTCTCTGTGTAGAAATGTTCTAAGGGTATTGGCCAAATTTGGAAACCAGATAACCTGGCAAATGTGCCCCTGTATGCTGTCAAATGGAAGTGGAGATCACCCCTGAAATGTTGAATTGGTTGTGACTTAATAAAAGGGATAAGCACCCACAACAATAATTGGTGTGTGCAGCTTCCATTTGTATTATTGATTTTCATTATTAAAAGTGCATCTGACCATACGTAGCCAAGCTGAATGGGTGGCAGTTTATATTTGTACAGCAAATCTTGCCACTTGGTAGATTGGCATGAATACATTTGTTGACCACTATCCTGTAAAATAAGTTATTCCCATAAAAAAGCTAGACATTGTGATTGCCTTGTGTATTTATAAAGAAATTGGTGGGGGATTAGTTTCAGTATACATTCAGTGCATAAAATATGTATTCCAGAATATTGGTTTAAAAGGCTAGTAAAGTAATACACTGAATGTTTTATACCTGAATTGAGACAATAATCTATTAACAATACCTGGGAGATAACTTCTGTCCTCTTTTTTTCAGTTCCCACCCAGAAAGTAAGCCGTTTTTCAAAGAGCCTTGACCTCAAGCAATATCCCTCTGATTTCACCTGCCTACAATAAACAAATTACTGCTATTATGGAATATCATCATAAGGCAAAACTCATTCTCACATTCCTAAGAGAAAAGAAAACTCTTAGTACGTTAAGATTTACAGAGTTCTTGGCATATATATAGAAAATGTATGCCAAGGTATCAGAACAATGTGCCACTCTTTCTCTTTCCCTGTTAAATTTCTTTTATCCAAATGAAAAAAATTACATTGCATGGCCTCAAGTGTTTTAAATTAACTGAACTGCAGTGAGAAATGCTTGTTGACTTTCTCTAAGGATTGATGTGGCAACAAGGTCGGATTAGGACCTGATGGGGTGGGCCTAGTCTATAGCAACAAAGCCAAATTCAGGGCGGAGAGTGCAATAGTTCCAGAATTCGAGCGTCAGATGGGGCCCCTTAGCCAGAAAATACACTTCATAAAACGGTACAGATTACATATGATTACACTGTATAATAAATGTAAATAAAAGTAGAAATGTCCAACAATTAGTCCTGCAAATCCCAGCACCCCAGCTAAACTACAGCTCCCACTATGCCATCATTAGCCAAAAGGAGCCTGAACAGCTGGAGGTCCACATTAAACATCCATGATTTAGAATAATAACACCAACATAAAAGCATCATAACACCAACACAATACAATCTATGTTCCAGGGTTTCTCTTTGATCTATGCTGTGCCATGTGTATGAGAATGAATACAAATAAACTGTAACACAACGATAAATGTTCTTTTAACATTTGCCTTAGAATTCTCTTTTCCCTCTCTATGCAAGGAGTGAAATAAGCTTTGCACTCTATCTTCTGGCAATAACAAATGCAATTCTTTAGTTCTCAGAGGGATAGATACTGTTCCAGAATTGCAGGGTGGAGCTCAACACTAACATCTGCCAATGATTCATTTGGTCATTTTTGGAAAGTAATTTCTACTTTCTATGCCAAATGGAAATTACTGCTCTAAGACCATTTGTCTGCCTGCTGTAAAATGTAACAGCATTCATATATTTTTGTTTTGTGCTTAGTTAAATAAAGACCATCACAGATTATGAAAATGCCACTTTGTGGTTATTTATTTGCTTGCCTTTCTTTAGATGGACATTTTAACAAGCCTCCTTGTAAGCTCCACACGATGGCACACCAGATTTCTTTAATGGATTAAGCATCAGTTGCCTCTTCATAAACTCTTAATGCTACCCACTGTTACCTTCAGGAACAGTCACACAAGTGTGTTCCACCTGGATAAACTTGCTATTGAATCCTGCAATTATAGCTTATTGAAAAAAATGCTTAACAAAACTGCAGTAGCATCCATGGGGCAGTAGTGAAAATAAACCACCAAAGCCTAGGTTGCGGGTGCAACATATCACTTTATTGTTACATCAGCAGTGGCATCACAAATTATTTTCCATCCTTGCACCTAGGGACTCTCCAAGAGCTGCTCAAATGTAGTTTGCTCCCAAAGTGACTACGCTACATCACTGTCACAAAGTTCAACTTAGTTATCCAGTGCAGAGCTCTTAAAATTAACAACAACCATTGAGCTTAGTCTTTTTAAGTTCCCATTTATGTCCCCTTGGATAACGATATAAAAAGGCAATGCATATTATATGCACACAATGTGTCTACTCAAAACATTATCAATACATGCTTCAGAGATGTCATACTATTGCTTTAGATTAAGATATCTTTATTATTCAGAGTGCTTATAAAAATAAATGCTGCAGAGTGAGGAGGAACATACACCCTACCAGATGTACCAATGCAACAGTCCCCAGTGGTTAACATTAAATTATGTGATTACTCATGCTTTATACAGAGAATCCTATTAAGAAAAACAGAAATATGCTACATTTTTTTTAGTAGTCAAGTACAGTTACATAACAGAGGCTTGGATTTAGTTTGGCAAAAGTAGTGATTTTCCCTACTTTTTAACCACATTTCTGACTGCACATCCTTATATAATGCCATTACAACAGGTCATTTCATACCATAAACTAAAAGTGTGTTATGCCATCAATGGCTCATTAGTATACTCTGTGCTCTATGACACTCATTGTTTTAGTATAACTGTTAGGGATCTGCTACAGTTCCGTGACTGTGTGCCAGACAGCCATTTTTTTTTTTGCATCTGAATGGTGCTTGGAGATGGCTGGCATTTGGGATAAATTGTATATTAACACTGCATGATGCTAGGCAAACTCCCAGCTCAAGTTTTTTGTGCAGTACTTGTAGATTATAAGCTCTTTTGGGCAGGGTCCTCTCTAACTCTTTTATTGGTTATTGGTTGTTTTTGTATGTGGTATAATATATACATCCATTTATTGTACATCACTGCGGAATGTGTTGGCACTTATAAACATGTGTTATTAATCATAATAATAATAATGATTATACCTGTGCTATAAAAAACAAATGTGGACCAATGCCAGATGAAGCAAGAAAATTATGTAACTTTGCCAGTCCTTGTGGCAAAGTATTTGTCCTGGACATAAATCTGCCTAAAATATACTTCTGCATCCCAAAGTTGTAACCATCCATCAAGAATGTATTAACTGTGGAAAAAACATGAGTTGACTAGTCCCTTTGTACCACAGACCTTACAAATTGTGTTCCACAATGAAAACTGCATAATGAAACTATACGTCTATAACCATCACTCTAAAGTCATTAGTCCAAAAATGAATATAATTAACAAATATTGAATTATGCAATAAGGCTTGATGTATTCTGCAATGTTGATCTGGTTAGCTAATAAAGGAACTCTGCTTCAGATTTTTCAGGCAGTTGTGAAAAATTAATGCATGCTAATTTGTTATCAAACTCAAAATATGAAAGGATCCATAATACTTAATATCCTGCATATACAGTATATGGCAAATACCATTTTCCTTGGTCCAGTAATGTTGTTTATACCTTGTAAAAATGAAAACCTTTCATCCTTGGTTTCTTTCTAAAAGAGTCTTTTACCAGTCGTTGCAGGGAAAACATTCTACAATGTTTTTGCACCATCTGATAGATTTCACTTATGTGTTAAAGCAACTGAATCGAGTCATGAAATACACCCCTTCCCTTATTCCTATGAAGAAAATCAACAAGAAGTCCTTTTCATTTGTGTATTTTTTTAAATAAGAAAATAATGTAAGCCTTATATACTGAATGCATAATTGATGCTATTTCACAAAGTCCCTGTTATTAGGGATTGCTATGACATCCTTTACAACCTGAGCACATGTAAAACACAGCATCAGGGCTAATTTAACTATACAAGTCAATAAGCCAATAAAGTTTGTAGAATCTGTCTGCTTATGAAATAAAACTACTGTAGTATGTGAGATGAGGTGGCAACCCCTTGTTTTATAGCATACAAACACCAACAATTGAACAGAAAAAGAATGCAAATATCAACATAGTATATAATAATATATATTATACATAAATTATAAATCTAAACTTTAGAGCATTATGATTTAAAAAAAATGTGAATCTCAATAAATCCTATTAAATGATACATGGAAAATGTAGTGCATTTACTTCTCTCTCTTCCTTTGGACAGAAAGTCTTCCAGAATCCACTCAGTTTCTCCTTAAGATTCTGTAAACGAAGCGTATTCCTGCTGCCCCATGTTGTCTATTCCAACTGATTCAAAGGGTAATGGTTCTGGATCCTTGTCCTGTTGTTTACCTTACTATTGCTGCCAGCAGATGGAAATTTTACATGCTCCCTCCCTCTTGTTGCCTTTAAACCAGCTCTAAATGTAAACATCACTGGTGCCAGGTATCATTTCCTTTTGGATCATGGATCACTGTCATCAACACTCCTAAGACATCTGCCTTTCCTTGTGCCCTTCATAAGGTCACCTGGACACCTCCTTCCGTCTTCGCAACAGAACATTTTTAGTTACTTTGGTGACAAATTTTTTTGCAAGGTACAGTATATGCCTTTGATCTTATGTTACTTCTGTTGGCTATAAATGCAGCTGAGGTGTTTAGGAGAACTTATTTATGTCTAAATTCAATCTGCCTTGGATGATGACATATATTGTGCTCTTTTTACAATGTAGACTTTGTGGTTTGTTGTTCTAAATATTACAACATACATTACATGATAAGGAGGCAAGTAATCAAATGTATTTATATTCATCATAAGTTTAAAGTAAATTTACATGTTGCACTGGTACAGTCAGATAGTGGTGTATTACTTGCAAAAACACTTGTCGTTAAACTTTAAAAAAAAACCACTTGTTTATAAATCACTGTCTTACACACTCCAAGAACAGCTGAAATGCTTACAGGGATCACAGCCTGTATCTTGCAAAGCACAAGATCACATCTCAGCTACAAAGCCAAATACACTGTTTAATTCAGCATTGTTCTTGCATTGGGCAGTATATTTAATAACATCTGTAAGTACTTACCTTTTGGGAATAGCTGACTTTGTCAGTGATGCGTGTTACATTTCTAATTTTCTCTGTAGCACATCAGGCAGCTGGGAAGAAGAGAAGCGACCTAGCAATGCAGACTGTGTAAAGCTCTTCCAACTAGAGAGGGAAAAAAATCAAGGCAGGAGCTTAAGCAGATATGTCCAGGGAAAGCCGTTTGAAAAATGTGCAACATTCAAATGTTTAAAACTAGTCCAGATTAACATGACAGAGGAAGATGAGTCCCTGGTGACGTAAGCTTAGGAGTGGATGGTTTTAAAACGTTCAACTTCCAACCCCCATCCCAGTAACTTTAGATGTGCTGGTATTCTGTGTAAACAATTTCGTGTCCAAGACAATTTTAGCCTTTATAGTGTAGCTCAGTATTTCATGAAACTAAAAGTGAGCCGATGTGAATTCACATTGGATTTACATCACATGCCAATTTTAGTCTCCAGTTATGTAAGACATGCTCTGTTTATTCTTGCTCCTGTTAAATAAACCCGCAAAAAATTAAGATTCCTAAAGCAGTCATTATACACAGTGAGATTAAGCCAAGTTAGCTGATACAGTAAAAGCAGTTTAATTAGTCTTGGCAAACACACTGCCTGACTTAGATGATAAAGTAGCTTTGTTTAATGCAGCTGATGCTTTTGATACATATTCTAGGGGGAAACCCCCAGATTTGCCCCTGCTGTCAGTTGCCTGTAATCAAATCTTGAGCATTTTATGTAGGAGTTAAACAGCCTCTGTATTTTGGCTCCTGCAGGTCAGAAATTGCTCTGGGCCCACTCTGAGGTCTTCTGCCCACACTTTAATCAGATGATCAGAAAGCAAGGCTCCCTGCCAACATTTTGTATTTGTCATCTTAAAGGAAGACTGTAGCTAAAACACTGCTTATTGCTGTATCATGGAACTGTGCACAGCAAAACTATTTTCGCTCATTCTTTTGTGCCCCCCACCTCAACATTCAGTGAAATTGGTCATAATGGGTGGTTAGGGACAAGTGCAACTTACAAAATGAGAGTTGAGGACAGATTATGGTGTGTAACAAGATCACCAATTTAGCACTCCACTCATATTTCTGGTTCAGTGGAATTTTTTCATAGAATGCCTAGCATTAGTACAAGGTAAAAATGAATGGGTAAGGGTTTAATTATTCCCTCTCATATTAACTCTATAAGGTAGGTTGCTGACCATCCAAACTGTCAAAATGAATGTAGTTGTACTTGACACCTTTCTCAGCACCTTCAGAGAAATACTAGAAACTAATGTGCCATTTGCAACAGCCCAGTGACAGACTTTAGTAAAGTTCACAGCATGCACATCAGGGGCTGTAACTCCTGAGAAATGTATCAACTAATGTATCAAATAACAGATTAGAGAGCAGCTACCATGCTTGCAGAGCTACCATGCTTGCAGAGCTATTGCTGCGAACCATTACAAGAGGAAAATTCAAACAAATTCCTTTTTCTAATTCTAGAAAGAATCTTTTGTTGGAGTTTACTATTTGAAATCAACAACTTTTGGAAATGTGAAGTTCCCCTTTAGTTTCAAGGCTATATCAACATCACCTACTACACAGGAAAACCTGTTATTTCCATCTCACAGAAAATTAAGGGTACATGCAGCAGTGCTATGAATGCTTTGCATCTGTAATAAATCACCCCAGTATGTTACACAAAGAAGCATTTTTTTCTTGGTATTCCAGACTCCGTGCCTACAGGAGCAGCTGTACTGAAAGGATACTGTATACTTGGCAGAAACCTCTATAAAGCTGATGGGGGGAAAATTAGGCAGCTGTCGTTCTATATACTTCATGAGACTCAAATACTCAAACGCTGTTTGTGGGATTTATGCTAGGCACAAAAACATGTGCATTGGCATGCATTAAAACCATACATAAAACATCTGCACCTATTCTTACTTTGTACCAATTGAGTAGAAAATCAGGGAAGTATGAAGTATTTAAAATATATAAGTATAGAAGTCAGTGTTTAGTTGAAATACTTTATAGTTCTAAGCAGTATTATTAGTATTTCATTATTAATGTATTTATACAGCGCCAACACATTTCGCAGTGCTATAAAGTATATGTGTTTATACAACTAAATCATATGAATTACATACATAGAACATATGGAGATACATACATCACAACCAATAACAATACAAAAAGTGAGGAAGGCCCTGTGCAAAAACAGCTTACAATATAAAGGGAAGGGAATAATACACAAGGTGTGGGAGTGGGCAAGATCAGAATTGTGAGGTGAAAGGTGGGTGAGAGATGAATTGTACTGTATGTGGTATTGCATTTGGTAGTTAAGCAGAGTGAGGGTAAGCTTCACTAAGTAAATGTGTTTTAAGAGATTTCTTGAAAGCAGAAAGGTTGGGAGAAAGTCGGACAGACTGTGGAGACTGGGAGAATTCTAGAGGAGGGGTGCAGCCCTTGCAAAGTCTTGAATGTGGGCATGTGAGGAGGTAATGAAAGAGTTGAGTAGCAGGTCAGTAGAGGAGAGTACTCGCTGGGTGAGTATATAGAGATGAGTTCAGAGATGGTGGGGCAAAGTTATGAAGGGCTTTGAATGTCAGGGTCATTAATTTGCATTTAATTCTGAAACGTAGTGGAAGCCAGTGCAGGGACTGGCAGAGTGGCATGCAGTGGAGGAACAGTTGCTGAGGCTTGCAACAGGAAGAGGACTGGAGAGGTGACAGTCTATGGCAGAGAAAGCCAATTAAAAGGGTTACAGTAGTATTATTATTAACATGTATTTCTATAGCGCCAACTTGTTTCGTAGCGCTGTAATATTTTGAAAGCTTGCTGCGATTCTCAGTTAGCCAATAGAAAACCTCCAATTGCTGTTTCACTTCAAAATGCTACCCTAGTCTAAATAGTAAACAGATGAAAATGGTTTGCTGTTAGTAATTGCACTGGTGCAATAGAGCAGTTATGTTAATTTGTAAAATGGTACTATACCTAAGTGAGCAAGCTTTTATACATTATTCATCAAGAATATTTCTACTTTAAAACTGTTTCTGTCTGTGTAGCATTACAGTAAATCTGTTAAGCATGTCTTCCCATGCTCTCTTATATTGTATTTTAAAGAATGTTAAGATTAACAAGAGTAAAGTCTTTTAGATCGTTCTGGTACCCATCCTCACTTATAGAACAAAAAACATAGTTTAAAATAAGTGCAAAATGCTGTGCATTACTAAAGCAATCATTTATTTGCTGAAGTTTTTTCTCTTGTTCGGTGAGCTTCCTGCAGAAAACAGCCCTTTTAAAAAGCTAACTGTAAAAGTATAGACTTGATATGACGAGAGAGTGAATAAAAACTTTGGCAGCATCATGGGTGATAAATGATCGTATTTTGGATATGTTCCTTACATGGAAGTGGACATGATTTAAGTGACTGGATATGAGGATGAATGACAGGGCAGAATCTAGGCTAACCCCAAGGGGGGAGGTGGGATGATAGTGAAATAGTTAGCTATGATGGATACTTCCGGGATATTACTGTTGTTAATTGTAGGAAAAAGAACCGTTTCCATTTTAGAGGTAAAGAATTAATGTTACACAGGGGGGAAGATTTATTACTTTTCTTTAAAAAATCATGAAAAAAATGTGACAAATTTCCGTATTATTATTTAAAAAAAATATTGATTACAAATGAAAATCATATTATTTTTAGTGTGACTGTAAAATCTCCACTGATTTCAAAACCTCTAACATCTACTTGCTTGAATGCTGAAGATACACCTCCTTTTGACTTTTACAGCATCTGGGCAGGTTTAAGTATTAGACTATTTTATACAAATTTGTAAATGTAAATAAATATATCCTTCGAAACAATGTTTAATTATCCTGTCATATCTTTCCCTCCATTTAGTCTTATTTCATTTCTCCATCACAAACAGCTAAACTGCAGGTCTATGAAGACCTCCAAGAGGTGCCTACTGCACATTTCTGAATGATTTCCATTGGAGCAGAGGCAGTCAGCATGCCCAGAATTCAGCTCTTAGTTTGATTTTGAATCTGACCTGAGTGCTAAAAAGGAAATGCTATATATTTAGCCAGTTTTACTTTTACACTGAACTGAATTTTGCTTTACCTAGATTGAACACATAGAATTGTCCAGAATCATGTGTTCGGGTGTTCTTAAGAATTATATTCTCTTTGCTGAGTGCATGAAGCAGAAGGAACAGACCTGACATATCCCCTGGCACTGAAAACACCAGAGATGGCTGCAGGATGGCATTATGCCAACCCTTAATTTCTACAACAAGCATAATATTCTCCTTATGTAACAGCATTACCACCCACAAACTACAAGTAACAGATATGCAGACCATAAAAGGTATACAGAATTTCCAACAGCTTATGTTTTGAAGGGTAGGGGTGGGGGAGAATATTACTGTGCCCCCTATCTTGGCAGTGCCAATTCTGTTTTTAAGTGATTCTTTTGGGAGGCAGGACCTACTCAGATAAAGCCTCTGGATGGGTGTGGCTGCAAGCCAACTGTCCAGTCATGGGGAATCTAGGGACATGCCTTGGCATGAATTGTTCTATCCATCTTTTCTTACAGTTAAAGTGTTTCTCCTGCTGTGAGCCCATGCAGTTTAATCCCAGCAACTGACTTATCAACTAATGGCTTTTATGAAGGGTAGAAATTGTTTGGAAAAATCTGTATCTTCCTTTGCATAAGTGTTATCATATTATGGTATTAAGAGGAAGTATTAACCCATTTTATGCATGATTTCTGAGCCAATAATCCTTACTGTGATTAGCCATGTTTTCACAGGCTAGGTTCATGTTTAAAATATGACTTAGAAATCCATAAAACAGACCTGGTGGAGTAGGTGTGACGACCCAGACTAAAAATGTTTATAGGAAATGTATCTTCTACATTAAAATGCATTTATATAGAAGATTAAGCATGCTTTGCAACATCTGGGATCCATACAACCAATCCACACAAGTACAACCTGTGCAGGTAGAAGATTTAGTATGTCGAATTATATAATTATTTTATCCAGTATGGATTCACTGGGGACAAGGCAAATTAACTTAAAATGTATAGTAAAATGTAAACAGTCCTCAGATTTATCTGTTTGCCTTTTTAAAATATTCACATGACTATGCAGCTGTAAGTAAGCAGATATTTCCCCAGAGAAAAGGCTTTGTTTATCATCTGAACAGTTCCTATTTTTATAGCTACACAAATGACAAGTAACAGGTTATTTACTTTCCCAAGTGATTAAGTGCTAAAGCAATAGTGCTAAATTTGTGCAAGGTCGCTCTATGTGCACCATCCTGTGCCTTATCAATGCAGTGCTAACTAATGCACTCCGCATTAGCAGTGATGTCTAGCAGTGGCCAGTCTCTGTGCTTTATACTGCAATGCAGAAAGAGCATGGGACAGTGTGCAGGTCCTGACTAAGCATATGAAAAATATTGAGGCCCAAACAATGTATATGGCATCTTACAGCAACCCCTCTGGTATTTGCCAAAATTTACAGGTTGTCAGTCTGGACCTAGTAGTGTGCAATGTGTTGATGAAGAAAAACACATAAGGGGAGAAAAGGACAGAAAGATATAGGAAAACCATAATAGGGAGAGAAGAGAATATGTAATAAAAAAAAATAAGAGAGAAAGTATCAAATTCGACACAGAGAACAGATAAAAGTGACAAAGAATTGGTTTCCAACCATGTGGACCAATTTTTTAAAAGACAACTTTTTAAAAGGGAAATACAAGCTATTAATTAGTGGAGTTAATTTTGCCTATGATCCTGCCATTGTTCAGTAAAATACGGCTATATTCTCCCCAAAGACTCTTAATATAAACAGATGTATGTTTATGTACTGAGGTGAGGCAAAATACCATGCAGCCACACCTGTATATCAGTTCTCCCATGAGAACAAGTACAGGATAATTGCTTCACATTACCATGCAAGCATATATAAAAAGAACCATGTAATATTTTTAAAGCATGGGCCAGACAAACATACTTTTTCCTTATACATCATCATTATAATGACTGTCTAATAGTAATGCTTTTGCAAGCTCCTAAACCTTCTAAAGGTGCAGACTCTTCTTCTAGATTTGTCTACCTGCTGAGAATAATTAATATCAGTCCAGCCATGATATAGTGCCCAATTCTATATAAAACAATATCTGACTAAGGTATTCCTCTATACTAAACACAAATCAGCCTTTAAAAGCACTATGCATTATATATATATATATATATATATATATATATATACATGGATTATTACATTTTGTAAGTACTAAGTACTTTAGTCAATGCTACCAGCAATCTTTTTTTGCATTGACATTGTAGTTAAATTTACTTTGTACTTATAGCAGTGCTTGTGGTGAATTGTTTTCAAGATTAATTAAGCATGTTCATGTGATCAACACTTATACCTACTAAATGCTATGCATTTTGTTAAAAAGCAAAGTCAAACAATGTAGCAGTAAAATGACTTGTTTCTTGGGGTGGGCTTGGGGTTGTGTGCATAGCAATTTGGGACCCCCAGTAGACTTTTCCATGTCCATTAAATCAGCTGATAAAAAGATATAAAAGATGCAAATATAACATAACAGCATTCAGTGGAATATAAATATTATGGTGTAATGTAAATATTATGGTGTAATAAACTTGCATACTAAACATATTTACATTGGAGAACTGATAAATTTTACATACTTGTTTCTTCAATGTTCTTTGGTGTGTCAAGGATGTGTTTATCAATAGCTGCCCATGTTCATTTCTAAGAACTAAAATAACTGATTTTGAATGAAAACATGTATTTTCTTTAATAAAAGACACAACGTTTGTCCAGGTCAGAAACCCATAGAAATGTTCTATTTTATATAATTTCAGGGATCCATTCTAAATTTTATTTTAACTATCCTGTCTGTTTTCACTGAAGACAATTTTTGAATCATATTGTATTATGCATATTAAATGTGGTGATCTGAGAAATGCAAAGGTCTGCCTTTTTGGTGCGGGGTTGAAGGACCTACTTACATTCCATCAAGGTTTATTTGTCAATAAATGTGTTTTTATAGCTAAAAAAAGTATTACGAGGTGGTGGAAAGACTCCCTTCCTCCTTCTGGTTCACAGTGGGTGCTTGAAGTTAAAAATCTCTGTGCTCTGGAAGCACTTATATATAAAGCCAGAGTTTGCCCCCTCAAATATGAGAAAATCTGGGATAAATGGACAGACTGGGTGATTTAACTCTTTACTGTACTAATTGCATATAAGAGCAATGCTTTGAATTGCATATTTTCATTTTGGACACAAATGTAATGATGTACTGTTGTATTTAATCCAAATTCTATGTTCACTTACAGATGCATATGATTATGGATATGAAATCATTGTAACTCTATGTTGACTCTTATGCTGCCTAAATAAAAACGTAAGAATTAAAAAAAAAAATGTGGAGATCTGTGTCCATGTATTTTTTACTTTTTATCAGCTCCCCTTTCAAAGCAAATAAAAATAATGATTTTTATTTTGTGGTCATGGGAGGAGGGGTCATTGACAAACTGACACATTCCTGGTTTTGAAAGAAATGCTCTACACATTCAACTGTAGATGTGTTCACAAAAGCCAAATTTGTTTTCTATTGAAATATGCATTATGCTGTGACTAAGAAACATTAAAAAAACTTACTTGTTAAAGCTGCTGGATGAATCTTTCAAGTCAAACAAATTAGTCTTCAGTGTTTTTTCTGTAGCAACCATCAGGCAGAAACTATATTCCTTTTACTTCTTTTTTATAAGGTGAGTGGACAAAATAAACAAAACTGGAAAAAAATAAGAACTACACAAAACATAAAAAGGTATAATGGTTACAGGACAAAAAATAGGGTGAAAAGGAAGACAAGCTTAAATATAGTGGTGTAAGAAAGGGAAGAAAATAATACAAGGATGAGGATAAGTAAAATGATAGGCTGGAACATCTGGGAAGGTAAATACAGAGACAGAAAAAGAGATTCACTCATAGTTATGCCAAGCAAAGAACTGTACACACTTAACAATGGAGTAAAATAGCATTGAAGATCAACTGTTAAACCCTGATTCTCCCAGGGGAGATCAGAAGCAGATGTACTGTACATCCAAGCAAACTCTTAGCATGCAACGGGGTTATGACTCCTTGAATAATAAATGCATTGTTTGAAGTTTATGTATATTTGTTCATTGCACAATGAGCTAGACATTTCTAAAGTGAAGCTGCACAGATACATTTGTTTTAGATTTCTCAGAATTAACTCATCACTTATTTTACCTTGTTCAATTTTGGCTGGATTTTTTAATGCATAGATTGTAAAGTCAAATCTCTCAAAAAAGGGGATATGAATTCTTTTTTAGGAAAAAAAAACATATGCTGCACAATTCTATCAGATGTTAAGGGGGGGGTTGTCCTTTCGTTTGTAAACACTGAACAGTCAAAGCAATTTTCCAGCTGGAATAACATTTGAATGAAACACTTGCCTGAAATTACAAACCCCCTAAGGGTTATGCAAGTAGATTTTCATGTCCAACCTGTATGCTGCCCCTTACATGGCAGGCACAACTTATAATATCATGGGCCAGTACTTCGCCTTCAAAACAAAATAATGTTGGACACCTGAATTTATTATTCTATGAACAACAATCAAATAACAAACAACAGACTCTGCTGTTGTCTTGAGGTATGGTAATACAAAGGTTCTGAGAGAGGTATGAATAATTTTTTGCAGCAATTAATGGAGAACTAAAGCCTAACTGGAGAAGTAACTAGAAATGTTGTACATTATGTTTTGGGTTACTGTACCAGCCCAAGGCAACCACAGGCCTTTAGCATGGACATTCTGTGCCTCTGAAGATGCCCCACTAGCTCCCCATCTTCTTTTCTGCTGATTCGAGGTGCTGTCACTTACTGAGTTTAGGGACCGACTCACAATATACAGTACACATATAACAGAAATGTCACAATATAAGGCTGATTAGTACTTAATAAGATAATTACTAAATGTCAACTCAGAAACCAATGCAACCAGCATTACAATGTAGCCTTACTACTGTAGCCTCATCTTATATTACAGGACAACATCATTTTCTGCTTGATAATTTGCGAAGACCTCTAAGCTTAGGTTCTCAACAGCTGCTCAGAGCCCACTGAGCATGCAAGTGTCACAAACACATTCCAAGATGTTGACCTCCTGTGATAAGTTTGAATTCCTGTATCATTGCTGCTATTGACAAGCTGAAAGTTCAGTGCAAAAAGTTCAATATATCAAATATGGTTTTTTTTAAACCATATTAATCTTTAGGGTTTAGTTACCTTTAAAGGCCACTAAATTGGATTACTAATATGTAGCTCAAGTCCATCTGATTCTGTGTTTGAACCCTACACATGCCAATGTATTTTTTTGTCTGGTCAGCTGGTTTGTGCATCTGAGTTCTGAGTGTTCAAATCACTGGCTAAGGGCAGCCACACACTAACCAATGCCCTTCTCCTGCAAATATCTTCTTTTAATTTTCAAAAGTTTTTGAAATGTAGCCAAAATCATAAAACCCAAATTGAATGTAAACAAGTCTAAATAGAAATAAAGGCCTTTCAGTGTTTTCTAGATTTCCTTGTATTGATTTAATGCATTTTTATAAAACTGCTTCATAAATGTATACATCATCTACAACATTCTATGCAAAACATATTTTGCAAAATGTCTACTATACAGTACATACTATACTATACATCATACTAGTTTCAAGGGATGCACCGAATCCAGGATTCAGTTTGGGATTCGGCCTTCTGCCCGGCCAAACCAAATACTAATTTGCATATGTAAATAAAGGGCAGGGAGGGAAACTGCATGACTTTTTGTCACAAACAGGGAAGTAAAAAATCTTTCCCCCTTCCCACCCCTAATTTGCATATGCAAATTAGTATTCAGTTCGATATTCAGTGCATCCCTACTAGTTTCACATAATACTGATGCGTGGGTTGACATATCCTCAACCTACGTCTGACCCTAACCCACCCTTCCCAACCAGGACCTAACCCGTTGTGCCTTCATCACCTGCACATCACTGACGTCATAAGAGGAAATGAGGTTGGGCACCAGCTGTATACAACCCACTACAAAAGCATCATCCTGAACCAGTTCATCCCATGGGTTTCAAGCCAGCACATGCAACAGTATCACATAAGTATATACAAACCTCTTCTACACTTGCATACCTGGCTTACTGAAAGAGGATCATCTGCACTTCTATCTTCTGAGGACTTTGGAACCTCTAATCTGTCAATGAATGTCTGAAGTTCCTTTCTGAATGCCTTCATCTGTGCATTGATTCTATAAAGAAGCTCATGTTCCCGGATTCTGCTTCCATCATCTTCCTCATCCATAAGTCCAAAGAGATCACCATTGGCCACATAAATTCTAGCTTCTGTGATAATGGTACTTGTGTCTGATATAAGACGGTCAATTGTCTTCCCAAGTCGCTCAGCTTCAGCACGAATATCTTTCATATGTTGTCTTTCAGCAAAGTTCTTCTGCCAAACACTTGCTGATGGATAAAAAGATCTGGTAGGAGTAAGGCAGCGAATATTGCGGACTTCTTCAGAATCACTTTCTCCCCCTATAGGTCCTTCCCGTTTTCTGTGAGGGGGACGGGAATCATCATCACTTTCTTTCTTTCCTGCATCACTCTCAGCATCACTGTCTCTGGGACTACCTCTGATACCTAGATGAGAGGCCAGATCATAGCGCTGCATATTAGACATGAGCACTTTATTTTCGTACTGAAGTTGCATGACTTTCCCACTTAATTCATTTATCTGTAATCGAGCAGTTTTCAGCTCCTCTTGCAAAGCTTCAGTCTTGACACTATCATTATGCCTAGAGCTTTCATGGGTTCCAGATTTAAATTTATATTTATTCATTTCTGCAGTGATGCGCTTGTTTTGTTCTTCCAGGTCAGCAAGGTTCCTTCTTAACAACTCTGCCTCATCTTCTACCAATTGCAAATGTTGCCGCAGTTCTGAGACTGATTCACTCTGCTCCCTCATAAGAGGGTTTGAAGCTCCTGAGTAGTCATCTCCCCTCAGGTCATCCAGTTCAGCCTTCAGACCTCTATTTTCCACCTCAAGCTCTACTATCTTCCTACCAAGTATGTTAGCTTCTTCTTCAACAAGACGAAGTCGTAGCTTGAGCTCTGCCTCTCTTGTTGTTGGAGGTCCACTTGCCTCCCCTTTTGGTAAAGGACTATCAAGATCCCCATAAAATGAACGGTACTTTTGCAATTCATGTTCAAGGCGGTCCTTATCTTTATCAATCTTTGCCATTTTCTTCCTCATCAACATTGCTTCTTCTTTCGCAAATTGCAGTTGACACTTTAAATCTTCACTGTCCTCCTCATTGCAAAAATAAATAAATTGAACAAAGGAATGTTAATATACATGTAAATGCATTTCTCATTAAATATTTCACTGTTAAAACTAACAAATATAATAGATTTGGTTCTCTCCATTAACACTATGCTGCAAGCAATGCGAGTTTTTGTAATGTATTTGTGAACTTGACATGAGTTAAAAAGGAGTAAATTATTAAATAGCATATTTTTATAAAGAGAGTCCTATGAAACAGAACATATGTGAGATTTTGTTTTTATTTTAATATTTTAAATAAATAGTAAATGAAGACTAACTGCACCCTACATTTACTGGTCTGATTGGTGAAATTCGGACCCCCATACTATACAAGGTCCCTTGGACCTTTCACTTATCTGTTGTGCATCTTTACACACGGTGTAGGAATACACCAAGACCATCAAGTACCAAGATCTTCATATATGATGTCTCTTCAATAAAGAAAGTTTTAAGTACCCACTTTAATAAATGTATTGTACAGTGGGATCAACTTTTTGGTTAGGGTTTCTCTGTACTGCATATTCAAGATGATCTCTTGCTTTTTATAATGAATTAGATATTTGACTTTTGCTCTTAGTAAAGGAAGCCAGACATGTAGATCTCAATCTTGATGTGGGTGTTATCAGGCTGCTATAATTATTTGGCTGTCAGGGACCATAGGCCAAAAAGCTGATGACTTTAATCACTCAGTGTATGGCCACCTTAAGGGCATAACTCCACGAGACATTGTAATTTGATGTGTTGATCTGAGAAGAAAAGCATACAACCAGTCTGAGGCACCAAATATAATACAAGTGATAGAAACATTGCAGCTACAAACTACATGCATCCGTCACAACATGACTGTTGGATGTGAACGCCAAACATTTCCTCTCAGCGTAACGCATCAGAAAACATCACCCTGTGGAGTTCTGCCCTTAGGTCAATGGTGAGTTAAAAAACAAACACAGAGCTCAAGAGTGATACACCCTGTAAGGAATGTGGCAAGCACAGAAAATCTTTTTCAATAAAACTCTCTAAGATGGCTGCAGCAATCAGAAACTTCTTTGCAAAATAATCCTTTCACTTGAATTGAGCATTTTTTATTTGCATTTGGTTAAATCCAGTAGAATTTTTTTTCAGCCAAAGGAATGCTGGCAATGCTTTATTGTCTTACTTATTACTTTTGCCTGATTTTAGGAGATTGTTTGATGGTTTTAGTGTAGCAGCAGTAACATATTTTCATTTCCAGATAATAATGCCTCATCTGTTCTTTGTCACAGATTGTTAAAATAACTATACTTTATGGTAGATGATAACATATGCCAGAGAAAATGACATTTTACATTTCTGATAGAAAACACAAGTGCATACGTAGAAGTTTATTGCTGCTTAGTGTTGACATTTAGGTTCAGATAACCTTCCAACACCCTGTAAATGTCACCTTGGTACAAATGGAAATGGATACTCCAAATGCAATGCAACAAAAGAGGCATTTTTCTTGTATTCAATTTTTCAGTACTTTACCAAGTTTCAAAGTCTGTCAATTATTCAGACATTCAATTGTTGAAAGTCTTGATAGAACCCTGGCAACATGTATTCTTAAAGCATTTATTCTGACTTGATCTTGCACTTCTTCTGGTATATTGTGAACCACACCATCAGTACACAGTCAACAATTTTTTTAAAGAACCACTGGCACACGTGTTATTTGAGAGATCATGTTCTGTGTGTGATATCAGTTTGGTTAACACTATCTCCAACAGTACAACGAGGGTCCTCCTGAAAGGAAAGAGTCCATGTAACACATGCTCTGCCAGGAGTTGCAGGGAGTTGTTAAGGCCAACCTTTCCAAAAACTTTTAGATAAATGTAAGGAAAGGAAAAATCTTTTTACTTACCTCTGTGGGAGTCTGTAGAGTTTTTTTTTCTGACTTTTGAGCATCTTTGCTTCCTCTTCTTTTTAGTGATAACTAGAAAAATATGTAATAAAACCATAAGAAAAACCATAATAATACAGAACCCGTTGTTCATTTTTATATGCTCTTCTTAGTCAACAATTACTTGCTAGTAGCTGCTGTGCGCAGCTACACTTCAGATGTGAAATACTTGGGTACTGAGCTAATATATGAGCTGAATTGCACATGAACTGTATATCAGATTGGGCTCTACCCTCTGGGTAGAGGATTAGGTTCAATAGGAAGTAACTGATCAAAATCAAGGTCTCATCAAAGCACCTAACACAGCTTGGGAGCCAAGTACTGTGTCTACAATAAAAAGAAGAGGGGCCACTGTGTCATAAAATGCTGTGAGGGTCACACTTCACCTGCCATGAACTTCTTGGAGCTACACTGGGCCTGTTATGGGGTGCTGGACTCTCACTCAGCCAAGCATGGATCTTTTGAAAAGTACAGCATATATGGCACTCTGTATGTGGCTAATTTAAATTTTCTGTCTTACCTTTTTCATTGAAAGTATTGTTCTTCTGTCTACTTTAATTTTAATAACATGAGCACATTACTAGCAACACTAGTACTCACTGGGTTATCATGTATGCACACAGGAAATGTATATATATACACATATATATATATATATATATATATATATATATATATATATACATATATATATCAATAGTCAATAAGACTGCTGCATACACCTTAAAGGGGATAATGCCCTTGTGCTAACAGAAGTTGCAAATAGAAAAAAGCTTTATTTGAATCAATGTTTCAGCCCTCACTGGGGTCTTTATCTTTCAGCATTTTTAGTGCATTTTACTCTAATAAATTCACATGTCACTGTCATTCAGAAAGTGAGATTCTGTAGCAGATTTAACAAACTTAAGGTGGTCATACATCTTAAGGTCTGCTCATTTGTTAATCTCTGCCCAATATGGCCGCCTTGTGCTGGATGGGATGACAGAAGGCAGGCCATCGGGAGAGGACCACGGGCTGTCTCACAGGGCCCACACATGGGCAGTTAAGCTGCCAGATCAGTCTGAAGGGGCTGAAGCAACAGCTAAAATGTGCCTGCATATGGACACCTTAGGTCTTTCAACTTCAGAAAAATCAAGTTATATCCTGAGAGTTTCTGCACTTGATTACTCAAGCTTACAATAATGGCATCTAAAAGCTTGCAAGGTTTGAGGTACGCTTTATATTTTTGCCAAAATAATCACTAATATTTCTCAAATGTCATTCTTCAGCCCGCCAGAGAAAGCAATACAACTGAATCACAAGACCTGAACATGGACGGGTACATTTAGTATATCTGGAAACACATTGCATTAATGAAAAATGAAAAGTAACAGACACAACCAGTGAGATACATTCCAAGACAAAATGACAGTGTGTAACAAATGTTTATATGTTTATATTGTTAGGAATGCCATAAGTCATAAAACATGATCTTTGCATCTATGGATAAAATACAGAAGAGCTTACATAATGGAATTAAGTCTGCAGCTCTTGGAAAATAAACTTCTTCCTTGTACTCACCTCTTTGAGCTTCTCCAGTTCACTCTGCAAAACTTGCTTGGCCATGTCAACTTCAATGAGCTGTTGCCGCAGGTTTTCATTTTCCTCCTCTGTTTTTGTACGTTTTTCTTCAACATTTTCCAGTTCATGGTGAAGCCTTACAGATACATCTTTTGCTACCTGAAAGGAAACATGGTACAGTGTTTGTTATATATTCACTGAGGGGCAGATTTATCAAATTCACATGAATGATTCGAAATTTGATCGAATTTTCAAAAAGATTCGAATTCTCGAATATTTTCTTTTAGACGGTTGGAGTATACTGAATGTAGAGGGCAGAGAAAGGTCTGAATTAAGGAACAATTACAGGGGCCCAGCATGTACAAAAATGACAGAAGTAATAGCTTACCAATAAACATTAACTGAAACAAAGTTAAGTGAGACTGGAATGCTCACCCCAAAAATAGAACATAGAAATATAAATTTAATGTAATGAACAAAAGGTAAAGAAAATAAAGTGAACAGATTTTTAGACTAGAATGCCGTATGTTGTGTGTGAAAGCAAGAAAGGGACTTCTGGCTATCACAGCTTACAATATTTGACTGTTCTAGGAAACGGATAAATGGAGCAGGAGAGTCCCCTGATGGTTGTATGGCATTAAACTTGCAAAACTTAATCCACACAGTAGCATAGTTATTGTTTCTAAATGCAGTCATGTAAATTAGGTCATTTAATAATTTATTATGAATAATATGTCCTCAGCAAAGGGTCCAGAGATACATAATTAGTTTTTAGACTCCATGCGGTCAGTAGGTCACTCTGTACTTAACTCATACCCATAACTATTCTTAACTGTTTTCATATCAATTATAATGTGTGGACATTTACACAAAACTCTTTATAGTGTGCACACTACAATTCACATCCTCTATATATATATATAGACCTGTTTTTGAAAGTGTTTATTCACAATGCTTTCAGTAATTAGGAGGTGTTTAAATGTAAACAATAATCTGATTAGAATAGTGTGTGGTACTTTCAAGGTCAATAAAAAGCACTGATAATGAATCAATGCAAAATTAGTTTGGGACCCTGTGTTTAAAGCAAATACAGAGTACACTAATAGTAACTTCAGACTGACTCTTCTCAGTACTGGCAGTACAGCAAGTGAAAAGCTGAGATTGTACTAAATCAGCCCTCCCCACAATGCCACCTCCTGAATCCTGATGATGCGGCATGATGAAAAGTATTCTGTATTATGTTTATGGGCTATACATTTACTAGCAAATGTATCCAGTCGAATTAATGGAGATTTAATTTATGACTCACTTCATATGACAATGATAAAAGCACTCCGAGTTCACTTTGGCAAATATAATCAAGTAGATTTAAATGGTTAAGTTTCCCTAATTACCCCTTATACCAGCAGTTCTACTTTTTAGCCTATACTCCAATCGTCTAAAAGAAAATTTAGGGCATCACAGTTACTATGCTAAATCCATTTATACCACAGCATAATTTAAGGTTATTAACAGAATTAATTAGCAAAGCTTTACATTTACATGACTTCAAAGGTGACACTATAGTGTGCTGAACACTAATGATTATGTTGAAAAAATGCTGTGATCCATCTGCATCCCAAACTGAATACTAGTTGGGTGCATCCTTACAAGAATTAAAATAAGTCATTTTATATTGAAAGTTGCCCCAATATGCCCTGAATACTTAGCTATACACATATAGGTATACACATATGTAAGAGATGACTGATATAAACAAAAGCAGTGCATTTAATAAACGTCTACTGTAATCTAAAAAATTTAATTGTTTTTCACCCCCTGCCCCAAAATGCTGCCTTGTTCTCCTCTTATAAGTTTACCTTGAGATCTTGCTCCAAGCTGCGTAGAAGCTCCCCATCTATCTCCCCAGTCTGTGCATAGCGGATTCTCTTGCGTTCTGCCTTCCGGAGGCGGTACTGCAGGATTCTGCAGTTTTTGTTGGCTCTTTCCAACTCATGACGCATTTCCTGCAGCTGACAAGCATCTTCTTCAAAGAAGCTATCTCTCATCTCATCCATCTCTGTCCTCATCTCTTCTATTTCATTCTTCACAAACCACAATGAAGAAAGAGAATATATATTAAAGTGAAAAAACTTGTGTCTGCAATTTTAATAAAGACTTTTCCTTGTGTGTGATTTGTTGCTAGGTAGCAAAGGCTGAAACTAATAAACTGAACCTTCCTGTGTTGAACGCTAAGGGGCAAATTTATTAAGGGTCAAATAGTAAATTTGAATTTTCAAATAGTTTTTTTGTGTCAAAAATCACATATTCGAATGTGTGATCTATCACATCTCGACCATGGAAACAGTTCAAATATTCGCCAGCTAAAACCTGCTGAGTTCATTTACAAGTAAATGGCAGAAGTCCATTGAACTATTTGAATATGTTAATTGCCTTCCTGACATTTTACTTTTTTCGGAGGAAACCTTGATTTGTACAATTCAAATTCGATTTGAATTTGATTAGAATTTTTGGGTCGGGGCTATTCCATCGAATATTAGACATTCAAATTCTGAAATAACCTCCCATTCGAGTTGAGTATATTCAAATTTATTAGAGTAAAAAATTCACATAAATTTGACCTTTGATAAATCTGCCCATAAATTAGAGCAATCTTCAGAAGATACTGGGATGCTGGAGTGTTGAAGGGCAACAACAGTTGGAAGGCAACCAATTTGACATCCTTTTGTAGATTTATAAATGAATATAGAAATGTTAATTTCTAAGATTTATAAAAGTAGGGTGTAGATTCTATTTCTTATACAGAGGGCCTTAAATGCACTACAATGAAACTATCTGTGCCCCAGTGACAAATACACAAAGCATGTTTGATGATAAGGTTCTTTGTTTTTGCAGCAGGCCAGAATGTTGTGCCGACAACAAGCGTAATTTCCCTCACCTTCAGGCTTTCATTCTCATCTCTTAGCTTCTCCATTTCATCCTGCATAGCCTGCAGGCTCATGGCACCTACGAGGGCCCCATCCTCCTCCTCCTGGCCATGGAAAGTCTCAGATCCATTGCCTTTAGCTTGGGTATTGGAGCCTGCTGCAGCAAGTCCTTTCTTCAAATGAAACTGCATCAATTCAGACTGCAGACATCCCTCCTTCCAATAACCCCCTCCGCTGCTTTGCTTCTTGGGGCTTTTCCCAACTGAAGCAGTGGATAGGGGTTGGGAAGCCATTGTCCCCTCTCCTCCTTTTGGGGGAGATTTCCCCTTAACCTTAGAGGCCTTAGGGGATCCCTCCCCTACCTGATCAGGGGAGGCCATCCTGGCAGTTTCCATCCTTGCAGGGGTGGGCTCAGGAAGCTCTCTGCACTCCAGCTCTACCCCTGCCCCGGCCTCAAACCTTAATGAAGCAATTTCAGCACTACCAGGCTGGACAGTTCCCTGTTTTTCAGCTCTGAGACTGCTTTGCCCTGGGGAGCCCTTGGCTTTTTGCACCTGCTTGTTGGTGGTACTTCCTTTGGCACCACCAAGGGATTTGCCACGAATGTCTTTGGGTCTGGCTGGTGATGATGCTTGCTGCTGGTTTTTGCTGCTGCCCTCTGGATGCAGGCGAGGTTCAGTAGGAGAAGCAGCAGTGCCACCAAATGGCTGGCTCATTTTGAGATCTAGTCCTGAGCTGGAGAAAGAGAGAGAAAGAGAGGATGAGCCAGAGAGCACAAAGGTCAATCCCAATCCAAAAATCTGAAACAGAGGGAGGACCCAATTTTTTAAAGTTTTGTTATGAATAAATTCAGACAAATAAGGCAAAAGTTATGAGAAAAAGTTGAAAGTTCAAAACAAAATGTGTTAGTGTTACTAGTTTTGACAAGATTATGCATTTTCATGGCATAATTTGTGATCCATAATCTATTTCTTGTTTAAAAACATGTAATTTTATCCAGTGGGTAGGACTCCCTTTGTTACTAGGTTACACTGAGAAGATGATATATCTTGCTTCTGATTGTTTCAGATTTGAAATCTACACAAATCTACCCACCCATTTCTTCTTCAGTTCCTGAACACTGTACCAGTTTTCTTTTATCCATCACTGAAAATTATGGGTCAGTCTCCCTGTGTGGTCATAAACAGAAATAGCAATAGTGGGTGTATAGGGTCAGTAAAAAGTAAGTAGTTAGTGAGGCAGCAGGCCATGAACTCCTGCCCTGAGAAAACAAGCAAAGTACCCAATCCTGGCTAGATACCATGATATGCATCTTAGGGGAGCTTTTGGCCCCTAGCAAACAAAAGTGAAGCTTAAAGGAAAAGTAAAAAATAAATCTACTTTATCAGGCGCCCTGGCAATCTGCGGATTCTGGCAAATGCTAGATGGGTCTGCTGTAAGGTGATATAGAAAGTCACTTTTAAGTGGGGGGATGTTTGGACCTCTCTGTACTTGGAAAGCCAGGCCCTATTATGACTCCTAGTCTAGATCTGACTCAAACTGTTATATGAAGTTGCCAATGAGCTGCTGGTAGCTGCCCAGCTATTTCTTTAAAAGTAATGAATCACATATCCTAGCTTGCCGAGTTTTCTACAATGGCGAAACCAACTTTGCGACGTCTACAACTGACCCGGATCCACATCTGCTTGAGTGTGCATCTGCCTGTGCAGGTAGTGGGTGAGAAATATTTCTGTAAGTAAAGTGGAATCTGACCCCCCTCCTCTATAGTTACACCACTGGTTTGTGGTGTTGCTTTGTAGTCTACATTTGACCACATTTGTTGGCGATGTATATAGTTCTTACACAGGAAGATAAGTAAGGGCAAAGGTCATGGTCCTCTTCAGGTCTATAAAATGAAACCCTCTCTCATACAAACACGATATAGTTTTGTATAGTTAGAAAATAAACTGTATTTGCAAATTTACTCCACGTCAAATTAACTGTCTACATTTATTTTAATATTTATGGAATGGCTCTGTATTTTCACACACAAACAAGGGTGTCCACAAACAAAGAAGCAAACAAATAAAGGCAGAACGTTTGTAGCCAACTAAATCTGACCATACATTATAAGAACAAATGGCTATATCATCCCAATATGACCACATGCGACATCAAGCAAATCAAATTAAAGTGGATAAAGGGAGCCACACAAACTGCAAAGCTGTGCTGCTGTACTTTTTGTTGTGCACTATACAAAATTGCAGATTGTGGCTCCCTTCATCATCTTTATTTGATGTATGCCTAGTTTTCACGGTGTGACCATGTGGTGGTTGAGTCATGTTTGTTAATTAATATTAGGAGTGTGTTGGAGAGCATTTACATTTTGGGGCTAATTCATTTTTTGGCCCTAGGGTCAAATGATTGGATAACAACAGGAATATAGGCCATCGGGAGGAGGACCTTATCAAAGAGCTGATGTGGCCCTTGATTGATGGGAAAATCAAACCAGCCATACACAGGCACATAAGCTGCTGAATTGGTCTGAAGAGTCCAAATTGGAAGCTCAAATCTGCCTGTGTATGGCCACCTTAGGATGATATTTGACCAAGTCAGACAAATAAAATAATTTGGCCTTGTTCGCAAAGACCAGATCATACAAGGATCCCATGCACATCTCAGACCTCTCAACCTTCCTGAATATTACAAATGTGCCCAGATCGATTAAGGATTTATATTGGGATCAGGAAGAGCTGGGAACATGGTTGGGAATAACAGGACATGTTAAAAAATTTCTCGGAAATCACATCCAGGAGGTTAGGATAAGACCATTTCCCTCAAACAGGACTCAACATGATGCTCAAAGGGTTTTAAAGCTTGCCTGATTCATATCTAAATAAACACTAATCAGATACTGATTAACATCCATTCAGAACCATCCATAGTCCAAGAGGCAGCCAATAACTGTCCATGTATGGACTCCATAAGGACACACCATCAACAGAATAATAAGTGCTTACTATCTCATGTTACTTATGACATTGATTCTGGATCAGCATTTCCTAACCTTTTCTACAAGTAAACAGATTATCACAATTTCCCTCTGGCAACCTGTCTTGTCGCAAGCTGTGTCCTTTAAATCAGCCACATAACCGAAAATTGGTACTTTGTACTTTATTTGCTCACATAGCCTCTTCTAAGCATTTTGCAATCAAAATATTTTTTGTTTGTTTTAAAGGGGAACTGTCACCCAAAAACATTATTCCAAATCCTATTTTATCATATTAGGCAAGCAAAAAAAAACATAATTATAGCAAGCAGGCAGGAGCCATTTTGTGGACACTGTTATGAAGGAAAAATTGTAGGGAAAATGATGCCTCTAAATCCTAACTGGAATCTTATATATCTATAAAAACCAGAGCAGCAGAACTGTTTGTAAGGGGATGCTAACAGGGGTGCAGCCATACAGCTGTTGTAATGATACCCACCTATAACTGGAGGCTCCAGACTTGGAGAGTTTTAATTTAACCCATCCCTCTTTGATTTTTCTGTGCTGTGTGTTGCTTGTAAATAAGCAATGCAGCACAGGTAAATTTTACAGCATTTACAGTTAGGTCCCTTATAGTTATGTGTTCAGCCATGTACACAGTTGACTAGAGGGGTTTCACCACATTGGTGGCAATGGCAGCTTTAAGGGCTTCTCCACTGGATGAACCTGGTGTGTCAGGTTCAAAATAGGACACTCCCATAAAAATTAGCTTTTACAATGGCATATTTAATTTTTGTTATGGAAAATGGTTTTTCTAACACATTGAGAGCATTGTTAGTGGTTTCATAACATTTGTACATTGAAGGTGAACAACCCTGTTAAGCCGACTGAAAAAGCATTTCTAAATTAAATAGACCCAAAAGGATTGTTTTGCCACTACAAGGTACTGTCTTATTACAGAGAAAATTAACATTATTTTTAAATAAAACTTTATAAGTATACATGGTTCCTTTGCCCATAATGTGAACATATGATCAACAGACAAATATAAACATATAAAACAATTACGTTTTCTAGACTTATTCCTAACTCCAATAAGCTTTGCATATTTATTTACCTGTGACAATACAGACAATGGTGGCCAATTGCAAAGCTTTATAATGTGGGAGTGCTATTTAGGGGCAATGCTCCAGTCTGAATGTTCAGCCAATGACAGGATGAGACTGCATATAATCAAATGAATCCAATATAGAATAAGTGCTGCAGAAGAAAAAAAAACAGAAAAAACACTGCCAATGCATGACATGATGCTACAGCACAGAGAATTACAGAGATTACACAAATACACCATGTCCCCAGTACAAGCTAAAGAATAAGGAACACTGAGAAGCAATATTTGCTGAGCATTCTAGCACCAAACTCTTCTCTCCAGCACAAGGAACTCACTGAGAAAGTACCATATGCCACTGCTATCCAACACACTGTCTTCACCTATAACAATAGATAAATTGAGCACCATATATAAAGTGTTAGAGTTTGTCAGTGCTGTATTCTTGAGAAGTAGGCAAGGGGTAATATAGGTGTCCCCATTCAGGCCACAACAAAACCCTGATCTTAGCTTCTGCTCTATGGAAGGAAGAAAGAACAGGGCAGTCTTGTGCCTGGTACTGCATTCTGTACCCAGTGCCCGATTTCCAATTCACCACTAGATACAGAGCACAGCCAGACTTGGGGCTTTTAAAATGAAACCTTGTTTCCCTTAGCGCTTATAGTCTGGGATCTCTATAAATGGCCTGGACTGTGGGGAAAGTGTGGGGACATATTTCAAAAAGCAAAAAAAAAAAATTAAAAAAGCATCCAATATAATTCAGTTAAATCCACCCAATTTAACACCTAGTCAACATATTGATTAATCAGTTTACCATGAGCACTGTAGCCCACCATGTAGAGATTTGCACACCAGTCTTAAAGGAACAGTTCAGTGTAAAAATAAAAACTGGATAAATAGACAGACTGTACAAAATAAAAAAAAATGTTTCTAATATAGTTAGTTAGACAAAAATGTAATGTATAAAGACTGGAGTGACTGTATGTCTACTATAATAGCCATAATCCAACTTCCTGATTTTTAGTTCTTTAAAGGAAAACTATACCCCCGGACAATGTAGGTCTCTATAAAAAGATATTGCATAAAACAACTCATATGTAAAACCCTGCTTCATGTAAATAAACCATTTTCATAATAATGTACTTTTTTTCGTAGCATGTGCCATTGTGTCATCCTAAATAGAAAATAGCCATTTTTAAAAAATAAGGATCGTATTATTCAACGGTGCACACAAACATACCACACAAACTATAAAGTTAGGTCACATGAGTCAATGAACAGACGGAATTCTGTCTTTAGCTTCCACACTTCTTCCTGTTACAGTTAGAGTTGAAATATTTCTGGTCA
>CM044439.1:71249800-71285598 GCA_024363595.1 Xenopus borealis
ACTGTATAGGTTGTACCCCAAGGAAAAATCAGCCCAGTGCTCTAGGAACCTAAACCCTCCCTTCCTACACCAAGACTTGAGCCACATGATCCCTCAATATTTCCAGAGCCCCCAATATTTCCAAAGCCCCATCCTTTGTAACTCAATCTGGTGAAACTAAATGCCCATCTGGAAACTGAAGAACTTTCATTCACTATAAGTGATCACTGATTCATACAAAACTAATTACTAACTGATTGCAATTGGTGTAATTTTGCATGTCAGTAAATAAGGTCCATTTCCATAAACAAATAATATTGTGTTTTTCAGCAATATGTAATGCTTATTCTGTAGTAGCTTATTTTATTTATAGGAGAACCTAGGGGTTGTCGCAAATTATCAAGCAGAAAATTAGGTTGTTTTGTAAGCTGTATAAGCTGATGCTGCAAGGCTGATTATTAAATTCTGATGCTAGTTGCACTGGTTTCTGTGCTGCCATATAGTATTTAGCCATATTAATTACTAATTAGCCTTATACTCTGACATTTATATTCTATGTACTGTATATTTTGAGTTGGACCCTAAACTCAATAACTAACAGCAGCATGGAGCATGTGCAATGAATGAGCAGAAAATAAGATGCAGAGTTACTGAGGCTTCTTTTGGGACACAGATCTTTACTACTAAAGGGCTGTGGTTGCCTTGGGCTAGTACAGAAGACCATATAACCAAAACCAACAAAAGCCTTAGAACTAAGGAACTACCTCAAAGACCTGGTTCCCTCCCTAGTTTTATCCCGGTTATGGTTACTTTTTTTGGGTAACAAGCCCGCTTAAGTTGGGGGTGAGCAGGTGGGGTGAGTAATTGAACAATTTTACGTGGCTCCAACGCTGTTGTAATGTCTTTTCCTTCCAAATACTATTAAACAAAGGGGCCCTCTTTGGGGGTCGACATGGTAACTGTGGCACAACACTAGATTACAAATCCTTGGGGACCTCACCTCCTGACCTATTAAAACTACCAGAAAAATGACTGAAGTTAAACTAATTTCACAGAATGTCAGAGGGCTGGGCAGCCCAATAAAGAGAAGCCTGGGGGTAAATTTATCAAAGAGTGAAGTTCCGCCACTAGAGTGAAATTCCACAGCTCTCAGTTAATTTCTATGGGAGTTTGAAAGGCTTATTTATCAATGGGTGAAAGTGAAAAAATCCTTTAAAAAACCCATAGAAATGAATTGAGAGCTGCGGAATTTCACTGTAGTGGTGGATTCACCCTTTGATAAATAAAACCTTTAAAAATCCTATAGAAATGAATTGAGAGCTGCGGAATTTCACTCTTAACTTCACTCTTTGATAAATATACCCCCTGGTGTTTAAAACTAACCGTAGAATAAAACAACACTTTATACTGCTTCAGGAAACTCATTCGGAAGGAAGTAAAATACTTACTATGACAAAACCCTCCACCTACTGTATTCTTCTTGTGCTAGAGGAGTCTCTATACGTAAAGGAACTGTGTTTTTTGCCTTAATAAGTTGATAACGGACATCGAGGATCAATTTTTTATTATGTCATGTAAGTTGCATAGCTAACCATATATTATTGTTAATGTATATATATATACCTTACCCGGCTACACATGCACCCCTTATTTATATGGGTGACTTTAAAGGGGTTGTTCACCTTCCAAACTACTTTCAATTACTTTCCATTATTTATCTTTTACTGTTTTTCCAAAATCTAAGTTTAAAGTTGAATGTTCGTGTCTCTGGTGTTTGAGTCTGGCAGCTCAGTAATTCAGGTGCAGACTCTTAACTGATACAATTTTGCAACATCTCTGAAGTATTAACAACTATTGTATCAATTCTAACAGCTGCCTGTAATGAAACCCAGAGATTCTGCTCAGCAGGGACAAAGATAAGAAATGTATCCATTAAATGTATCAGTTTAGAACAGTTGGGAGGGGTCGGCGACCCCCCCCTCCCAGAGCTGCTTTAGAAGGTGAAAATGACACTTTACACTTCAATATTAGAAAAACCCACGAATTTGAGTCATAGCAACGCTAGATAATGAGAAAGCATTCTATTCTGTGGAATGGAGCTTTCTCTGATCCACTATAGAATCTATGGGTTAACTTTTAGAAAATGGGTAGCAGCACTATACCACAACCCAATAGCCCGTCTAAAAACAAACCAAACCATCTCTGCTCCTTTCCTACTTAGTAGAGGCACGAGGCAAGGAAGCCCCCATTCCCCTCTGTTGTTTTCCCTTGCCATGGAACCCCTGGCATCCCTATTTAAAAATAAAAAGGATGTCAAAGGACTTAGGTTTGGATCAAGAAACAGTAGCAATGTATGCAGATGACACTATTTTATTCCTAGAAAATCCCTATGGAGCATTAAATGCAGCCTTCAGGCCTGAAAATAAATTGGGCCAAATCCCACATTTTTGCAACAGATGCATTCAATTTAGACAACAAGCCTACCAATCCCTCTACAATGGGCATCCTCCTTGGAGTTCAAATTCATAGGGATCTAAATAAATTTATGGAACTTAATTTCACACTAATTTCACAGCTATAATCAAAAACCAATATGTTGAACTCTCTAGATACAGTTGAATAAACCTCTTCAAAATGATCCTACTCACTAAATTCACATACTTGTTCCGCCAAGCCTCTCTCTCCTTACCTAGTAAATATTTTGGTAAGCTGAAACCATTGCTTTCCTTACTATACTGGGCCTCCTCATCCCCTCTCACAATTTTACAATACCCTACAGATCAGGGAGGCCTAGCAGCCCCTAACTTGCTTCACTACTACCTAGCTACTAAGTTAGTAACATCTGGGTGGTGGGCAGCCCCAACCCCCCAAAATGCAGCTACAACTATTGAATTACAGATAGTAGGTTCTCATCTGTTTTACCGAGGCATCAAAAAGTAAACCACTTTATCTCCCTTGAAGATTTGGAGGACAGCCCTAAAGTACTGCCCTAGAAAAGACCTTTACTCCTCTATATGTACCCCTTTATGGTAAAATCCTCAACTCCCAACATAATGTCAAGTACATTGACCATATAACGGAAAATGGGGCACTATTACCCTTTGATACCCTGAAAGCCAAACAAAGTTTACCAAACCAGATGTTTTTTTCAATACATCCAACTTAGACATGCTTGGAAAGCCCAGTTCAGTAATACTGTGATTGACTCCACTCCCTGGAGACTAGATGCATTGATATTCACCACTGAGCTATCAAAACCAATCTCCCAATTCTACACTCTGTTAAATACAGTCAAGAGCCTAGTACTACCAGCACTCTATGCAAAATGGGCCCACGACATACCAAACCTCACTCCTGAAATGTAGTTGGAAATACTAGAACCACACAGTGCACTATTAATCATCACTAAAGATAAGATGATACAAGATATTTACACAGATCCTATTTAACACCACATAGACTACACCCAATAAAATTGACTATAGCTAGGGTTGACACCTGTCTGGTAAAAATTATAAACAAAAGGAACACCAAGAGCCCCAATAGTGCAATATGTATTGGTAAGGGATAATGAAATAAGAGTAAATAGCATATACTCACAAACCAGGGTTACCAATAGGCAACCACTGTAAAGGCAGGTGGGGAGATTGTCCTGACCCCACTCAGGATTAAGAAGTCGCTCTCTGTAGATAGAAAAATGGTATCAACCCTTCACCCAGGGTGGACTTATTATTATATAGAAAGAACAGAGGCGCCAAAAGGATAAAAGGATATAAACGAGTTTAAAAGCCAAAACTTGGTAATCAGAGAAGGCAGTGGTGGACTTACCTCCTCCAAGCAGACACAAAACGCCTGTAATCAAGCAGTCAAAATTTATTAACGAACTCCAATCAGTACAACGCGTTTCACAGGCTCAGACCCGCTTCTTCAGGCAATAAACATAGGAGTTACAGCATCTGGCAGTAGTATACACACTCAGCACCGAGTGTGTATACTACTGCCAGATGCTGTAACTCCTATGTGTATTGCCTAAAGAAGCGGGTCTGAGCCCGTGGAACGCGTTGTACTGATTGGAGTTCGTTAATAAATTTTGACTGCTTAATTACAGTCGTTTTGTGTCTGCTTGGAGGAGGTAAGTCCACCACTGGTAAAAATTATGGTTGATCCCAATGTTATTAATAGGGAAAAAGTATAAATATATAGGAAGGCCGGTATTTTTTTCCAGAAACCCTAACTATAGCAGATATAATTCCAAAATGCAGCCACAAACCTGCTGACTACATCCATTTGGTTTGGGAATGTCTAGATATATGGAAATTTTGGGAAAAGGTATCCTGGGAAATAAGTCAATCACTCACACTTATAATCCCACTTGATCCAAAAATACTTCTACTAAACGAGGTGGAAGAATCTGCCCCCAACCCGGCAGCAAGAGCTTTAATATGCTACCTTCTAATTCAAGCTAAAAGACTTATAGCTCTCAAATGGAAATCTAAACAATGAAGAATAAACAATGTGTACAAATGGTAAATGCCTCTGTCCCCATGTACCTGTAAGGAATACCTTCCCTGGTGGTCCAGTGGTGCGGCCGGGACGCCCGCCGCGCCACTTCCTCCCTCTTCGGCAGTCCTCCCCTTAGTTCGCTTGCGGCGCGCACTTCCTGGCTTTATAGCACATGCGCGCTGGCGTGATTACGCCTGTGCGCAATGGCGCGAAATTCAAATTATTTAAAGAGGCACTTTTTAGGATTACATTGCCCGTGATAGGTTTTACCCTGGTGCCTTGTTACTGTGCTGTATAGCTTCTATTTGTCCCTGAATACCTGTTTTGACCCTGCCTGGCTTTTGACTACTCTGATATTCTGTATCCCGACCTGCATCTGAATTTGACTATCGACTCTGCCTCATCCTTGTCTGATTGATCACCCGGTTTTGACCCATTGCCTGCCTGACGACTCCTAGCTATCTGCCTGCCTCGACCCGGCTTGCTTAACCACAAACCTGCCTACTCCTGTCTGTACCGTGACCATCAGCCTTTAAGACTTTATATACAGTTGTGCCCCATTGCTGGCCAGAACTCCTGACCTGCACCTCTCGTTTAAGTCCAGGTGGCATCTGAGTAGCTGAGGGCTCCTCCCGAAGCCAAAGGCGGTCACACTACTGGTGAAGCACGAGCCTAGACCAGGGTGCTTGGCATTTGTTCTGGTATTGGGTGCCGACCGTGACAGTACCAACTTACATAGCTAAACCAAGAAAGGAGCCATAGGGAATGTTGTTTTATTATTAACAGAAATAACTGAAGGCAGTTCTCCTTTGCATTACTGACACAGCGACAGTAAGATACTTTGGCATAAGTCCTACAAACAAAAATATTTGTTACTAATATACCAGGCTTGTGAAACAAAATAATTGTATTTAAATGCTAACTGTAATTGATACACTATGGGGCCAACTTAAGAAATTCATGTTAAATGATCGAATTTCGATCTAATTCGATTGAATAACGATCGTACAAATTTTTCGGACTCTCGAATCAAATTTCAAATTTTTTTCGTGAAATCGAACTATCGGTATCCGATCTTACGAATTCATCGAGAAATCGGATATCGAGCAAAATGATAGCCTAAAACAATTCGATAAGCATTCGATAGTCGAATATTTATTGAATTGCGAATTTGGTCCAGCTAATTATGGGGAATAATAGTGAATTTGCCCCTATGTGAACTAAGCAAAGAAAACCGATTTTAATTTGTACCTTCAATATAATTCTTTTTCCTTTTGTTTGTTTGTGGGAAAGTTAAAATTCAATAAAAAATAACTTGGAAAAATAATAAAATAAACTGAAATAGCTGAGGCTCCTTGCTTTATCTCACATAGCAGTAGTTTTCTCACAATCTATACCTAACAGTTAGGCCAGATTTACAAAATTCACATGAAGAATTCGAAGTTCGATCGAATTTTAATTACATTCGAATTCGAATATGCAAATTGGCCAAATTTGACCATCGAATAGTCGAATTCGAATAATTCAAATACAATTTTATTCGACTATTTGATGGTCGAATGACTTCCCCTTCAAATTTTTATTCGACCACCTTCTTCGCCAGAACCAAACTACCGAATTGGGAATCATTATTTTAGATCGAATTAAAAAAAATTAGATAGATTAAATCGTTCGAATCAATTGATTCGAACGATTGATCGATCAAATTTTTCCTATCGATTGAATTGCAGTAAAATCCTTCGAATATCGAATTCGAAGGATTTTACTTTCACCCACTATTCCCATGGTCGAATTTCAAATTTTTTTTATTCGAAATTCAACCAATAGTAAATCTGCCCCTTAAAGTATATAAGAGAGCTTTCAGACTATTGGGATTCGAAGATTCTGAAACCTGTTTACTTCAATGCAAGATTTTGATGCTTCAACAGGATAAATATGCAGAGTAATTGTGGCATAAAGGTTTAGTAAAACAAAGGAAACATCTACACTGCTGTTTTGAAACAGTTTATGGAATTTTATTTTATATAAATATATATATGTGCTAGTAAATTAAAGGGGTTGTTCACCTTTAAATAAACTTTTATTATGAGGTAGAGAGATATTTTAAGTCAATATGCAATGGGATTTTATGTTTTATTTGTGGTTTTTGAGCTATGTAGCTTTTTATCAATCACCAACTTGGAATTTCAGCAGTCCAGTTACTAGGGTTCAAATTACCCTAGCAACCAAGCATTCATATGAATAAGAGATTGGATTATGCATAGGAGAGGCCATGAATAGAAATATGAAAAAGTAGCAACAATTATAAATTTATAGATTTACACAGCATTTGTTTTTAGATGGTGTCAGTCATTCTATAATATAAAAATATACATTCTATAACTAAAAATTTAAATAAAGTTAACACCAACATAAGGTGTACAATAACATGCTGTCCACAGAACTGTCAGGCCTTGCACTGATCATAAAAGCTACCGTATCTGACTATTCCTTTTGAAAAGGACCACACATTTTCCTAATCAACCAGAGTGCACATCTCTATTTCTTTGCTATCTATATTGGGTGTTAAGAGGTAGTAAGATGAGTGTTCCGCTGGAAAATTTGATACCCTTGGTTTCCTTGACAGTACTGTGGACAGCTTGTTATTGTACACCCTACAGGGCAGATTAACTAAAAGGCAAATTGTTTCGCACATCTCGCACCACTTAGCCAAGTACAAGCTTGCTACCACTATGCTAATTCACTAATATGTGATGTTGCGTCCTGTGCTGGTGACTTTTCGCTAGCGTTACTTTGGCAGTGCATTTCATAGCTACGATGCGCTAGCGTCCATTTGCGCCTAGCGAAAATTTGCTAGTGATCTTACACTTAGGTCGCTTTGAATAGGGCAGGTACATTAAAGTTGTATAAAGTCTTTATTAGAGATGTTGGTGAAAATGCTTGAAGTTACCACTTTTTATTAGAAATGTCCAAGGAACCTTAATAATAACATAACAGTTAATATTATGCCCTACACATGGTTCCACTGTAAAATGAATTTTCCATATGTTCCATATGCTCTCAAATGCCTATTTAAATGAAAACTATACCCCCAAAATGAATACTGAGCGACAGATAGTTTAAATCAAGTTAAGTAGCATATTAAAGAATTTTAAGGTGGCCATAGACGCACAGATAATATCGTACGAAACGAATTTTCGTACGATATTCGGTGCGTGTATGGTGGGAAATGAGCCGACCGATATCGTCAGAAGATTAAGATATCGGTCGGCTGGTTGATCGGGCTGGACGGAAAATTTTGATCGGATGCCTTTGAAAGCACCCTGAACATCGGCCATTGTTAGTGCTGAATCGTCAGATACAAGTAGAATTCTATTGTTTCTACCTGTAATATTTAACGATTCAGCTCTACACGTGTGTGTTGAAACGAACGATCTTTCTTGGAAAGATCTTTTCCGAGAAAGATCGTAATTGTTACGTCTATGGCCAGCTTTACCAAACTGGTATATATATTTAAGTAAATATTGCCCTTTTACATCTCTTGCCTTGAACCACCATTTCGTGATGGTCTGTGTGCTGCCTCAGAGATCACCTTACGAGAAATATTTTAACTCTAACTGTAACAGGAAGAAGTGTGGAAGCAAAAGACAGAACTCTGGGTCAAATTCACTAAGCGGCGAAAATGCGCTAGTATTGCCTTCGCTAACGTTCACCACACTTCGCCAGGAGAATTTTGGCCAACAATACACAAATTCACTAAAGTGTGAAGTTACGCTCAGGTCAGAGAACGGTAGCGTAGTTGCGCTAGTGTTACTTCGCCAGGCTAAGCGCATTTACGCTAGCGATGCCTAATTTGCATACAGCGTGAAGTTAAAAGTATAACAGAAGTATACTGTATGTTACAGCCACTACATTACACTACACAAGCCCAGGAAACCTTTAATAAATAAAATAAAGTTGTCCTATTGCCCTAAACATGTGCCCCCTGTATAGTTGAGTGGCCATATGTTAGGAAATGTAGGGGGGAAGGAGGGTAAGCATATGTTAGGAAATGTAAGGGGGGAAGGAGGGTAACCCCCCCAAAAAAATGTCACTCTTTTTCAAACTATTACCCTACAAAAGGTAAAACACACCAGCGTTTTATTAGGACTTTGAAAAAACCTCAATTTTTTTTTCAAACTCTATTTTATTGTATTGAACTTTGTCAGGTCTGACCTGGCGAAGTAACATCTATCGTAAGTGATAACGTTCAGTAAAATGGTCATCTTACTGAATTTGCGTAATTACGATCCTTCGTCAGTGTGCAACTTCTCCTGGCATTAGGGTGCGAAGTTGCACTAGACTATCTACTTCACTAGCGAAAATCCCAGAGTCGTTGTTAGTGAATTTGCAAAGTTACGAATTGACGTCACACTGGCGAATTAGCGCTAGCGTTGGACGCTTCATGGTTTAGTGAATCTGACCCTCTGTCTGTTAATTGGCTCATGTGATCTGACTTTATAATTTGTTTGGTATGTTGGTGTGCACCATTGAATCCTAGGATCCCAGGAGGCTGTCCTTATTTTTTAAAATGGCAATTTTCTATTTATGATTACCCAATGGCACATACTAGGGATGCACAGAATCCAGGATTCGGTTCGGGATTCGGCCAGGATTCTGCCTTTTTCAGCAGGATTCGGATGCCTGGCCAAACCGAATCCTAATTTACACATGCAAATTAGGGCTAGGGAGGGAACTCACGTGACTTCCAAAACAAGGAAATACAAATTTTCCCCCCTTCCCACCCATAATTTGCATATGCAAATTAGGGTTCGGATTTGGTTCGGTGTTCGGCCGAATCTTTCGGGAAGGATTCGGGGGTTCGGACGAATCCAAAATAGTGGATTCAGTACATCCCTAGCACATACTACTAAAAAAGTATATTATTATGAAAATGGTTTATTTACATGAAGCAGGGTTTTACATATGAGTTGTTTTATGCAATATCTTTTTATAGAGACTTACATTGTTTGGGGGGGGTATAGTTTTCCCTTTAAGTTGGGGCTTTTGCAGCCAATCCCACTTAAAAGGAAAAGTCACCAGCATTTTTTCAACTTTTTCACTGCATTTTCGTGAGACATTATGAAAGTATGATGGAAGTGACAGACGATTGAGGAAGATGTAGCGTCTTTTTAGCACTTCGCCTGGTCTGAGGTGCGAAGTGAACTCTGGCGAAAGAGGCAATGTTCAGTAAAATCCTCACTTTACTAAATTTGCAATGGCCTTTTGCCAGAGCGAAAAGTCACCTGGCGATTGAGTGCAAATAAATCTCTTTCACTAGCGAATTGATGCCTGCACCGGTTAGTGAATTGGCGATGTACCTGCAGATGCCAACTCTGGCATTATCGCTAGCATCAGCCACTTCATCCTTTAGTGAATCTGCCCCTATGTTGAATATGCAGTGCTCTGGTGATGAACAGTACCTTGGTGAATGACATCTAGGGGTAGATTCATCAAAGAGTGAAGTTAAGAGTGAAGTTCCGCCACTAGAGGGAAATTCCACAGCTCTCAATTCATTTCTATGGGATTTTTAAAGGCGTATTCATCAAAGGGTGAACTTTCACTTCACCCATTGATGAATACGCCTTGCAAAATCCCATAGAAATTAATTGAGAGCTGTGGAATTTCCCTCTAGTGGCAGAACTTCACTCTTTGATGAATCTACCCCCTAGTCTTTATGCAAAGCTGTTAAATAGATACTGACACCTGAAGTTAAACTCTTTTTTACATCTATTATAATATTGGCTTTGAAAGCTACTTCTAACTTTGCCATAAAGTATTTGCATGATGCTTTTACATTACCTGTCTCATGTTCATGTATGAGGGGGCTGCCATATTTGTGCAGCAGGAGTACGTTAGCATTAGAATCTTTAACCAACAGGCTGAGATGGGACAGTCAGGTTGGCAAAGTCAAAGTGTCAGAGAATCAGGCTTAGGAACCTAAGCTAACAATTATATATAAAAACAAACCTCTCAGAAAAAAATGATCAACATGATCTATAGGTAACATTTAATGTACATTCATATGTTAAAATTCATTTTTTTTGTGTCAGTATCACTTTAAACTTAATTTACCCACTCTGTTATGATTTACAGTAGAACTAGTTTTTGTGCTGTTTAGAGTTGGCACATGCTGTAGTGAATACCAGTCTGGGAAAATTCTGATTGCCTTTACTTGTTTCCAGAAAGCCTATATAACCTTATATGACTTTTATAACATTTGCCACTGCCCCTAACTAATTGATGTGAAAGTGGATAGGAACAGCATGGAGCAGCCGCAGTGAGGGGGTAGAGCAGAACAGCGTGTTGTTGCGGTTTGGTGGCATGGGGTATGGAGGAGGAGAGAAAGAGGCGTTGCAGAGAGGTCGGGATGAGGCTGAGGGATGGCCTTGGCCTTTTAGTAATGTTGTACTACTGTATTAGCACTGCATTGTAGTGCTGGGAATCTGAATATAATCCCATCCTTTTTGACCTTTGACTAAATTGTGTGTTTAAATGTTATAAGGACCTTAAATTGTAAGTTTAACTGAGGCAGTGAATGATGTATGATCACTGTAAACCACTGAACAAAAGTTTCACTTTTGCTCAGTGAAAAGAGAACTTTCGTTTCTACATTTTGTCATTTTTATGGTGTGAAAGCACCAGCTTTTACACCACGAAAAGGTGCATTTTGAACTCTCAATAGAAGACCACTTAATTTTTCATGTCCCACTAAAATCCTATACACTCTAACCTTGAAACTAAAGGATGCTAACCTATTGGTACAACACAAACTATGTTCATAGTGGTAAAGTATGGGTATCTTTTAAAAGATCAGGCAGTTCTTTGCCCAGGGAAATTTAAATAGGTGGCTCACATTCCAAGCCATTTTTTCAGTTTAGTTGTTTTCACATTGTCCACCAGAAATAAAGGCTTTTTTCAGTTGCTTTCCATTAATTTTTTACCCTTTTTCCAAAATTGATGGTTAAAGTTCAAAGTTCCTGTCTAGTATTTTAGTCTGGCAGCTCAGTAATCCAGGTGAGGAATGTTAATTTTTACAATTTGCTACATTTAGTTGATATATTTCTCAGCAGCATCTGTGGAATATTAGCAACTATTATATCAATTCTAACAACTGCCTTTAATGAAACTCAGGGATTCTGCTCAACAGGGCCAATTATAACAGCTGCCTTTAATGAAACACAGGGAATTTATATAGTCTTCTACACCCCCCCTCCCAGAGCTGCCCCAGAAAGACATAAGAAGGGGAAAAATGAATCTTTCCAATTCAATATTAGAAAAACAATGTTAAAAAACAACCACTTTAAGCAACAAGTTAATTTTTTTTTCGTACTTTGCTTGTATGGCAACTCCAGCAAAAAATCAATAAAAATTAATGCATGGGTCACCAAGGTGCTGTATAGGCTGGTGATATTTGGGGAGAGCTTGAAGAGAGTGAGTGAGGCTGGGCAGATTTTGGGAGTGGCACTTTGGAAATATGAGGACATGTCTTGAGCGGATCATTAGCGTAACCTTGTGGGCAGTGGCAATGTTCTTTCATTGGGACACCATCTATTTGAGCGGCATCACTCTTTATCACTGGAGTAAAATATAACCCCCTATATTGCATTGTTTTACACAACAGGCTCATTTCGCCTAGTTCAGGTTTGCTAGTATGGCAGCTCCAGCAAAGTTCCAGAAGCAATAAATGTATGGCTGCAAAAACTGATGAAGTGTGCTTGGTGGCTCTTATATACAGTGCTTGCAGGGAGTGGGAAATGCTCCACCAGATTTTGGGGCATGGACCTTGCTTTGTACAACAATGGAGAAGTTGAGTCTTTTATCTGCACATAGCATTACAATGCCGCATACATTTCAAAAAGGCCTATTCCATGGTCCTATTACTGTCACAACCACACTCCATCCTTCACAATACCTGATAAACATGTTGAGAGTGTTACCAGCGATATAATACATATTACCAATGTATGTGCATGCTTGAAGGGTCTTTATAAATGAAATAGAGTCAAACAGTGCTTACTCCTATTTTATGCTTTTTTTTAGTATCTCTCTGGACTGTGAGAAAAAAATCTATGTTTTCAATTGCTTTCAGTTTTGTACTTTTTACCCTTTTTCCAAAATTGAAGTTTAAAGGGGAACTCCAGCTTCCAAACCAAAATTTCATAAAGAGGCCTGCATAAAACAGAAAGCCCTAATATACCCATCACGGTTACATTCTTCAAAAACTATGAATAAATGTATTTTTCTATGCTGAAATCTAGCTGTTAACATTTCTTCTCTTTCTGCATCATTTGAATTCCTGATAGGAAAAGAGGGAGTAAACACTGATTTTACAATTTGTAACAGCTTCTCCACAGCTTACAGACAGCATACAGGAACTACATAACCCACAATGCATTGCACTGTGATGTTCCTATGCTTATTGAAATCACGTGTGCAGGGAATTGTGGGGTTTGGAGGATGCAGGTTGAGGATAGCTGGCTGCTGATACAAAGTAACAGTAATCAGCCAGATCAGCAAAGTAGTCAGAAGGATCAACAGGGGGCTATGCTTTAGGGAACTGTCAGAAACCATTAAAAACCATTGCATTATTTGCAAAGTTGCTTGAAATTATGTTTACTTTTCAAAAAGCTTAAGTTTTTGTGGAGTTCCCCTTTAAAGTTCCTCTCTCTTTTTCAGTCTGGTTTATTTTAGGTTCTGAACGGTTACAATTTGCTACATTAGTTGATACATTTCTAAGAAGTATATGCAGAATATAAGCAAATGTATCAATTATAACAGCTGCCTTTAAAGGCAAACTAAACTACTAATAAAAAAACCCTACCCCCCCACCCTACAAAGACCCCCCTCCCTGCTCCCCCAGCCTTTTGGTACACCAGGTAAATGCCCTTAAATCTTTAACGGGTACCATCTTCCGACTCGGAAATCTTTGGGTCTTCTTCCGTCACTTCTGCAATTTCTGTGACTTTCACCGCATGCGCAGTTGTCACGAAATGGAGGATGTCTCCAACTGCTCATGCGCAGGGGTTTTTATTAGAAAGGGTTTAGTTCTCCTTTAATGAAACTCAGGAATTGTACTCAGCAGGGCCAAAGATAAGAAATGTATTAACTAATGTATTAGTTTGTAACAGTTTACAGTCAGTGAACCCCCATATCAGAGCTTCTTCAGAAATACATAAGAAGGTGAAAAACAAAACTTTAAATTTCAATATTAGAAAACACGGTCAAAAATACTAAAAAGTACCTGGAAAAAGCCTTTATCTCTGGTGAACTATCTGACAACAACTGAACTGAAAAAAAGTGATGGTAGGTGAACAAACACTTTAAGAACCTACCATCTGTTTACGCCACTAGAAAAATAAAAATAGTTCACCAGAAAAAAATACTTTTTATATAATGAACAATGACAAGCTAACACACAAAATAATTCCTGGCAAAGGGAAAACTGTGGGACTATTTATGTACATACTTACATACATAGTTCTGCCATCTTTGAAAATATCTTTAGAACTTATTCTACAGGATAATTATGCAATTCATTTAATTTCAAGTTCCACACTAAATTAAATATAACTGTACAGAATAATATTACCACATTTTAAAAGTGAAGACCACGGGCAAGTTGCAGGTTTTTATTCTGAAATCACAATCTCTGAGAGATCTGGGTGAGTGTCTGCTCTGTGTAAAGGCAAAGTTAATTTGAGGGAGTTAGAAGTCAGAAATGTTATTTCACACCAGTAAAATTATTTATCTGATTCCTTACAAAGAACTGAAAATTCTACTTACTGATGTTCATGCTCTAATATTATGTGAATACTGAATCTGTGAAGTGCATCTTTTTCACTTCAAGCCCTCTTGAAGGTCAAACTTTTGACCCCTCCTTAGCACATTAAATGATTACAAATACAGGAATATATCAGTGAATTAGTTATTTTGTCATTGTTTAAGAATATCAACAAACAAAACATAATCCCCCCCCAGTTCTCAACCTAACTGGTCTTCAAGCATAGCTTTCTACCACTGATTCAAGCCCTCCACAAAGGGGTGTAAAGGCAATGCTATAACTGCAAGCTGAAGTTATATCAGCCCCCCTTTCCCCCCAGCAGACCATCAACAGAACAATGGGAAGGTAAAAACATTACAGCTCTCCGATACCAGCTGAATATGCTATTATGACTTTTGTTATGTTCCATATCAAAATGTTTACCTTATAACTATTTGACTGGCTAACAAGGTACAAATCCTTTACCTGGAATAGTACTCCTATAACTACTTGTTGAAAAGTACCTTGGGAAATCAAATACAAGTGGTATAACTATAGAAAAATATTTTTAGTACTGAACATACACACTTTAAAAAAGCAGTAATACTTCTGAAGGGCCACTAGATGACATTCATGGACTGTGCTACACTGAACATATTTTCAGAGGAAAAAAGAACTGAAAATGTTTTACAGAAAGGTTTTTCAGGATGTTTTAGTGCAATACTAACAATGTCTAAGCTGCAGTATGTCACTTAGAACTGCCAAGGCAATGGGTGGTACATTGAGGTTATGCCGCACAGAAGACATCACTGTTTTAAAGAAGTTGATTCTTTATTCTTTAAGCCTAATAATTCACCCACCCTGCTATTTCAACCCACAGTTAACCCTACTCTGGCTATAAATTTCCAGACTGAGATAATAGCCTAGCCACATCCTCACATCATAGTTTAACTGAGAAAACCACTAAAGAAATCTTTAAAAAAAAGTCATTTTTAAAACTGGGGTTTTCCAACACTTAAAAAACAACACGGTACATACATTGCTTACCAAAGTGCAATATAAATGGATAATGCAAAGTGTTTTACAGAAAAAATGAAACTGTAGAAATACGGCATATTCTGTGTGGGAGAGTATTGTTTTGTTTTACTAATTTACAGAACTTTAAGAATGTAAGATCTTGAGTGTTTTACAAAACAAACTCTTTTTATAGTGTAACAAATTTTAGGTAGAAAACTGCTTATGTTGTCTGCTTTAAAGAGAATATTTTTCAAACTTTTTTCCTTAAAATATTTACATTCAATATCAATTTAGCAATAAGTGAACATATTCTATTCTTGCCAAGTACCGCATAAAAAAACACCTCCGTGAGCCATGCTTAATTGATGACCTACCTGCCCTTTTAATGTATAAGACTTACATTAAAGTATTGTTAATCTATTACCACGTGCAAACCTTTCACAAGCATCAGTGCCAAACATTGTAGCTCACATAAACCTGAAAGTATGTTGGCTCAGCTTGCAGCTTCGGAGTACATTCATGGGATCCATTATCCGGAAACCCGTTATACAGAAATTTCCAAATTATGAAAGGCCATCTACCATAGACTCCATTATAATCAAATCAAATTTGATCAAATAATCAAATCAAACATTTTAACTACATGATTTTCTAGTAGTTTTAAGGTGTGAAGATCCAAAATATGGAAAGACCCGTTATCTGGAAAGCCCCAAGTCCTGATGATTCTTGATAATAGGTCCGATACCTGTATAATACATTTCTAAAAAATTGAGGGGTTTTTTTCCATGAAAAATTTGAATTCCTATCAAAAAACCCTGACCAGAAAAAATTGTTATTTAGTAAATAACCCCTAATATAACAAAAGTCACTTCAAATTTGTTGCAGATGCCAAAGACATCAGGCACTTAGGCCAAAGACATCAGGTATTTAGGCCTCATGTCAAGCGGCATAATATATGCCCCTTGATGTGATCTAACTGATATGGGTATCTCCTCTTTTCTTTCCCCAGTCTAGAAAGTAAAGGAACAAACTCAACACATTTTATTCCTTTGCCCCAAACTGAATAACTGCTATTGCTTTACTCATGATGAATGTGTTTGCAAATTGCACCCCACAAAGTGAAAAAACTTAGGTATGCCATGTCTATAGGTTTGACACAGTTGTAGTTTGCTTTGCCCCAACTATTGTTGAAGTCACAGTGTATCCTGGATGGCAGCTGTCCTAGACACTTGTATAAAGCAGAAACTGTCAATTTCACAGCAAAAATTGGTAGGTTAAATGTAATCCAGAGCTTCAACCAAATGATTGGCAAAACAATCAACACCTTCTTACTTTGTAACCCACAGGCCAGTATTGTCTCTCACAAATGATGGTAATAATTGGGTTAAAGAACAGCCTTTAATACATGCCACACCAAAACTTTACCATAACTGGCATGTCTTCTTCCCTTTGTGCTCCTGAAATTCATACATGCAGGACTAAATAGATTCATATGCAGTGTCTGAAGCACCTTGAAATAAAAGTTGTGATTACCCCATTTGAAGCATAGCAATCAATGTACTATTTGTTTAAAAGCAATATACTTTTAAACAAAATCGAACACTAGTAAGTGTTCCATTTTGTTTAAAAGTATATTGCTGGCGTGTGCTAGGACAGTTCTGGTACCAGCACCTCTGCATAATTTACTGTATATTCTTCAATCAAGTGAATTCCACATCCAGATATTCATTAAAGGTATTCTGTCATGATCTCCATGGTATAGTTCTTATTCTGACACTGTGAACATTGCAAGTTGTTCATTCTACTATTTGAACCTCCTATTAGAGGTAACAATCTAAATGCCAGATGCAAATGTTAGCCTTCATGGTCATGCACAAATACCAAATTTTTCAACACACTGAAGATATCGATCCTGTTGCCATTGAACATGTGGATCATCACCTACTTATACAGAGCTCCTAACCTATATTACAGAGAGGACAAAGTCCAATTTCCTCCAAACCTTTAAAAACAAATGCAGACAAAATTATAATCCAACCCACAGACTCATGCAAATGACTAGTTTTCATGTACAGGTATTGTGGGCTTTTAAGGATTATTTTCTGTGCTTTAAAAAGCTTTGGTATTTTACAAAGAGACATAAATCTGTTTTGTAACCGCTAATAAAACAATGCAGGTAGGTGTAACAATTTGACTGCTAATATTATACGTATAAGAATCAAAAGGACACTACTGCCAACATTTCAAATCCACCTCTAATTGGTTGCAGTACATTGTACAGAGAAAAATCTGGTTCACTGGCCATTTTTCTAGCAGCTGGATGCAATATATTTCATGCAGTAGAAAAAGCGTAGTGAAGCATTACCAGTTATGTTGCTCAGAGCAACCAATCAGCAATTAGATTTTAACTGTTGAAAACAAAAGCAAATATCCGATTGGTTATTCTGGGCAACATCACCGTAATGCTTCAATCCACTTTTTACACAGCATGATAAATATACCCCTTAATGTTACATTTCCTACTTCTAACACGTAGTAGAATTATCAAATGATTGCAAATTAATACCAGTGTCAGTATATTATTGTTCCCATCACTACAATCCATGTATTTTCTTATCTTGACTATTTGACAGGGTCGAATTGGGGACCCAAGGCCCACTGGGGTTGCTGTCTCAGGGCCCCCCTCCTGCCCCTTAAATAGGCCCTTCTGTCCTTTGATTCTTTTCCCTCTGACCTCAGTTACAGAGTTGGCAAGTGCACATGGAGTAGCAATGTGATTTCTTTCCTTGTGTAAAATAAAATAATTCCTTAGACTCTAATGAAACAAAGCCCCTGGAGGTTAAATTATTGTGACAAATAGTTCTGCCACACAGTTTGACTGCTTAAATTATAAATATTTATCAGTAACATCATCCTCTCTCTACCTTGCAGTGGATTTCTTATGATAATGCCAAATGAGCTGTCCCTGTAAGGTACTCACGGAAATAAGACTTGTTATAGATGGCATCTGCTATTTTTTCCCCAGTATTTTTATCCAATTCATAAATATTGACCAGGAGACACTATGACATTCATGATTGCACTTTAACCTAATAGAATTCAAAACATTTGTTAATGAGCTTATAACAGTAGTCATCTTAAATGATTATAAAAGGTTCAGTATGCTGCCACATTCTATTTGATAATATGACATAAATGTACATATATTCAAGCATTTTGATAGAAAATACCATAGCAACCAGCCCAATTATTTCAACTCTATTAAATCAAAGCAAAAGGAAAATCAGCACTGAGTTTTACTAAAAATAAAAACATCATATAAGATTTGCTGATTGCAGTGTCTTGGCATTCTATATAAATATGTGATTATAAATGTTTTAAAATATAAAAAAGTAGAATCATGTGACAGGTAGCATCACCAAGCAAAATTTTAACTCATTAACACATCATTGAGCATAGCTAATTAGAGTATATTTTCCGGATTATTCATGATGCTTGTGTACTATATTATTTAATATTTTGTTATAGAGTGGAATGGAAATAGGGACAGATAACAGAACTTCGAAAGTCTGTTATAAATTCCCATTGGTTTCCATTTATATAGTTTCAGTGGCAGTGTGTAGGGAGGTATGGAAAAAAAGGGGCATAATTATAGAGGAATAGACCATGCGACTGCTTGGGTGGGCCTAGTAGGGCACTGACTGATAATCAATTTCTGTATATGAAAAACCTTCCCAATGTTTAAGGGGGCCCTATAATGATGTCTTCCTAGTTACAGCAATAGGAAAATGTCTATACAGAAAGTGGCACAGAGCTACTAAGAAGCAAATCACATCATAATGTAGTATGCATAAAGCATCTATGCATCTATTTTATAAAGACAAAAGTTCTAATGATCAAATGTAACAAAAACTTATCAGGTAACCATCATCTCATCCAGGAAGATATCAGCAAGTATTTATTGCAACAGTGGCAATGTTCAGTAACAAAAGGTAGCAAAATATATCTTATTAACCACATTAAAATATAAAAAGATTTGGGGAGCAACAAAAGCATGAAATTATTTCAGGGGGAGCGCCAAATAAGTAAATTAGACTATTTGGTAGCCCCTATGTGGATTGGCAGCCAACAGGAGGCTCTGCCTGGTTTTATGCAACAAAAATGGTCTCCAAGCCTGGAATTCAAAAATAAGCACCTGCTTTGACGCCACTGGGAGCAACATCCAAGGGGTGAGCAACATGTTGCACACAAGCTACTGGTTGTGGATAACTGGTCTAAGAAATGATGCAGAATTAGTAAACATGTGCCTGTAAACTGTGCATAGTATTAAGACACATTACAGCAAACCTATTTTGAGAATTATAAAGCCTGTGTCTTGTAAAATCAAATGGCACCACTGCATGATTCTGACATAAGTGAATAGTACGGACCAAGGTTAGCTGACACTGACTGGCATAAGTAGCACACTAGCCTCATACACCTGGCATAATTGGCACACTAGCTCAGCTGATCACATCAATTCTTTGATCTGTCCACATTGAAAAAAGCACTTTTACTTACACAATACAAAGAGGAAATGTAATTTACTGCATGTCCAACTTAATAGGAGTGGGAAAAACATAAAATCTGATATATTTTATAAAAGTAATGACAAAAACAGCCTTTCCTGCTCAATTCCTTTATCTGAAATGATGCAGCGGTTTAGACAGGTTATCCCGAAGGGGAACTCCTCTTAGCTGGCAGAAATATGGATACAATTAAGGATGAGAGAGTGGTATTTCTGCTACATTCTGCAGTCGTGTTTACCTCACATCCCTTGGTTCCGATCACCACCTATGATGGCACACATGGGTAACAATCTCCGTGATCATCTGGTTAAAGCAGACATTGGTGGTAAAAAGATTAATTCACAGCAGTTTTTACCTAACCCCAAGTATGGCATCTTCCCATGTTTACATTGTACACAGTGCAATCAGTCACATCAAGTTTCAGGTTATTGACACAGTGGAGAGTATGGATAGACTCCTCCTACTGAAATGGAGAGAAATGTTCTGGATAAATAAACTAGACACTGTATCGCCTCTGGGTTTGTTTATCAACATGTAAGTTGTTATCTGTTACACATTTGTTGTTGAAACTCTTTGTTTTATCTTGCATACTAATCTAATTTCTTATTTTTTTTAGGACATGTTTATATGGGCTAAATAAATACACTTCTGAACTTTTGCATTTACTGGTGTGCTTGCTATGCAGGAGAGTGGGCTTCTAGATTAGCACCCTGGCACTACCTTTAGTATGTCTCCTGCTGGGGCTTTCAGCACTCCATTCTTGTGCAGTAAAAAATTCAATGGAATTTGTAGTATTTTATACCTCTGTTTTTGGACAGTATGTAAATATGAGTAGACATTTATGTTCCCAGGTGATGCACATAATCAGTACTATTCAATATAGAGCCATAGCATCCATTCAAAATTGGTCACCTTTGCTGGAGAATCTGGCTAAAGTGGTGATCTGAGTGTCTAAAGCTGGCCATAGATGAAAAGATCCGATCGTACAAATCATTGTATGATCAATCAGACATCAACATCTCCCGACCTGCCACTACCCTTCAGATTAAATAAAGCAGTAAAACAACAGATTAGCTGTTCTGTTTTGCCCCTTCAGCAATCATACAGAAGTTTATGTCCAACAAAAGCTGGTGACAGACTCCCACTGAAGATCGGCAGATCGGCAATACATGCAGAGATATGATCGGCAGCCAACAGAAATGTTCTAACCTGTCTGATCAACTGAATGACCGATTAGCATGGCAAGACAAATGTCGTGACACTCCACAAACGATCGGAAAATCGTACTATCGGATAGTTGCGTCTATGGCCAGCTTTACTGAAAAATTAAATTGAGTTTTACAGAAAATACACAGCTATATTTTCAGGTTTTTAAAGTATTTATATGTCAGTTAAAGGAGCAAAGTTAAAGTGATTCTGACACAAAAAAATGAATTTTAACATATGAATGTACATTACATGTTACCTATAGGTCATGCTGATAATTTTTTGCTGAGAGGTTTGTTTTTGTATATAACTGTTAGTTGTATTCCCTAAGCCTGACTCTCTGACACCCTGACTTTGTCAGCCTACCAGTCCCATCTCAGTCTGTTAGTTACAGTTTCTAATGAAAACAGATGCCTGCTGCACAAATATGGCAGCCCCCTTATACAGGAACATAGGGGATCAGACAGGTAATGTAAAAGCATCATACAAATACTTTATGGCAAATTTAGAAGTAGCTTTCAAAGCCAGTTATTATAATAGAGGTAAAAAAGAGTTTAATTTCAGGTGTCAGTAGCTCTTTAAGGGATTGTTATGCTGATAGACCTAGAAGTATGTAGAAGAAACTACACACTATAGTAATGCTTGTTGGCAGAAAGTATTGATCTGAAACAAATGGGCTGTAGGTCAGTAAAAATATTTTACTTGAAAAAACTTGGAACACACACTGTTGTTATCTGCATTACAGTAAACAATTTTAACAAAACATATAGAAAATTACCTGAAATGTAGAAGGCTCATGTAAGAAATTATTTTGTTGAATATATTAAGGAATCTTCTGAAGTATGTTAAAAAACAGATTTAGAGAAGACAAAGTAATTTCTTCTAATAGACAGACAAAACTGAACTGCAATTTTTATCTGTCTTGGTAGATACAGTAGCTCAAAATAGAGTTGTATATAATCATTTTTATAAACCATCCAAGGGGGCTGCTTTACAGCTGGCACAGGTGCCTTTTGCAGTGGAAGGCGTAATCTTTACTCTGAACCTTGCTCCTCTCAAAGTTAAGAGATGCTTCTCCTCCTGTAGCTGCCTGTAGCTGTGTTTCTGAGATCAAGTTGGACTGGACTCTGATTCCCTGTCCCATGTGACAGAAAGGCCAGCAGATGGTCCCACTTGTGTGAAGTAAGAAAGGAGGTTCCAAAACACTTGATGAGTTCTTTGTCAAAATCATTTTGCTAGATGCTGCTAAGGGTTCATATAAAAGCTTAAAGTGTCCTCTAAACAGAGTTTTCTTGTAAATGGTTCACCACTCATCTGAGTGGCTTCTTCAGTTTTTTAACTGATTTAAACTGAAGAAGCCTCGGATGAGTGGTGAAAACATTTACAACAAAACTCTAAGGGGCACAAATACTAAGGGTCGAAGTAAATATTCAAACAAAATTCGAATTAAAAAAATTTGAATTTCGAAGTAATGTTGGGCTACTTCGACTATCGAATAGGCCAAAATTAGAACATTTAAAAAATTTGAAGCACTGACCCTTTAAAATCCTTCGAATTCGACACTTCTCCACCTGCAAGCTGCCGTATTGCCATTGTAGCCTATGGGGACCACCTACAACCTGTCCTGAACTATGAATTCGACGTATTTTGCGCAAATTTGTTCAATTCAAATGATGTGATCGAATGATCAAAACGATTCTATCGAAAATGGACCTATCCAGTCAAATAGGTCCATTTTCGATCGAAAAAGCCCTATAAAAAATTTTATTGACAAATTTTCAAAACAATTAGTAAATCTGCCCCTAAATGTCCAGTTGCATTTGACTTAAATCTACTAGGTACTGTACAGTATATCATGAGCATGATAAATCAGAATGTTCATAGACATATCCTCTGTTGAGATGAGTGACACCAGTTGAAAACCTCAACTGGGTAGGTTGTTTACATGTGAAGCTGCTGAACTGTATTGTTTATACTAATGAACCTTTTACATTTGTGGTGGATTCTTGATTGCATATAAGCAATATGACACACACTCCTAAACTTGTTTATTCCATGTTTCCATGGTCATGTACATCTTTCTCACTTTCATCCAAAGACACAATACTATGGCACAATATTCGGGAGCCATGTAGATATCATACATCTTGATGTATTTATCATCACCAAGATATCAGCATTTGAATACATGCTTAAAGTTTGCAACTTTACTATTTGCCAAAGTGCCATCTGTCTCTTAAACTCCATACTGTCAGGGACAGATTGGGGGGCCCGTCCCTCTGCTATGATGTGCTGCACTCCACTGGCACGCTTGCGCAAATGTTGTGAAAGGTGCTGCTAGGCGCGCATGCACTGGCAACACTACAGGGCGGTGACATTTTTTTTTTTTAAATAATTGGATTATCAGGAGTGGGGGTCTGCTGGGCCAGTCCGACCCTGCATACTGTTATTCAATAATTGCTGCCAGTCTGCCTGCCCTAACCATATCATTATGAGTGATGTCATGTGACTGAAAGAACTGAAAGACTGTGCAGATGCAAAAATCCTTGATAAAAAAAACTTAGATTAAAAAAAATGTGACTACCCATAGCAAATGCCTGTCAGGAAAGTAAGAACATCTGTGTCAAGTAGAAAGGAATAAACTGGCACTGGGGAACAGGCATAATAAGCAAAAGACTAATGGCTAGTAAAACAAAGAGCTAAGCAATTCTGTAATCAAATTTTAGGTATAGGGCAAGAACCAGAAAAGACCAGATATCAGTAAACCATAGTATCAAATAAAATAGAGCATACCTAGACCATAAGTAGTAATTTAGCACACAGAACCCATATTTAGGCAAAAAACATGGGCCTCTTGCTTGGGCGTAATGACATTGGTTCTCATGCTATCACTGATTAGTTTGATTCAAGTGATGTGTACAGGGAGAAGTTTTTTTAACTACACCTGTGGTGCCTCAGGTTACCAGTTAGTCCAATAGTTGTTTCATGAAGAGTGTGCTGTCACAATATAAATACTAAAATTAACTGCTTATCAAAACACTGGTACTGCAGTAAAAAGTATTACAATTTATAATATCTGGGGGCACATTTTTAATTAAAGAATGCTAAAAATATTGTAGTTAATGTTTAATTTTAATCTGATGACTTCTGTTGATTGTGAGGTTATATAAATAAATTTAAATAGTAACATTCACTAGGTTATCTAAAGAGAGCTTGCAAACAATATTTTTTGTGGGCAGTTAGGCTTTCAACCTTCTCTTAGCAAATGGCAAATCAATAGTCCAAATGTAATTTAGATACAACATTTAAATTCAAAGCAAGTGAGGCTGGCAAACAGGCAGCTTTATTTCACATCTGTCTCTATACTTTTATTCAAGGCAAGTGTGTATTCTGAATGTATTGTTAAAAAACATCGGACATTGATTTTTATGTGTGCACATTCTATTCCATCTCTCTTGCATATATGACTTTTAAAATCTTCCACCCACCCATAAATAGAATTTCTGTTAAACTTTATGTTCCCCATTATAAAAAAAAAATGGGTTTGTTTTTTACTGAATCACTCAAAGTGGCAAGAAATAGGGTAACTTCTTCAAAAGGAGATGAGGACCAAAAATTAGAACAAGCCATGTTCACCTAGTTTGTGGGTCAAAGGGTGTATATACTGTAAGTCTGGGAGACAGATTTGCAACAGGATTAGTTTTAGAATAAATGGTGTGTATCTTATTTAAATTACTAATGGCTGTTGTAATATCCCTGTCCTAAAATTAAAATTCCTTATGGGAAGTTTTCAAGGATATTTTTCAGTCAAAACTAGAATTTTCAGGTGCAAAAAAAGTACTGTATATCCATAAAAACCTACAAAAGCAATAAAAACATAGTTCAGAGTATTGGTCATACAAAATAAGCATCTTTATATTCATTACACATTAGATAGTAGAAAAAAGTAGAAACTGTTGTATTCAATAAGCTCAACCCATTTGTGTCTACCTAATTATATATTTTCATTGATTCTCAATTTCAATATAAGCTGCTATTTTTAAAACAAAAATTTTGGGGTTTTTGTAAAAAAAAACTAAAATTTTTCAAAATTTCTTATACCCCGAAGCTGTAAATAGCTCTAATCCAAAAATATGAAAATACTCCAGCTAAAACCAGTCACAGTCAATGGCAGCCATTTGAAGATGTTAAAGGGATCCTGTCATGGCAACATTTTTTTCAAAATAGTTTTTTTTCAGTTAATAGTGCTGCTCCAGCAGAATTATGCATTGAAATCCATTTTTCAATAGATTTTTTTTTTATATTTCATTTTGAAGTCTGACATGACCGGGGCAGCTGGTAAATTGACAAAATGTCTAGCCCCATGTCAGATTTCAAAACTGAATATAAAAAAATCTGTTTGCTCTTTTGAGAAATGAATTTCAGTGCAGAAGTCTACTGGAGCAGCACTATTAACTGATGCATTTTGAAAAAAACATGTTTTCCCATGACAGTATCCCTTCATGATGTTAGACAGCCTTCATGATGTTAGAGTTTTTGTTTATGCTAGTTTTTTGAGTGAGAAATTTGAGCAATTTGAGTTTTCCCTAAGTTTTTGGGTTGTTCATCTCAAACTGATTTGAGTTTCTTTCATTCAAGTTTCTCCTTAAATTATAAAATATTTGAGTTGTGAGTTCATTCTTGGCATAAAAAAACTCACAAAGCTCTGTAGTTCGACCATTATTAAATAACCCCTATAGTATTGTTATATTTAAATTAGAAAAAAAATAAAATCACAATTTTGATCTTCAGATCAGACCCAACTGAATTTGGGATTTTGTTTTTGTAGCATTATATTAGTTGGTGATTTTCAACTTGCTCACTATTTATAGAACAACTGAAATAAATTGTATATCAAATGAATGAGAATATTGATTTTCCTTTTCTTGTTTTCATTCTTGAACAGAAAAGGAATGTTATTACAGAAATCTTGAAGCTGAGACAAAACAATGTGCACAATATTGAAGTGATATATTGCTATGTTTTTCCTTGACAATATTTGTCCTAAGAATGTTTTTGTCTCTTTGTAGTTTTTCAATCTGATAATGTTTTTATATTGATTATGTTTCTAGACACTAATATATTTCCTCTAAAATATCATTACATGATATATTTCTTTTCTCCCAAAGAATGATGGCACATGATAGAAAGATGAATACTATATCATTTAAAAGAAAAAACATTTTTTTGGACAAATGGATACATTTTACTTTAAACCCTGATTTACAATTTGTGTTTTTATTAAAAAATCTATCTATTGTTTAGTTTATTTCCCTATTTCTCAGAAGATTAGTTTTCATTTAGTTTCTCTTAAATGTATATATATGTAAAATATTCCTAAAAGCGAAGTAGCACAGACAATTTTATACAGTGCTTTAAAGAGCTTGTTTATCATTCTGCCTCAGTGGAATTGTACTCTAAGGGCTCATTCACTCAACACACATGCACACACTAGGGTCAGTTTTAATGGAAGCCATATAACCTCCCTGCTCTTTTGAGTGTGGGAGCAGACCAAAGGAAAAACCATGTAGACATGGTGCAAATAACATCTTTTTTGAGGCAAATCTGCCCTTTAGAATGTAATCATGGTACAGTTATGTTGAAGGTTGCATTGGGATTGTATCTTGTATTTCCAATAAACATTTTTATTAGTTTGGGTTGTTTGCACAGCATAAAGCAGAAGGGCCTTCAGTCTCAGTATAAAATTTTAAGGCAAGTAAAATAGTTTCTACCCCCCCCAAAAATGTTTTAATGAAAAGCAAAGAGTTTATCAGAATATTTATAAGGGTAAGTATTTTTTCACACCAGAATAATGTCGAACATTACACAATTCCCGCCCCCCCCACTAAAGACCTGACGTAACCAGTTGACATCAGTGGAAAATTTGACAAAGGATTTCTGACATTTAAATGGTGTAAAATGCTGTTTATAAAAGTTGTGTCACTAAGCTCCAGTTTTACCCAGCTTATTTAAGAGAATTTAATAGAATTTTTGATGATGGAATTTTATTTGCAGATTCAAAAAATCTATACACATCACTATAAATACTTTATATATTATACAGTATACCATGGTAGTGATATTTTTTGTTTTTCAGTACTTGTTTTTTCATACACATTTATACTACAGGTATGGGATCTGTTAGCCTATTGGTTTTATTTAATGTTTATATGGTTTTATAGACTTAAGGTATGAAGATCCAAATTACAGAAAGATCCATTATCCAGAAACCCCCAGGTCTCAAGTATTCTGGATAACAGGTCCTATACCTGTAAAAATAAATTATATTCCCTTTAGATTACAGAATTAATAACATATTGCACCTTTGCTTTATTCATACATATTGTATTTACTTTGAACTCTTTCCAAAAATAACAGAAGCACCGGCACTGTTGCCTTTGTAACCCAGTCCCAGTACCTGCCTGTCATTCACCTTTCACATCTAGGAAGCTATGTGGGATGCAGTAAATGCTGACTGTGTAGATAAATATTTAAATGCCAAAAAAACTGTTAAATATTTCTGAGGGAAGTGACTGAGATTTATAGCTATCCATACACTGGTAGCTATGTTTCTAGCGGTGTGCTATGTGCTTTGGTTAAATTATGCTGAGGTGGTTGGAAATGGGTTCCCACCTATGTGGAACTCTATTCCAGAAAGCTTGCAAAATTTCAGAATTCAGAACTCCAAAGTCATCATAAATCCCTGGAATTATCGTGAAAGGATGGGAATGTATAAAATTTTACTAAACATCACAGCCCAGTATCTGGATATGAAACAGCCAGACAACCAACAGAATATGCTGTGGGGTTTGCCTTTGCAACTTGGCTGGCAGTTTTCCACAGGTAAGAAAAAGTTACACAGGTCTGAAACTCAGTTCAGTAAAGTAATTACAATATCCAACTTTAACAGTGGAAAAGTCAAAAAGGTCCACTCTATGGGCCAAATATAATAGTGGAAAAGTCAATATCAAATGAAGGATATTGTTAACAATCAAATCTTAAGGGTAAATACACCCCAGCTATAAATCATATTTACCTTACATGTATAGGTATAGGAGTCGTTTTCCGTAAACCCATTATCCAGAAAGCACTGACTTTATGGAAGGCTGTCTTAGACTCAAATTTAATGAAATTATTTTCTCTAATAATAAAACAGTACATTGTACTTGATCACATCTATGATATAATTAATCCTTACTGGAGGCAAAAATAAACCAATTGGGTTTAATTCATGTTAAAATATTTTTTTAGTTGATCATAAAAAGAACCTATATCCAAAAAAACTCAGGTCATGAGACTTTCTGAATAACAGGTCCCCTACCTGTATTTATAACTATGGAGAGAAAAATATACTGTATTTATTTATTACAAACCTGTGCTTAAGTATTAAGTCAAGGTGTTAAAATGCTTATCTTAAAAAACTATATCTTAAAATGCTTTATTTATTCTCCACACATTATAATTGTAAAAAACACTGTCTTTGTCTAATCCAGAATGTATGTATTTGGTTGAGTAAGTACAGCTAATGCTGAGGTACAGTGGCTCCACAAAGGTAACAGCATATTGTAAATATCACATACAATGTTGTAATAATGGGGTGAGACGAAACTGAAGAGGGAATGCTCCATATATATAGGAGCTCAATAACCTAGGGGCAAATTTACAAAATTCACGTGAAATGATCGAAGTTCAATCGAATTCGATCGAATAATGATCGTACGAATTTTTTGTGAAATCGTAAAGTGAATTTTGGGCTATTCGATCATCGAATATCGAGTAGATCGAATGATCGGATATTCGATCATTCGATGATCGTAGGAATTAAAATTTAAAGTTATTCGACTGCCTACTTCGCCAGATTGAACCTACCGAATTGCAATAGAAGCCTATGGGAAGCTCCCCATAGGCTTCAGAGACTAAGTCCTGCCTGAATACCATTCGTATGATCGAAGCGTTAGATCGTTCGAATCGTACAAATTTTTCGGATGCTCGAAGGAAACTTTAAGATTTTTTGTGAAATCGAACGATCGGTATCCGATATTACGAATTCATCGTGAAATTGAATATCTAGCAAAATGATAGCCTAAAACAATTCAATAAGCATTCGATGGTCGAATTTGGCAGGTTTAAGGTGGCGAAGGGTTGCATTTGAAATTTTTAAAGAGACAGTTTTCGAATGGTAAAATTTTTAAATTCGATTAGAGTTTTTTACAATTCAAATCAAATTTTGTCCTATTCGACATTTGAAGTACCCAAAAATTACTTCAAAATTCGAATTTTCACTTCGATCAGTACTAAATCTGCTCCTAAGTGTAGCAAAGAATTCAAAAGAAGGCTATGATTAAATGGATGGTATGAAGAATATGATAATGAAAATTTTGTTAGTGAGTGTTTGTTTTATGCCTTATTCCAACCAGTCATTGATTCTAATATAAAAAAAAATATTCAATGAGAAAACAGGAAATGTTGTCTGTGAGCAGGCAGAGGGCCATAAAAATGTCTGGGCACCAATATCCAACCATTAATCATGGCTTGAAAATTATATAGAAAACAAGTTCTAAAAACGTTGTTAAGATTCAAATAAGTATGTGTTTGAATTATTTTGCTGCCTGCAGCATAGAATTAAGACTTCCAGTTCCAGTTGGATCATATTATGCTTTTTGACCTTAATATCAATGCATTTGTTCAGTATTGAAGTAGAAGTATGAAAATTAGGAAGCTGGAAAACAACTACAATTGGTAAAAAAATAATTACAGTAAAAATCTAGCCTCACACTGAATCTGTTTTCAGGTTGTTTATGTCAGTGACCCCAGCGATTGTATTCTATTGAAGTTTCTATTTGGAGGCAGGGAGACTGGAAGGAAAAATAACAAAGAAATAACCTACCAATATAGAGTTAATTATAATACGTCCACCTTCCACAAAAGTAGTGGGATAGCAATGCAGTTCCAGAGAAATTATATTTCCTAGGAGTCAAAATACTGCCTTTTTCACTTTCCCTTTAAATACTCTGTTATGTAAATTATTGAAAATATATTTTAAAACAAGCACAGAATTAAATTTAGATTCAAAAGTGCAGAAATCTAACAGCTTTTTTTTCTCTCCTCCTACAATATTTGAAGATGCTCAGATTTTTTTTCACACAAACAGGATGTAGGGAAAGAATGCTAGTAATACACGCAATTATGATTTTGCATACAGTATGTATTAGAGTTTAAAATAAGTTTGTTGAGAATGCAACAGTAGCTAGCTACTCATTTGCCACCAGAAAAAATATGTTTTCACCTGATAAACCAATAATGTTTTCTCATTAAATTGAATCCGACCCTATGTATGAAACATCCTGAAAGCAAAAGTAATTATGTTATGTTCTACTGTTCTTATATGTGGTAGCTCACAAAAGAATTAAAGAGTTGGTTCATGTTTAAGTTAAGCTCAGCAGTACTATATTTATAAGGGACGATAGGCATAACTGTGTCTCCTCTCCTTGTTCTTGCCACATGTAGTGATGGGCGAATTTATTCGCCTGGGGGGAATTTGTGGCAAATTCCCACGATTTGCCAGAAAAATTTTGCCTGGTAAAAATCTTACGGCATCTTGTTTTGGACGGGGGTGTTCGGCAATGGGCACCGCATCCAAAAAGAGATGCGGTGGCGTTCATTGAATTTTTCACCATTTTGCGAATTTCTAGTCGAAATTTTGTCAAAGTGAAACGCACCAGATTCACCCATCACTAGCCACCTGCCCTATGCCAACTAGAAAGGTAGTTAAAGTGATACTGACACTTAAAAATTAATTTTAACATATGAATGTACATTAAGAGGCAGATTTACTATTGGTCGAATTGGAGGGTTAATTAATTAATTATCGAATTTTGATTTTGATACGATTTTATTGAATTTTTTAAATTCGATGGTCAAAGTGGCAAAAAAATTGTTCAAAAATTTAAATTCAAATCTTTTTGAAAATCTACACAAATTTAGTAAATCTGCCCCTAAATGTTGATCATTTTTTGTCGAGAGGTTTGTTTTTGTATATAATTGTTAGTTGAAGTTCCTAAGCCTGACTCTCTGACTCTCTGACTTTGCCAACCTGACTGTCCCATCTCAGTCTGTTGGTTACAGTTTCTAATGCTAACAGACTCCTGCTGCACAAATATGGCAGCCCCCTCATACAGGAACATGGGGCATCAGACAAGTAATGTAAAAGCATCATACAAATACTTTATGGTGAAGTTAGAAGTAGCTTTCAAAACCAATATTATAATAGATATAAAAAAGTTTAATTTCAGGTGTCAGTATCTCTTTAACAGAGAATTTTTGTTTTCGAAATGTAAAGGACGGCTTGCAGAACCTTTGGCACTCGGTACTTCTGAACACAGAAGAGAAAACCAAACACACATTTCAGATAGAAGCTGGTGGGCATGTAAGTAGAATTCAGTCTTTAATTATATGTATATTTATCTCCATTACTGTCTTATTTTATCAAGATGGTGTACTTTTATATTACCTCCATATTCCCACCATATCACTTCCTTTAAATAGGACAATATGCTTTTTTATTGAATCATATCCTGTAATATGTTTGCTCTATCTGTATTATTATTTATATAAATGTGTGTGAATTTGGTATCTTGGCGATTGCACTGCTTAACCAGTTCTTGTGACTTGGTAATTTGGCATGAGGGTGTTTAAGTCCATGAAATTGCACCATTCTTTAATATACTGAAAATAGAAATTGTAAGGTTATTGCTTTTGGGAGTGACGCATGGTCTCATGGTTTATCAACTGAAAACTCATGGACGAGATTCAAATAGAGGAGAAAACATTTCCAAATTCATTTTCAGTTTTTACCATAAACTCCAATAGAGTTTTCACGTCTGAACTAAATTGCATCTCAAATTGAATCTCGTCCTTGAGTTTTCACATGATTACATTATGCATTGCCACATTTTTGCATTTTTGTATTTCTTTGATATTATGTCAAGTTCAGTCTTGTCCATGTACTCCAGTAAAACAATGACTTCCAGAAATTAGCTGAAAATTTAAAAAAAAGTGCCTCATGAGGCAAGGTTCTTACCATTCTCTTGCACTGAATAGGAATGCAAAACTGCAGCAGTACATTGCTTCTACAATTGCATATCAAATTATATGACGCCTATGTATTCTCTTAGGGATGCTATTGATAATCTGCCTGGTATTCATGTCTACATTCAATCTATCCTAGTACAAATTATGATAATACAGAATGGTCTCCAATGTATTATTTTTCACAAAATAAAGGTTTTGAAAGAAGTAGACTTCTTGAATATGTATGAAAGTCTTAGGGGCCGAAATTCACATGAAATGATCGAAGTTCAATCAAATTCAATCGAATTACGATCGTACAAATTTTTCGTAAAATCGGATATACGAATTTGGCCTCTTCGATCATCGTATATCGAATAGATCGAATGATCGGATATTCGATAATTCGATCATTCGATGATCGTAGGAATCAAAATTTTAAGTTATTCGACTGCCTACTTTGCCAGATTGAACCTACCGAATTGCAATAGAAGCCTATGGGAAGCTCCCCATAGGCTTCAGAGACTAAGTCCTGCCCGAATACCATTCGTATGATCAAAGCGTTCGATCGTTCGAATCGTACAAATTTTTCGGATGCTCGAAGGAAACTTTAAGATTTTTTGTGAAATCGAACAATCGGTATCCGATAGTACGAATTCATCGTGAAATCGAATATCGAGCAAAATGATAGCCTAAAACAATTCGATAAGCATTCGATGGTCGAATTTGGCAGGTTTAAGGTGGCGAAGGGTTGCATTTGAAATTTTTAAAGAGACAGTACTTCAGTTTTCGAATGGTAAAATTTTTAAATTTGATTAGAGTTTTTTACAATTTCAAAATTTTAAAGTTATTCGACTGCCTACTTCATCATTGGTCGAATGCTTATCGAATTTTTAATTTGGTAGAGCTAATTTTGGGGAATAATAGTAAATGTGCCCCTATGTGTTGGCACTATATAAATACATGTTAATAATAAAATAATAATAATACCAGAATATAAGTGCAAAGTTCAATTCACTGATTTAAGTCAAGAATTACATATTAGTGGAATGTCACATTAAAACTAAATCACACCACAGAGCTGTGACCAGAAGATTCAGTTACAGTTAAGTTTGCTTTATAACTTTGTCTATAACTAAAGGCAGCCCCCAAAATGTCACTAGAAAGTTGTTTTGTTAACTTTGTTTGTGGGAAAACAAGTTTAAAAAATACAGTTCTCACTTTAAGCCCCAACAGTTTTACTGAAATATACAGTTGCCCTAGAAATTAATATTAATGATAATGATAGTTATTGAAATTTCTTTTTAAGGTGTAAATTACTACCTGTCTGTCATCCCATTCCTTGGAGCCTTTGATGCAGGATTCTTCAGTGAATATCCATATAAAATAGAGATATCAAAACCAAATGAATTTATTTCTGACTATTGCTTCAATGTTACTGACTGCCATTTGTTTTCACCAGAAGCTATGGAGGAATGGAAAGCATTTTTTAAGGTGATTAAAAAATGTGAATTTATAATGTTCCGAGATGTCTTGTTCAGTGACTTCATATACCAAAACAAAAATAAATGAAAGCATTTTCTTAACAGCTGACCTAGTTTAAAGACCATCACCTAAAATTTAAATTTATTGGCCTGTAAGATGGGCATCCATACACATATAATAAGCATTTAGTCATGAATATTCTGTTGACTGTTCCCAGATCCACTGCTTTGGTGCTTCCAGGCCAGCCTCTTATATTAAGAAGCTGCACTCTAATAGAATGAAGGATTAGTCAATATACTGTAAATGGATTATGTTCTTGCCAACCTAACACTAATACTGTTTCACACATAGATTGCGGTCACAGACGTGTTTTGCCATCATCGCTTAGTTATATAAGCTGTCTTGCTTATGTCCCCTAAACCTTTCACTTTGCAGTTTATTAAGCTGCCTAGACATGAACATGAAGAGAAAACAGATGAATTCCTATTTCACATGTGGAATGCTCATGTAGTGTCTATGAGTAAATCACTTCCATTGTGCGCAAAGAGGTGAGACCAAAGTGTGTTTTACAATATTGATTCTGTTTGCAGACAATAATTTGTTTGGTTCAATCATTACCATGAGTAAAGGTGAACTAAAATAGTATGTGTTAATTTTATTTTCCAAGCAGTTAATAATGTAGATACAATAAATACAAAATAATAAGGTGTGAAGTGTATATAAAAATAGCTCAGTATAATTAAGTCTAAGAAAAACATGAACATGTAGATGCTTGTCTCAACATACTTATAGTCTATTTTGTGGCATCCAGTCAGTACACTTTCCACATCTCTGAACTGAAAACATTCAACAAGAATTTGATGCATTCATTTAAATGTCAACATATGAAATATCTTTGCAAAAAAAAATGAATTCACATTTTACTGAAAAAAGTGCTATTGCTAATGCATAAAATAGTGAGAAGGAATGTTATCTGTAAAGAAAAAAAGATGTGCAAATTGTAATAAGAAAAAAAACAGACTGAAAAAAAGCAATTGTTTAGGGGACCTTGCAGCTTTGTATGTATTTTGTATATAGAATCATTTGGTGAATTGGGTCAACAGAACTTCCTCAGGCTTTAATCCAAGCTCACCCTGTTCTAAAATTACCTGGCAATGTAAGAGAAAATGCAGTCTGCCCTAATTGTTTTAGTGAGCCAGACTTGTTGTGCTGAAAGTTTCTTCCTTCACTTCAGTGGGGCTTTTACTATGTTCATCAATGATGCAATGTACGCAGAACAGGAAGAAAGAAACCACATTGTTGATCTCATGTCACAGTCCTTGTTCTAGAAGAAAAAAATGTAGTATTTAAATCAGCAATTAAAAAACTCACAATTAAAACTAGACATTTTTCCAACAGTTAGGGGGTTACTCCAAATTTATTTCACTATTTTATTAAAAAACCACAACCAAACTCCCGTGCTCGATTTGACCTTTTTTATTAATTGAAAACTGAACTTAATCAAACAAAAACTTAAATCGTCAAATTTTTCAGATGTTTTTCCAGAATCATTCAATTTTTGTTTTTTGCTCAAAACCCTGAATTTTTTGGTCTAAGCAAAGTGCAAACTATGATAACTTCACATTTAGATTAGTGCCTCTCCCATTGACAAACAGGACCTCAACAGGACTAAGATGGCAGATTTTCAGATTCTCAAAAAATTTAAGTTGTAGTTTACAATTGTAGTTTTTGCCCCAAAAAAGATACCAGATCAATCTGAGGTTTAGTAAATAAATAAATGTAGCTGAAGGATAGGGGTTGATGTACCATTTGCATTATTTTTAATTATAATACCAAGGGGCAGATTTACTGATGACCAATGTGACTAAAGCTGGCGACGATTTGCCAGCGTTACTGCTTTCAGTCACTTCAGCAATTTACTAACGGCACAAGCGTTACTTCGCTAGCAAAAGAGATAGATGCTAGTGGTAATTTTTGCTCTAGCTAGCCAATGGACGTTACTCCTCAAATTCACTAAGATGTGGATTTTACTGAACATTACCTCTTTTGCCAGACTTGCCTTCACCAGCTCTGACCAGGTGAAGTACAATGTAGTGCATAGAACATCCTCAATCTTCTGTTACATATTTTTT
>CM044439.1:71300290-71319116 GCA_024363595.1 Xenopus borealis
GACTGTTACTTAGAGGTAGTTATTCTGCAGGATGGGGGAGTGGATTTAAAATGAATGCATGTAAGTTTCTGCTTTTGTTCATGATCACATCTTCTGCTGAACTAAGGGAAGTGGTATGACTGTTAATTCTGGGAAGCACAGGTGGGCAATGCCACAAATCTTGTTTAACTATTTATCCAGACTAATGTGATGATTAGTGTTGGTGGCAATAAGCATAAACCAAAAGAATCTCAAATCATCTCAATTCTATTGATTTTTAAATGTTGAAGTGCAATCAGGACTGGCCTTAAGGTAATTATTGGAGTAGTGGAGTTGAATTGTGGAATGTATGCTTTTTATCGAACATCTGTAAAGTAAGTGTATCCCACCTGCTTGAAACTGAGGTCAAAAATGTCTACAATCTTATACAGGTATGGGATCTGTTATCCAGAAAGCTCCAACTTAAGACTCCTTACCTGGAACACCTCAGGTCCCGAGCATTCTGGAAAAAAAGTCCCATACCTGTACTTTCAAAAGTAGTTTAAGAACAGGGTCCAGGCCTCCAAGCAAAAAATCTTCAGAGGGGCCCAGGGTGCACAGAAGCCTATCCACCCACTCATTCACATGTGCGTGCATGCACCTGCCCACTGCAAATAGATTGCATGTTGGATGCACACTATTACGGGCTGAAAAAGAAAGAAGGTTTTGTAGAAATATGCCCTTTAAAGGACAGGGAAACATGAACCCACTGGAGGAGTGGTCTACCAAATAAACAGCAACACACAGGTGGATTTTGACCAGAAAAAGCTTTTTTTGAACAAAATATGCCTTTGACAGTTAAATGCTATTCATGTCAGTTACCTTTAAGGGCTGATTAAAGTGACATCACGATGAGACTGTCCTTTTAATTGTGCATCAGTTTCTTTTTGATAGCACACAAGGGGTGAGTTATAAAGTGGAAGGTGCAAAGTGCAAAAAATGGGTACAGTCCACTATTTTTGTAATATGCACAGACACCTGTGGCTTTCCCCAATGAATACAGTGCTTTCTGCATTCAGCAGCTTTGTATTCATGAAGTTTGGATGGAGGCACACCATGCAAATGCACAAATTAGGCAGCTCTATTCTTTTATCTTTCACCTGCTTTTAGACACCCTCACCTCTCTACAAATTAGTGCCAGACTGGATGAGGTCATTTTGACACTGATTAAAATCCTTTCATTTATTAAGATTTTTTTTTTTAATTTTGTTATAACTTTATGTGTATTTCAGAACCAGAAACTACACTAAAATACTGTATAAGTATTTTTTTAAATTTAATTTAGCATATATTTTAAGTGGATATGGTTTCATATAAAATCAACAGGGTAAAACATGATATGTACCATTTAATAATAAAGTGCATCTCATTAGTCCTTTTTTTATTTTAATTATGGACTTAAGAATGATTTTTAATCAAATCATCAGCAGTATGTTTTGTAACTATAACAACCTTTGTTTCATGTTTGGATAATAGCTATTGCTATTCTAGTGTTCTCTGTTGTGTAAAGAGCATTGCTGAATATAAATACACAAATGAAAACATGTTCCCACAAAGAGCATTGGTTCAACTTGTTCTGAGCCTCAATTAGTTGCCAATCAAAATAATGGCACACAGAAAACTGTCACCATGCCAGCAATAAAGAAATTTCAGCTGCACTGCCGTTATTTGTATGTGAGCATATTATTCTGTAATAATATCAAAACTGCTCAGAAATCCACTAAACAATTTCCAGTGAAGCTTAACAGTCATCATAAGTAACAATATTTTTCTGTTTTAAGGGGGTTCTCTTTTGCGGCTCTGGAAAAAAGCAATGTGCTCTGAACAGGGCAGGATCGAAGGCCGACAGCTACTGCAAAGCATTTCTACTGGTGGTAAACTACCACTAATAAATATATTTGGAGCGCTTAAAGAGTTGATTAGAAATAAATCATGTTAAGTTATAAAAGAAATAAATAGCTGACATAGCAGAGTAAATAAATCCTATGAACCTGTTTTGTTTTGGTGTCTTTTAATGCAATACGTGTCCACAAAATTCACACATTTCGGGGGTGTTCCCTCTATAATTCAGTGCAGGGCAGAACCCCATTTTTTGAATTTCATATACTGTATGTCTCTTTTTCTTTCTTTAGATGGAAGAAGTGAGCTTTAATAAACTTGTTGACAGATATAAATTACTGATGTCACTTTATGTGGCACAAACTACAGTTTGTCCATGTGGTTTACTGTCAGAAACCAATGACAATTACAGATAGATGAAATCTTGTTTAGATGACTCATCATGTCACTACATGCAGATCATTATATACATTTTTTCCAATGTTTGCTTTGTCTCTATTACTTGTCAGTTTGGGAATTATGCAAATAACTGTTTTTTTGGTGAAGGACAACCTTAACATGTTTAAACTGATTTCTCAAATTTAAGTTTCATGCCTTGTGATGAACAAACTTTTTCGACAAGTTTCGCCACAAAAATAACTCCCTTAAATGCCAATGGGAGAAAAATAAATTATACGCATCAATAAAATTTTGACGCCCATAGACTTAAATGCATTTTGACAAATTTTCGCTGTTTCGCAAATATACTGCGAAGTAAAATAGGTAAGAGTAACCCATCACCATTCATGGATTTAATACCATTTTGTTGTTTATTAAATGTCATCGGTGGGGCTCTTTGGGACAATTCAGGAAAGCCCTGCAGCACTGAGACTGCATGACAAGGGATCTCAATGACCAGCAGCCAAATTACACTGGTTTATGTTTAAAGATTGCCCAAATCATATGGAGCTGTGATTGGGTGAGAAGGAATGAGTCAATGCAGGGGGAAAGCTGGGCTGTGATGTCAGGAGAAGAATAATTTAATTTATCATTCTAAAATAGTATCTTGTACTCTAAGATAGAATAAAAATATGCTCATGGCAAAACAATCCTATTTGTGCCATCCTAGTGGCTAATTGCCAATGTTACCTAAGGGGTAGGTAACTGAACTTTATATAGTTAATACATCTTGACCTACAAGTATCAATTTTTTAACAAATGTAAACCAATAATTAACAAAGAAGATGTTTGTATAATAAATAGGCTTGGATGATTCTCTCTTAATACGCCATTGCAGTTCCACCTAATTTGCCAATTAGTGATTCTTGTTTAGCTCATTCCCATCTCATTAAGAAAAGCCTTCCTGAAATTTTAAATAAGAAGACTGTTAATTAGTCTTTGAAATGATTAAAAAACAGAGATTGATACAAAGCCAAATAATAACTGGACTGATGCTGCGCATCCTTTATATGCTATGGAGATGTCTGCCATGAAAAAAGCATTGCTATTAAAAAGAAAAGCAATGTTAAATTGGTGATTTTTCCATACACACAGGATGTTTACTCTGCTGAATTAATTAGGTGATTGCTGTTTCTAACAAATAGAAGCAAATAGCAAATTAATTAAAGCCACCTCTGTGAGCTCCCTTGTTCCACAGTCAGATTAATTTCTGTACATTATTGCTTTATTCTTGTGCCTTGTATGCTCTGATTAAGATATATGAATGAGGAGCATTGATTAAAGCAGCTACAGTACACTGATCCTAAAAATAATTAAAATCTGCATTGTATACATATATATATATATTTTTTTTTTCTTAATTTGTATACTGTACAGTATATGTGTCAGTTTTTCTACATCTTCACTTGGAGAATTATAAAGCATATTTTTGCAACCCAAAATCCAAATTACTCTTTGGGGCCAAGTATTTGAATGGCATTTTGTCACTCTTTGGGTACAATTACAACACTGTGTCATTATTTAACAAATTTCAAAGGAAATAAAGTAATAATGTTTGAAAGAAAAATAGGGGATGTATCTTTTTCTTACATTAATTGGTGCATAGATCAGAATAATTATATTTTAACAGATATCATGTATTATAATCTTAAAGTAATTACTGCATCTGGCAGCTGTTGAATAATTAGGTTAATTCACCCACAAAATGTTTTGCCACAAGCATTTCTTGAATCATTTAACAATGCGGAAACAGACACATTGCAAGGGCCATCCCAACATCCAGCAGTTACTGAGGCATCTGCTGGGAATATTAAGGTTTGGGAGCTAAGGGAAGTTTTCAGATAATGTATACATAAAGAGACTGGTATTATGATAGCATAGAAATAATTTCTGTAAAAGCATGCAAAGGTGTTGTGATTAATAGAAAATTACAGATACATGAGTGAATCCTCCTGCTGTGTGACCTGGTGCTGTCATTGTTCACAACATAGTCTTTGTTTTGGAACTGCAGGTTATTATTGACATAAGTAGTTTTCTAATTCAGATGTGGAGTGGGACTGGACCCTTGACCCACTCATTTATAGATCTCCCTCCTAAAGTATTAAAAACAAGTGTCTCGGCCAATGTTTTGGGCCAAACTACATTTCAATTATAATAAAAATTGTATCTCAAGGCAAAGGGATTTCCAGCATGTATCTGATCCTAAAAACAGAGTACTGTGTAGTACTCTGTCTACATTTCCTCCTATGGTGGGAACTAACTTAGAGTCTAGAGAATGTGCCTCCAGGCCAGAAATGATTTGAACTTTGCAATCCTTATTATTTGCTGTAATTTGAAATAGCACTGCCAAAATGTTGTTGTGTACAGTGGTAAACTGAATGTGCAGTTCCGTCAGTAGATAGGTGCAACCCTTAAGAGGTGATTTATCAACATTCAAATTAGAATTTTAATTAAACAAAACATTTTGGGGCTAAAACTTTGAATTGAAAAACTTGCATGCATGATGATATTTATTAAGTGCAAAAAAATTGTAGAGCTTGAATGTAAAACTTTGCTGGTGAATTCATGTATACGTTAATGGGAGCTGTGTATAGCAAATTTCAGGATTTTTTTAATACAAGTTTTTAGATTTTTTTGACCCATTGAATTGATAAATAGAGTAATTTGAGCTATTCAATTTTTTTACCAAATATTTTACATTCAGATTTGTTTAATAAGTAAGCAAGTATTTTGAAAATGAGTGCTTATTTGAAGTAGAAAAAAAACTCAAACATAACACAAACTCAAATTTTCATAAACTCATTAAGGTTGGATATGTATGAGCATACTCTGAGAATTTTCTAGAATGGGAGAGGTTCCATGTTCATAAACCTATAGAAGAGGGTTACAGAAAGATCATCTTTGGCCTTAGTAATATCTGGTGACTGAGACCGCTCAGCAGGATGCCAGCAAATACAGTAGAGCATCCATGTGTTCTTTAAAAACGTCTTGAGAATTATCTTGGTTCTCGCACACCCTCTCCAACAGGCTATTTGAAGACACCTGGTGCTCAATGGAGGAGGTCCGGCAACTTCCCAACCATGTGGCACACAAAAAATCCAATGGCACACAGGACTTATTAAACACATATGTGTTTATTGCAAATTGCGGTGCAACATTTCAGGGTTACCCCCTTTGTGTTTAATAAGTCCTGTGTGCTATTGGATTTTTTGTGTGCTTTAGAAACATCTTCCATTGTGAACTGGCCTGTTACAAACTCTGTCCCATGCATAGGAAACCAAGCTGTGCAGTGGCATCATAATACAGAAGAACGGGGTGGCGGGCTCACTGGCGAATTGACCTCAGTATAATAGAGGAGAGCAAGAAAAAGTGTAGGAGGCATTGAAAAATGACCCACATTAAAGGATGATCTACAGAATTAAATGCTTTGAGCTGGGATTAGTATGACATTCCCATGGATGCCAGTATTGGAAAAATGACCAGGATCCCTGACCTTCTCTACCCTAGAAAAGGGTTACCAAACTTAAAGAGACAAATTTTCACTAAAAGCTAAGTAAAACAATATGGAAGGACCTCTTTAGCTGAATAAAAAATAAGAAAAGAATATTGCCTTCAAATGGGATATCAAAATGTTTCACTGGTTTGGGTATGGAGGTGGGAAATTACCCAGAGTTATGTTAGCATATACTGGCAAAGACAATTTATTTCTATTGTAATTTCCACTTTACAATTCATTACACTTTAACTGTAATGTATGTATTCTGTATATGAAAACTGGATATTCAAAATATATACATATATAATAAGTGTATTTCGTATAATGTATTTGGCATCAGGCATGGCATGGACAAACCTCTGAATACAACTTCCTTCAATGCTAGGTAGCCCTGGTTTTGAAGAAGTAAAAGTAGCACAGATCTTATAAAGTCCACATCCAGGGCATTCCCCTAGGAATAAAATAAAGTTTGCAATCCTGTTCTTTGAATTTCATACATGCAGTAGACAAATAAAAGTTAACTGCTGAGACTGATCGCTAGGTTTAGCTGACCAGAGCATACAGTAGCATATAAAAATATAAAAGTCCAATACGCTGACAAAAGATGATAAAATAACAAACTTTTAATGGTATTAACAGGTGCATCAAAAGATGATCACGGCTCAGTAACAAAGAAACTCAGTATGCTCTTTCAAATCTAGAATACATTATACGTTATCTAATTGACACAATTTTTTTTCAAGCAGTGCTCATAAACGTATAAGACATGACTAGAGAGGTAAATACACACTTGAAGAACTGATCTGCCAATGTTTTATGGCTTGCAGCAAAAAAAAGAGGACAGCTGCTAGATTAAAGAGACACTTTGAAAATGATTTCAGTTTTAAGTGCTTGACCACTGTGACCCATAATTTCTCTTAAGACGAATTAAAGAGGATGCATTTCTCATACTGGGAACAGGTCAATTTCCTGTATTAAAAGGGACTTTATCAAAATTTAAAATAATAGTAGACTAAGCATTAACATACATTTTCTTTAAAACACTGAATATAAATAGGATAATTGTATTATTATTGTTATTATATTATTATTATAATTGCAGAACATACCATCCATAATTTATGGATTGCAAGCTGTACAGTATGCCAGAATTTTACCTAAATTTCACCCAAAAAGTTTAGTACCATATAAAAACATCTGAGACATCAAACATGAATAAATTTTTCACTTAAAGGAGAACTAAAGCCCCCTAGGCACAAAATTCCTCCTCAATTGTCCTCGAATGGCCCCCTCAACTCTCCCTTCCAGCACAGTCTATTATATAAAGAAGTGCTCCTGTTTTAAAACCTGAGCTAAAAAAGCAGAGCAGCACAGCGAAGTTTCCAAACGTCCCTATCCTAGCCAAGCAAGGTTAAGGGACCTACTAACTAAGATTTGTATCTTTTTTTCACATATTGTTTCTCTAAAATGCTGTAGGTTTTCTTATTTCTCTAAAATTCAACATTTATTATGTGTTAAAAGCACAAAAAACTTTTATACAAAACTCCATTTAAAAGCAGTCATGGTCCCATTGAAGTCAGTGGGAGTTGCAGTGATCCTATTGAACCTTTTTCAATATTCAGACTGTAAAGATACCTGGTGGTCTTGCAGGGTGACAGGACACCTGTGTTCTTCTTCTTTTCATTTGACACACATGCCCATAAACACACGTTTCCGACGTTATTGAGCTTGACACAAAAATCAAATATTTTCCTTGCCCAACATACTATACAGTAGGTCTATTCTAAATAGTTCCTATGTGAGATTATTGGTTGATTTACTGTTCTGTGACCCTTGCCTGTCCTTAGCCACTCCTATCTGCTGCCTGAAGTGACCATTGCCTGTTTACTGACTACCCTTCTGGACTCCGATTCTGTACTGTGCTGACTGATTCCACAACAACCCTTACTTGTTCCCCATTCCTCCTATCACCCATTTTGGTTCCTTTGCCTGCCCTTGGTTCTCTCACTTTAAGACCTGGTGGCATCAGATTAGCGAAGGGCTCCTCCCGGCGTGAAAGACTGGAACCTTGGTGCCTTTTATGGGTTGGGGATACTAAATGTGAAATTGCGTTGAGCCACATATGGACTGCGACGGAGCAGCTGCTTCTCCTGTTATTACAGAGGCAAGTCTCATGCAGCGTTGCAGGGAACAAGAGACAAAGTAGGATCAGATTTCCCAGTGTCCCCAGAGATAATATGCAAGGTTATCAAGCAGCAACCTGTTGCTTTTGCTCCTGCTCCTGTCCCTGGAGGCAGACCGCTACCATCACCCCCTGGGAACCTCCATGGGTTACTGAGAAATTCTGTCGGGACTGTAGTAAATTCTTTGCCTTCCAAAAGAATTGTAATATACATTTTGGGTTCCTACTCCCTTCCTTTCCTACTGAGGAGTCCAGGGTAAATTTGGTTGTCACCCCACTGCAGAGAGACCTCAGCTCTCTCTCTGCATTCTTCAAGGCCTTGGTTACCCTGACCGTTCTTCCTCTGTGGACTCAGCAATCTGTAACCTTAGGCAGGGTAAAAAACAGGTCAAGGAGTGTTTTGCTGAATTCCATTGCTGGGTGGTAGATACAGGCTGGAATGATACAGCCTTATGCAGTCAGTTCAGGTTGGGGCTTTCAAGTGCTATCAAAGACAACTTAATATTCCTGCTCTGTCCTCCCTTGACTCTTTAATGAACCTTGCTAAACATACAGTATATAGATAAGAGGCACAGGGAGAGGAAAGAGCCCTTACAGGTAGCTATTATAATATTCCATCATAGTCTGGACCAAAACCTGAACTCTCAGCCTAGGCCTAATAAGGAACCCAAAACCTGAACTCTCAGCCTAGGCCTAATAAGGAACCCATGTATGTTGGCTCTACTTGTTTATCCTCTGAAGAAAAGGGCCTGCTCTGCCTGTGTGTTCCCTGCTCTGCCTTTGTGTGACATACTCTACGTGTCTGTGCCCTACTCTGCCTGTGTGGGCCCTGATCTGCCTGTTGAACATTAGCCTTGTATTTGTTCTGGGGGTTTGTTAGCATTTGAAAATTAATTATTGTTAGGGGCCCCTAAGGTGTTTAATCATGTGCTGGGGGTGCTGTGTTATCAACAGGGGAAGAAGAGGCATATGGATTTAAGGGTATGAGTGAAGAGTAATATCCCTGCAGTGAGCACCAACCATTTAGTTTTTGCTACCGCAAACAATTCATTTGGACATGGTCTGGTGGTAACATGGGTGTGGGTGTGGTTTAAAAAGTGGCTGTGGTTTAAAAACAGGGAGTGGTCAACACTGGCTTCCATTATCGGCGCTCCACTATGTAGGCCAGAAAAATTTTGGCCCTTGGTAACACAGAAGTTGGACAGCACCGTTCTTCATCATTAATTGTCCCTGTATTATTGTGATTCTAGGCCTCCCATTACAGAAACAAACCTTTTAATGTTCTAACTGCTACATCCTTAGAATTGTTACCTTCATGTTATTCTTCATCTGCAGATGTCTTCTCTAAGAAAGCTGCATGGACCCTTCCTCCATTTAATGCCAGGTTCTTCATCCCTTAGGGGTAGGAAATACCCTATTTCTCTTCCTAAGGCCATGGAGGAGTATATTAAGGAAAATCAGGGAGTTCATAAGGCCTTTCTCATCTCCTTTGGGTCCTGGCTTCCTTTTGGTAGAGAAGAAAGATGGTGGCCTATGGTTGTGTATTGATTATAGAGGTCTGAATAAGATCACAGTTCAAAAATCATCACTCCCATCCCTTGATTTCCAAACTCTTCAGCTGAGTTAAGGGTGCCACGATTTTTTTCTAAGCTTGATGTACAGTAAGAGGAGCTTTTAATTTAACTGGGATCAGGATGGAAGACAAATGGAAGATGGCCTTTAACACTCGTGATTGGCAGTATGAGTATTTAGCATTGCTCTTTGATTTCTGAAATGCCCAGTAGTCTTCCAAGAGTTTGTAAACAATATCTTTTTTTTTTTGGGTAGTTATGTATTAGTGTGTCTGGTTGATATTTTAATCTATTCCTCCAATTTAACATACTATTGTGCTCATGTTCAGGAGGTGTTATGAAGGTTAAAGCAAAATCATCTTTATTTCAAGATGGATGAATTTTTCAAAGTTTCCTCTATTCATTATTTCACAATTATTACTGTATTAAAAACTTTTCTAATCTGGTGGCTCTAATCACTGTCTTCACCAGAAAAAGGGCCTTTGAACAATTGAAAGAAGCATTCACTCATGGCTTTGGCATTCAGATTATACTCTTCCTTTCTTAGTAGAAGTGGATGCTTCTGAGATTACTAACCATAAAAATCTGTTGTACTTTGAGTACCATGTATTTTCAAACTTTCTTCTATTCATTTTTTGGGTTATATCATTTCACAATTATTGCTGGCAATTTATTAAAAATGTTTCAGAGGTAAATTGCAATATCTGCTACACTTGAAAGGTTATTGTCTAGAGAGCTCTTGTGTCCCTGCCTGAGATGTTTGGACTGATCGTCTGAAATGTCAGTTTCATGCTAAGTTTCCAGATAAGCCTATGAGTCCAGTGGGCCTCTCTAGATGGGGGGTAATTTAACAATACCCGCTGTTCTAGTGTCTAGAGACACTTTTCTTGCAGGGACACCCGCATTCTTCTTCCTATTCGGTTGTGTTCTCTTCGTTTCGATGCTGCATCTGACAGCACAAAATTCAAATAGACGTAGGTCTAATCTAGAATGTTCCTAGGTGTAATTCTTGGTTGATTTACTGTCCCGTCTGTGGCCCGTGCCTGTCCTTGATCACTCCTGTCTGCTACCTGAACTAACCATTGCCTGTTTACTGACTACCCCTCTGGACTCCTATCCTGTACTGCACTGATTTATTGGCTTTGACTGCGGCCTGTTTCAAAGCTTCCTCATTCCTTCTGTCACCCAATCTTGATCTCCCTTGCCTGCCCAGAACCCTTGCCTTGGTTCCCTTACCTTAAGACCTGTCAGCATCCAAGTGATGGGCTCCTCCTGACATGAACGGAGGCTGTTGTAGGCAGAAGTGGGAGCTGTGACTGGAAACTTAGTGTCTGTTCTGTGATTTAGAATACTAAGGGGCTGATTTATCAAGGGTCGAATAGTAAATTTCACAAATTCAAATTTCAATCCCCCTATTCGAATGTAAATTCGAATGTGAGATTTATCACACCTCAACTATGGAAACAGCCCTAATTCGAACATCCGCCACCTAAAACCTGCCATATTATAATATAATATATATAATATATATTATAAGTCAATGGTAGAGGTCTGTTGAGCCATCTGGAGATGTTAATAGTTTTTTCCGGGAGAAAAACTTGAATATAAGTTTAATTTTGCGTGTCACAACCATTTCAGTTGAATATTAGTCATTCAAAAATTTTCTTAAGTAACCTCCCAATCGAATTGTGAGTATATTCAGATTTTAAAAAAATTCACATGAATTCGAAATTCAACCTTTGATAAATGGGCCTCCCCATGTAACACAGACTTGTAGAGGTTTTCAGATATTTTTTCACTTGTAATTTAAGTTTTTATATTTGGATCTTTTCTTAACTTTCATGACATTCTAATAGCACTAAAATTTTACCTTTAATAAGTGGTCCTCCCTCTGTTAAGAATATCCATAAGATGACCACACTGCACTTTTACTTGCTCTATTCCACCTAATTATATCATACTTAAGCATTTATTTTTTGTCCTTTTCAGAACATCTAACTCACAACTAATGCATATTTTTAAAAGCTTATCATTCTTCTGAAGTGACAAAATTAAGATAAAGATATATATACACACAGTATATCATAGCTGTATATGATTTTTCATCCGTTATTATCTTCAGTTTTAGTAAGCTTTGCACTTCTTTTTTAGTTCTCATTACCATTTGACTCATTACCATTATTTGATCTCCTTACATTATTGAAATTCTCCTACAGCTTAAGCAGCAGCTTTCTGAAATACTGTCCACCTCTCTGTAACATTTGACAATATTGATGTTAAAGGGTGACTTTTTCCTTGCCTTGGGGCACATCCATTTTACAGAGCTGTGGAGGCACCATTGTCAATTTCAGTTTTTCATAATGTGTATAATTCCCTTAAGAGGTCTTTTGGGTCTTCAAAATCTTGCCTTATTTTAACCATATTAAGCATTTGCAATTATCAGTGTTATAGTACTTAAAAACTCAATGTATATTCTTTTTCTAACATTTTACTTAATTCATACAAAAAGGGGTAGTTTTATTAAAGAACATCAGTTTTTTTAACAGTACTTTCCATGACAAATGTTTGCTTTGAGCAGCACTATCGCCTGTCCATATTTTTGCTCCCCAATGCAAACTGTATATGGGGATAAAAGATTTGAATAAGCTTGTTAAATAGTAAAATATCTGTATCTATTTGCAGAAATTAAAAAGTCAGTATTGTTCATAAAAAGATACAGAATAATATTAAATGAGTTCTTCTGTTGTGAAAACTCAGTTCTGCACAGAAAGTGCTCATTCTATGTAAGGGACAATACTGGACAATATAGTACCCTCTGTTGCAAAAGATGATGATATTAGAAGTCACCTCGGAGTTCCATGACCTGTATAAAAATGCTTGGTCTTTCGTTTGGTGTTTTTATATGGTAATTGAACTTCTCTGTAACTTGTCCTTATATTTTACAAAAGGGGTACTTTATTCACTATATACAGCACTGTTAATTTTATTTACATATTTAAAAGTCATTAAATAAAGAGTGCTATTAAGGGGCACATTTACTATGGGTTGAAGTGAATATTTGAATTTTTGAAGTACTGGCCCTTTAAAATCCTTCAAATTTGACACTTCACCACCTTAAAGCTGACAAATTGCCATTTTAGCCTATGGTGGACCTCCTAGAACCTGTCCTGAAATTTTTTCTAAGTCCTAGGAATTCGAAGGATTTTGTGCAAAATCGTTAGAATTGTTTAATTCGAACGATGTGGTCAAACAATTCGAACGATTTTTATTTGATCGAAAACAGACCTATTTGATCAAAAAAAATTTTTTAAATTGATGGTCGAATATTGAAGTAAATCTTCCCCTAAGTGTCACACAGTATAGAGGATTAGTAGATTATAGCAAGCCTTTGCCTACCCCTCCAGAGACTGACACCACTTCTGCTAGACTCATACACATAAGCAACCCCCCCTTTCTCTGCCATGTCCTTCTGGTGTATGCTGCCATATAGGACTTAAACTACTGACGTTGATCTTCTCTGGAAATCCCATTCTGTGGTCCATGAGACATTATCTCAGTCTTTCTGCCTTTAAACAATCTCTAAAAACTTTTTTCTTAAGTTTAGCCTGATCAGGTTTGCATTAATTATCTCATACTCAGTCATTCACTACAGGCCATTGCTACTTGCTAAGTGCAATACTCAGTTCCACATTTCTCAGTTCCCTAATCAAATAGATATCCAATATTAATGGGCCCACCAACTGGTGTCCTAAAACTCTTCTCTTCCTAGGAAAACCACTGGTATCTCCATGTCTGAGAGATAATGATTGTTCAAAGGTGACAATATAGACAAGAAAGCAATCACTTTTTGTCAAAACAAATTGCTTGTTAGATACTGTAGTTACATCGTTAAATTGGTTTGAAAAAATCAAGTTCAACCCATCCAAATTAAAACCCAGCATACACACACACACCCCTCCACTCTTTCACACAAACCATTATTCTCATTACTGGGAATAAATGAAAATGCGAGCAGAACCTGGCGATTTTAGAAAAGATTAATGCTCTGTGCTCGAGAAAACACATAAGGCTCACTTAGGTCATGAAAATTAGGAAAAAATGCTGGTGTCCTGGCAAGCCATTGAATTTTTACAAATGTTTAGCGATGCTCACAATGTAAACTCAGTTGCTGGCAAATATTACATTGCAAATCAAAGGATAGCGTTAACACCTGCACTGGAGTTTTGGCACACAATTTTATTATGCACACTGTGGATGTTCACAAAAGCCATTTGGTTGTCATTTGCGAGGAAGTCGTTGAGGTCTGAATTCAGTAAAAAGGACACAATATTAGCAAAGACCATTACGAATTGTGAATGTTAGCAACCATGTTTGCATCTATTTTTGATGGTTGCTAACATTGTTAATGGTTTTTGCAAATGTTTTTTGGATTACATTCCACCACTAGACTCTCCGGAAAGCTTAGGTTCAGATCTTAATTCTGTGTCTAATGACTGGCAAATACATTTACACAAATATGTCGATGACCCAGTGGGTTTATTACTTCACTGATCAGGAAGACCCAGGTTTGTATCCAACCATGTACCCATGTTTCGACGTTTCGAGTGGTACCCCACTCTTTATCAAGCATAGTACACCAATAAGACACATGACCTTATATAGTCTGGGGAATGCTGTCCCCTAGCTTTCATCACAAGACATTTCACTCAGTTTCTAATTTTAAAGTCTATGGGGCCGATGTACTAAATTCACGTGAATAGATCGAAGTTCGATCGAATTTCGAACGTAGGATTTATTTGTTTGGTCGAATATGCGAATTTTGTCATATTCGATCATCGAATAATGAATACATTTGAATAGATTTGAATGAACGAATATTCGATCATTCGATCAGTGAAGGATTTAATTTTTTAAGTTTATTCGATTGCCTACTTCGGCAGATTGGACCTACCGAATTGCAATAGAAGCCTATGGGAGCACTCCCATAGGCTTCTGAGGCTAAGTCCTGATCGAATAGGATTCGTACGATCAAAGTCTTCGATCGTTCGAATCGTACAAATTATTTGAATGATCGAATGATTTATTCGACTGATCGAATACATTATTCGACTGATCGAATAAATTTGTATTCGATCGCCGAATGATCGAATATCGAATAAAAGGTAGCCTAAAACTATTCGTTTAGCATTCGACGATCGAATGCTAATCGAATATCGAATTTGGTTGAACTAATTTTGAGGAATAATAGTAAATTTGCCCCTAAGTGTAACATATACAATATACGACATTAGGAACCCAGAACATCAAATGCAAATAACAACAAGATAATTATAGCACATTATTATTTAGCGTTGAATTATGATTATCCATATGTCCAAAAGATATTGTAATACTGTGTATTCCTGGAGAAAATGTGCTTCTGTGCCAGACTTCAAAACATAAAATCAATATAAACATTAAAAACATTACTTAAATAAAATGGATGTAAGTCATATTCATGATTGAGCCCGTGGGGGGGACATTGTTCCCAATTTACGTATCCATTGTGCTTCTTTCTGTAATAACTCCTTATCGCCGTCTCCCCCATGTCTCATTTGGCTCAGTCATGAGCCAATCATGGACATATGGATACTAAGATAAGTGGTTGCTTCAACTATAATTCAACGCTAAATAATAATGTGCTATAATTATCTTATGTTGCTATTTGCATTTGATGCTCTGGGTTCCTAATGTTGTATATTGTATACAAACTTATTTATTATGTTACACTTACGACTTTAAAATTAGAAACTGAGTGATTTGTCTTGTGATGAAAGCTAGGGGGCAGTATTCCCCAGAATATATAAGGTCATGTGTCTTATTGGTATACTATGCTTGATAAAGAGTGGAGTACCACTCGAAACATTGTATGCTTATGCTGACCAATATGGAATAAATAAAGGCAATTTGTATTCAAGAATTTTGGAGTGCTGTCTCTGGAGAGAAAGTATTTAACGCTAGGGACCTTGTAACCAGCAGCTTTAGAAAAGTCAGTGAGAATGAACGAGATAAAGGCAGTATATATATATAGAAGCTTCTTGTCATAGCACACTTACTTAGAACATAAGTTCTGAGTTAGACAGGCCAGGTTAGCAGTTCATTATACTTTCTACTTAGAAGAAGTAGTCTGGGACTAGTGAAGAGACAACAATCTAGAATGGGACTCTAGAGAAGCTTTCATTGCAGGGGATCAATTTCACTAAGGTGTCTCTCTGCTGGTGAGGATATTCCTTCACAGTGTCTGACTCCTATGGGTAATGGCGCATGATCCTTTGTGCAAGTTTATGTTTTTTGGATAGAAAATATGTAAGAAACCTGGGACATACATATCCACCTATTAACAAACCTCCATATCAGACCAGGTTGTTCTATGACACCTGCCATCAGACAAAATACTTAAAAATTGTTGCCTTAGATCAGATACTCCGGGCAGGCATGTATTTATGGCGAGGCCACAAAGGCCTGGTCTAATAGCAGAATATTAGGGGTGACATGCCACCCAGCTGTTTCCTGTGGAGAACTTGGAAGAGCAGCTACCCAGTGTCTCAGTGGGGTTCCCCATTAAATCCGGCGCTGACTCTAGCCTCTAACCCCACTAACAGATGTCCTCATTGACCATAACATAAAAAATTAGACCACACTACAATCTGGCAGGAAGTACTGAAAACCCACAGGCAATTCTGACACCTTCATGTACACACTTTGATGCAAACCTTTCACCACATTTTACTATTCCTAGTTATGAGATGGGACAATGCTTCCATTTTCCCTTCTCTGCAGTTAATTTTAAGTTGCACCACTAAATGCTGCGTTACAAGAACAGCAAAATGAGTCATGTAGGGATTTCTTGAGTATCATTTTTACAATTATGACTTTTAGTACATAGGAGATGTGTTGTGAAAATGTACATGACAAATGAAGGTATTTTGTGGTGAATTTAGACAAAGAGAAAATTTAAACTTTAATATACCCTACTGTCTGATTTATTTCCTAAATACGTTGTGTGCATCAAGCTGAAACAAACTATTCTCAACATTTCATACCAGTAAAAGTTAGAGGGGTGGTTCACCTTTATAAAAAGAAGTTTCTATTTATGTAGATAGAAACTTCTTTATAAAAAAAAAGAAGTTTCTATGTATATAAAAATTTTCCAATAGAAATAATTTGTTCAGCCAGTATTAAAAAGTAAATGATTTGGCTAACTAGTAAAAAGATTTTCATTAGCTTAAGGTTACGGTGCACTAGTGTTGTTATATACAGTACTTCATATTTCAATCTGCATGTGTTTGCATTTTTGGTGTACTGTATATTGATAGGAAAGGTTGCAGGTGCACACCTGGTCTCTCGAAAAAACTATACGGTGCTCGGGGTATAGGAGGACGGCCCCTCCAGCAATCAGATCAACAAATTACTCCAGCACTCATTTCTGCATAGGGGATATACCCGTGTTTAATGTCAGCCAAAAAGGTTACAACGTTTCATGGGCGTACCCCTTCATGAGGTAATCTGTTCCTTCCTTTACTATTCCTAGTTATGAGATGGGGCAATGCTTCCATTTTCCCTTTTCTGCAGTTATTTTTAAGATGCACCACTAAATGCTGCGTTACAAGAACAGCAAAATGAGTCATGCAGGGATTTCACTTCTGCAGAGAAGGGAAAATGGAAGCATTGTCCCATCTCATAACTAGGAATAGTAAAGGAAGGAACTTTGGACATTTATATATATATATGGTCATTTTTGGTTTTGTTTTATTTTTTTTGAAATTTTTCAGTGTATATTTTAATTAATATTATGAGGTTAATCTTTTCTTTAAAAATGTCAGGGGGTGTGGAAGGTTTTTTCACATTTAAGGTTGGAGGTGGGAGGCACAGATCACCTGAAGAAGGGGTACGCCCATGAAACGTTGTAACCTTTTTTGGCTGACATTAAACACTGGTATATCCCTTATGCAGAAACGAGTGCTGGAGTAATTTGTTGTACTGTATATTGAATCACATTTCAAGGCATAAAACAACATGTAGGTGCCCTTACTTTGCTAAGGAAACAAATCCCAACTGAGACAGTTTGCAAGGTTGTCAACCTACCAGGAAGTTGCAGCAAGAATATAAGTAAGGCAATTGGGTGCACTTTTCAATCTCATTTATTTAAAAAGTGGATGAAAAAAACAACATTTTGAAAAAGTGTTTATTATGGGGGTGCCAAATGTTAAGGCACCCCCCAAAAATTGTAATGACTTACCTGATACCCTGGGCCAGTACTATCAGCACATCCTCCTCCTTTCTTTGCACAGGTGTGCATGCACATTGAGTTAGAAAACTGTAGACTGTTTTGGTCTGCTTTGTATGTGATTGTCACTGGATTTTGAAGAAAGAAGTAGGGAGGAAGAGAATCACACCCTCGTACGTACCCTGGATCCATGCAGTTCTCCACTAACAGGAGCACTGGCCCATGGTATCACAGTCATTACAATTATTGGGGGTGTCCTGACACTGATTAGAGCTATCCTTCTACTTTACTTTACTCACAAACTAAAGCTCTGTACTGTTTACACCTGAGACCCGGACTGAAGCTGCCCACATTGTTCACCTGTTCACATTCATTAAACTGAAGGGGCACCATCACTGTATGACTGTATGTAGTATATTGTAGAGTTGTCCTACTAGGTTTACCTGTCTCTTGTTCTGTTCTGCCTTCCCTATGGTCCCTGTGTGTGCCATACTCTGCTTGCCATATGCTCCCTGTGTGCGCCATACTCTGCCTGTCCCCTGCTCCCTGTATGCGCCATACTCTGCTTTCCCTATGCTCCTTGTGTGTTGCGTAGTCTGCCCACCATATGCTCCCTGTCTGTGCCATACTCTGCTTCGGGGTGTGCCAAACTATGTCTGCCGTATTCCCCTTTGGTGTGCCATTCTCTGCCTGCCCTACTCTGCCTGTGTGTGCCATTATCTGTCTGCCCCATGCTACCTGTGTGTGCTATACTCTGCCTGCCCCATGTTCCCTGGATGTGCCATACTCTGTCTGTTCTATGCTCCTTGTGTGCCATATTTTGCTTGCAGTTACATAACTAGACCACTAAGGGCCCTGGTGCGGAAATACAACTGGGCCCCCCTACCCACCATTATAATCAACTAATCCAACTTTTTAAAAATTATTTCCTTTTTCTGTGTAATAATAAAACAGTAGCTTGTACTTTATCCCTACTAAGATATAATTAATCCTTATTGGAAGCAAAACCAAACTAT
>CM044439.1:71378603-71402520 GCA_024363595.1 Xenopus borealis
CTCTGCCTAGCGAAGTAACACTTTAGTGAATTTGCGTAGTGCTGGCGAAAATTCGCCTGGCGAAGTGTGGTGACAGCTAGAGAAGCCTACGCTGGCGAATTTTTGGATCTTAGTGAATCTGTCCCCATGTCTCTTTTCTTTAAACTATTATTTATCTATTTAGCCTCTTTTTTCCCCGTAAGAAATAGGGAATGACCACGAAATAGGCCAAATGGTTAGAAGCAAGAGGGCACTGACACCTGGGCCCACCAGCTGTTTTCCTGGTACCCAGTAGGCCAGTCAGACATAGCTTGCATTTACTAAGAACCAACTCGACAACCTGTGATTCCTTAGGACAGTGATTCTCAACCTTCCTAATGCCATGACCCTTTAATACAGTTCCTCATGTTGTGGTGACCCCCAACCATAAAATAATTTTCATTGCTACTTCATAACTGTAATTTTGCTACTGTTATGAATCGTAATGTAAATATCGAGGCGTCTGGCAGAAGAAAGAAAAGAAAAAATCCACCTATCAGAGGAAGCCCATCTGGAGACGCTGCATTCAGTCTACAGCTCCCTCTGCTCGGTTTGGAGTACTCTCTCTTACTACCCGGAAGCTGCTCCCAGAATTGTCAGCTACTGCGCATTCCCTTAATAGCAAATGGCCGCCGCAACACTATTCTTTACCCACCCTGTCTAGACAATCGTTTTGTAGTTTGGACAACCCTTAGGCGACCCCTGTAAAAGGAGTCCTGACCCCCAGGTTGAGAACCGCTGCCTTAAGAAGTAATTTGGGTGTTGTGAAGACATAAAAGCAATCATATTAGGCTGTAGGGACTGCTTTCACCAAGATGCCAGTAAAAGCAACAAGAGAGCAGCAAGGTGACTAGATATTGTGAATTCTGTGGGTATTCTGTGTGTGAAGTGGGTAATTCAGGAGCTATATAAAAATAAAAGATGGATGTTTTCATGGTTTGTTTGTACTAGTGCATGGTGTATGTAATAAAGCTTACTGAAAGCAATTATTTGGTGCTAAATAAAAGTATCATCTTCTAATTGGCCTTAAAATTGATCAATGCACAATTACATTTTCCACTGTTATATTGTTCAATGAACACAACGAACAATTCTTACATTTCCAAAAAAAAAAATTTTTATAAAAAGTTGTGTAACATAAAAGTACTTGTTATCAAACTGCTTTTTTAAATAAGATTTAACGCAGCCCATAAGCAATTCTAAAATCTGCAGGCAGAATCCTTTGAAGACGCAGAAACAGTAAAAATACAAAGGAAAAGTTACAATATTGGATTTTGTTTAGAAGCATATGCTATTATTTTAAAAACCAACTCCAAAACCAACTCTATGCAGATCAAAGAAAACTCTAGCCCTTTATCAAGACCCATATTTAGTCTGGTGCCAATCATCCCCCTCAGCTCAGCTACTAGATTTAGCTGCAAGTGGTTGCAGGTTGTGTGTGTGTGGGGGGTCTTTTGATGCACTATTTTAATTTGCCACATAGGCACCCTAGGATCACCTTCCTGAAACTGCCATCTGATGCATAGGCCTTCAGGAGCCTATATGGTAAATTAGGCCCTCTCTGTGCCCTGTCATCAAGTCTGTAGACAGAAAATCACTGGCACACGAGGCAGATACAAGCAGGGTGAATTGCAAATTGAAAAAGCAGTGGCAGAGGCTAAAACTCTCAGTCAGGGAACTGCTGTGAATGTACAGACTGTGATTTCAAAACTGTGGCCTAATAATGCGCAGGCACAGGAAAAATACAGTACTAAGGAAAAGGATTCACTGCAAAACCGTGCAGCAAATATAAATAAAAAATACTGCTTTCGCTGTGGTTCAACACAACACCTTGAAAACTATACTAAATGCCCTGCCAAAGCTATACAGTGCCGCAAAAGGTTTGAAACCAGGTCACTTTTCTGGGGTCTGCCGTAGTTCTGTTAAAGATGTTCATGAACTCACTACTACAAATGTTACAGTATTAAGTGTGGATAAAGCTGGTACATTTATTCCAGACAAGTTTATATGCACTGTCAATGTCAGTACTGCTTCTGCTGACAAGGGACACTCCATTAACCTGATGCTTGATACGGGTTCAGCTGTTTCTATACTACCAAAGGATATTTTCTTGAAATACTTTGCAAAAGATACGCTTGGTGCACCTGCCCTGAGACTGGTCAGTTACTTAAAGGATCCAATCCCTGTGCTTGGTTGCTTGCCAGTGACTGTACAATTTGAATCAAATACTGCAAAATGTGACGTTGTGAATAAAGGTACTGCTATACTTGGAAGGGATCTCTTTGCTGCATTAAACCTACAATTAGTTGATGATCTCATTACTACAGCACCAGTGCCTGCCACACAGCCTGTATCTAAAATTTCACCACAAAGCAACACATCACTGGGTTGTGCAAAGAACTTTGTACACAAAGTTAAGCTAAGACCAGATGTAAAACCAGTACGCCAGAAATTGAAGCGATTGCCCTACTCTATAAGGGAGACTATATCACAGGAACTACATAACTACAGAGCAACATGCCATGCAACAACCCAATCATCTCCAGCTGAATTATTACATGGCAGACAGATGCGCACTAAGTTACATGTTGCAGACGTCAAACTTCCACCAAAGACTATTCCTACAAAATATCTACTACTGACGTGAAACGTCACCAAGCCAAATGCAAGGCTTATACTGATAGAAAACATGGTGCAAGAGAAGTGCACTTTCAGCCTGGATCAGTCAGAATTAAGAAACCAGGAATACTGAAACAAGGACAATCTAAATTTACTACACCACTTGAAGTGAGACGCCAGCGAGGACCATACACATATGAACTGTCTGATGGACGCATATGGAATGCAAGTCGTCTTGCTCCTGCTAGATATGACTTTGGAGATGTTCCATTTGATGAAGGACATTTTCCTACTCCTGATGCCAACTGCAATAGGGCAGAGGAAAGTGAACCTATAAGGCATACTGAGAGAATCAGGAAACTACCTGCATGGACCAAGGACTATGTCATGTAAAGAATGTATATATTGCTTTAAGATACATACGGTTTAATTGTTACTGTTTATATATTTGTCCAAATGCTTTCCTACTATAGGGGGAATATGTGGTGTTTATACAAATGGCCTGCAGATGGCACTGTGCATACATAGGACTTTCTGTACAACTTGAAAGTGAAAGTAAGACTTACTGCTGTTATGTAATGGCTGCATGAACCTGCTAAGAATACTCTCATCATCCTCGGCTACCAAACACAACACACCCCTCTGACAGAGTTGGCTTGAAGGCCTTGGCTGCAAAAACACTTCTTCCTTATAAGAGGTTAGGGACCATTTTCTAGCAGCACATTCTAAAAGAATTTTTTTTGTATTGCACTGCCATTTAGTAACTGAAAATAAGTGTTTTGAGTGTTTTAGCCCAGACAATTCTCAGTATTGTCTATGGCAGGGCTTTTTCTGGCATTTTATTTATCAAAATTCCTCTCAGGCTCAGCAGTCTACAAGTTACCAGGGGTGGCAAAAACACTCCTGGCATCTTTAAGAGACAGTTTTTTGGTTATTAAACTTGAAATTTGACTCTTCTATGACAGAGAATGCAATGACACTCTCTGCACTAGTGATGTGCCCCCTGGACCTGCTCTGGGGCAGGAAAGGTAAACTCTGGGGGGGCAAGGAGGGGGCACATCACAGGAGCATAGCAATAACCCTTTGGGAGATAAAGCAATCTCCTGTAAACAGTATTTATATAACTTGGTTATATAATGCAGCCATGATGTGCTGTGTTATGCTTTAATACTATGTCTGTAGTCCGTGTCCCCCTTCTTTGTGACCATGAGGTCTGCTTCCTCTATACAGTAGTTACTGGATATAATATTGTTGTATAGTTTTATTATGGGTGGTCTATTTTTGGTGCAATTTCTGGGTTCTGAGGGCAGATCAAAAATTCTCTTTTTGGCTTGGGGTGTTATAGAAGAATATAAATATCCAGCCTTAAAAAGATTAGAGCTGTAAAAATATGGCAACATTTGAAATATAAAATACATCATAAGTATGTGCTTAAAGGTGTTGCCCACCTTCAAACAACTAGTTGTTTTCAGATAGATCACCAGAAATAACGACTTTTTCTAATTACTGTCTATTTTCTATTTGTAACCGTTTTTCTAATATTGAAGTGTAAAGTGTCACTTTTCACCTTCTAAAGCAGCTCTGAGAGGGGGGGGGTCGCCAATCCCCCCCAACTGTTCTTAACTGATACATTTAATGGACACATTTGTTATCTTTGTCCCTGCTGAGCAGAATCATCATTTAATAGACTATTATATTATACATAAGGACAACACTTATTCAAACACTTATATGTTTTTTTCTATTCCTACAATGAATGCAAGATTCCACACAAAATCTTTGTTTGGTACGATGGTATCTTTGCGTCTATGGCCAGCTTTACTCACAATGGCATAGTTAAAGCAAATCTATACCCCAGGCTCTCTAAAAATATATTGCATAAAACAGCTCATATGGAAAACGCTGCTTCATGTAAATAAATCATTTTCATAACATACTTTTTAGTAATATGTGCCATTGGCTAATCCTGAATAGAAAATTACCATTTTAAGAACTAAGGGCCTACAGTATACACAAACCAACCAAAAAATCATGCGTTAGGTCATATGAATCAATTAACAAAGTTCTGTCTTTGCTCCCAAGAAATATCTTGCTTTATAGTTACATGCAGCATTATTTTTGGTCAGGTGATCTCTGATGCAGCATTGAGAATATCATAAAATGGTGGTTCAAGGTAAGAGATGTAAAACAGAAATATTTACTGATATCTATATTCCAGTTGGTTAAACTTCTTTTATAGCCCACTTGAGATGATATTAACCATCTGTTGCGTAAGTATTAATTTTGGGGGTAAAGTTTTCATTTAAGAACACTTTCTTTAACTCACAGTAATCCAGAGATTTCTAAAAGAACAATCGTGTTCATCTTATGAACCTGAATGAAGCACACATTCTAGTGTAGCAGGCCAAATATAACTGGAGATTATTAAAATTATAGAAATAAAGTAGCTTTTCTCACTTTTTTCTAGAAATCATTCTTAATTTGAACATTCAGTATTTTAAAGTGGCCAACTGCACTGCACTGAAATTTGCATTGCTTCTCTCACCAGAGAGTCTGCTACTCGTTAAATTGTGATTAATAAAATGGTTACCTAAATAGTTACCTAAAACAAAACTGAATTTATCAGGCCCTTTTGGCATGACTTGCATGGTGGGGGAAACCCCAAATATCTATATACAGTCAGTCCGAAAATGTAATAACATCCATAATCTCTATCCTAAACATCTGCTACTGCACTGACTATACTGTGGGAAGTTCTTCAGTCTATTTTACATCATGTTAAGAAAGGTGGTTTCAAATGTTGGCAACATCCTTATTGCCATCATTCTTATTGTTTATGTTTTCTTTTTTTTTTGGGAATCTTGGTGTTCCACTTCTAGCAGATAAAAACAAATGGCCAAATAACAACATGCAGCCCTTTCGGCTTTGAAGTGGATTTTGTCACAGGGTAATGCCTATTCTCAGGCATCAAGGTGGGCGATTTGAAGAAAGAAGTACAGAGGATGAGGCAAACTAGAAATTTACCTTGAGGCAGGTTCAGTTATTTTTGGGGAAATTATATTTGTGTGCCAAAACTCCAAAGACAAATTGATGGTCTATTGGAATAATGGAATCTACACTTCTGGGAAGGTTTGATAGAATTTGCATTGATTCATATGTACATGGTTGAGAACTTATGTTGATCAATCAGGCTAGCATCTTGGTGTTTCCTCACCAAAAAGAGAATTTTGCTTGGTGCACATGCAGCATTACCTAGGGAATTTCTCAGCTGAAACCAACAAATACTGCTGCAGCCAGAGGAAAGGATCACACAGAATTTAAATGCTGCCTCTACCTATTTTACTTATATTTAAGCAGTGTTTTTTAATAAACTTCCAGCTCCAGTTGGTGGTAAAAAGTTCAAAAACATTACATACTGTATATATGCCATATTCCCTTATATTATCCTGACAATTGTTTCTCTTAGAAATCTACTCTTTTTTTTCCAAAACAAATCTCAATATTTCCGTAATTGTGAAAATGGCATCACAAAACAATAAAATATTCACGGTATTGCTCTCATAAGTGTTGTATCTAATTATGCTCAGACTGACAGCCAATGAAATAAAAAATATAGCATTGTTGCAGTGAATATAGAAAATACATAAGCAGTTATAGCTATAGAGAACATATACAATGCACAACCAACAAAAGGTATTCTGTCAAGTAACACTAAACAAACACTATGCATAAGAAAATGTATCAGTAACTAATCTATTCCAATACTAAGGTGAAAGTTATTTTACAGATCAGCCACATTAATTAATAGAACTCACTTTTGTCTGATTTCAGTTTTGCAAAGTTGCAATGATCTGAAGGGATTTGACACATTTCTGGAACATTTCCTCACCTATATCAGCAGCCCAGTGACCTACTTAGGAAGGTTATTTTGACATATTAAAAGTTATGTCTCTGATGGCGGAAAATTAATAATTTTACAGTCCTAGGTACTGCATATGTCTTGTTAATTAGAAAATGGAAAATAGTACCTCAGTCAATATGGGGTTGGATTCCCTTGCAGCAGATTCACAAGCAAACAGCGGAGTCTTGGGTGGCCTTGGCGGTGGATACTGGACCTGACTTTCATATCGCCTCACCATATAATACTCCTCCTTACTTATTTCCTCAATGTTGGTTTTGGTTGGTAAACAAAAGGTTTCCCCTTGAAAGCTACCGATTATATGAACAGATAGGTTGAGCCGATGAACTGGAAGTTCCCAAACCTCCTGAGGACTGTCATAGGAACTAACAAGCAAATATGAATCTGTAATTTGCTCCTCCAGCTGTAGAACTGATGTACTGGCTAAAATGTCCTCACCCATTGCAAACAAATCTCTCACAGAGACCTTTACATTCAAAGGAAAGTGGAAATGTTTACATAACTCTGTAATATAATATTGTCTTTCATCATATACAACTTCTAAAAATCCACCTTCAGCGTACAAAGGTATGGTGACTTGTTCACGGTATTTGTCATTAATTTTCAAAAATGTTAAAACTTCTACAACTGTTTTCTTTCCTTCATACATGATTTCACACACTTGGTGCTGCTTGACAAGAAACTGGTCCCCAACGCATATTGAAGAAAATTCTTTATGCACTGAATCAAAAGATTTTGTTGCCACAACATGAAGCTCATCTGCTTCTCTCTTTGCAACCTTTAAGTCATAGACAGTTTGGAAACACCTGGGTCTTCTTTTAAACTTCCCCTTGTAAGCATACGGGATAAGGAAATGTTTATTTGGGGAGTCACTTCTTAACTCTGAGGCTATAATTCTGTCTGCTTGATACTTTTTGTGAATGATAATTTTTTTTCCAGGCCTTAATAAATTGCAGTGTGAATATTCTCCTGTTAAATGCTCAATTATTTCTGCAATCATGGGAAATTCGTTGGTGGTCCGTTCAAAGACATCATGAATAGTTAATGTCTGTATAAAACATTTAATATCAAAACTATTGGTGATATCCAGTACTTCAATGTCAAGGTCAGATTGCAGATGAACCATGTCCTTTCGAACTACAAAAGAAAATGAAAACATAATCAGTCATAAAATATCTATTCAAAAGTATGCTGAGAAGTAGTTGCTCCCATAGAAAAATAATGATTTGTTGAGGTCAAAAACTAATAACTGAACAGGTATCATTAATTTACTAATACTGAGCAAAGTTCCCCAGAAATTTGCTTCATTATTCTTCCTGCAGTATCTTACTGCTGTTTGGTTCCAATAGGTTTCTGCAGTGGAGCAAATGTTCCTTGGGTTAGTAAACAAACCCCATAAGCTGAGGCTGACTCATTCTAGTTCTAAGCAATGTGAATTATGTTTGCTTAATTTGATATGATATTTTATATACTTTCTTGTAAGAGATAATGCTCAAAACTAAATTATAAAAAGAATGAATTCCTGTTATTATTCTAAAGCGATAACCATACTCCCCATCCCATAAATTCAGCACATCAAATTTATTTTAATGTGCTTAACTTTTTAGCCTTTTTTATTACAGCAATAAATATGACATGCTGCCTTTTAAATACACTCCAGAATGAGTGCCATCACAACCTTCAATTTCTTTTTGTACTATTTTGTGCTGCATCTGCATTCTGTGAAATAGACACATTTCTTTTTTTTTCATGGCTTTTTTAGGTGTGCTTTGATTACACTGAAGTGAGCATTTATTCTTAAAAACACATAACTACATATATTGCATCTTCTTGTATAATGCAACACATGCACGGGTACAATTAATTTACCATCACGTAACACAAGGAAATTTCCAAATTGATTTCTAGCTATTTTCAATAGAGGACAAGGAACTGGCTACGGGAAATATAGGCTAAACATTCACCAGTGCACACAAAGCTTACACCTTTACAGTTTTAGAAATTATAACATCACTCCTTTCCTTTTGCCCCCTCAGTTTTTATGAAGGACTACCTGAATGAGTTTTCCCTATGTTATTTGGTCATATTCTTCCCTTTCACTGTACCCTAGCTTTTGTATTGTGTTATAATCTTTTTCTAAGAAACCTTAACAGGCAAGTTCCAGCAGTCTGGGTATCTGGCATGACAAAATGGGCAGTGTAGCTAGAAGAATGGGGCAGCACACTGAAATAAGATAAAATGGTCTTGGTTTTCTTGTAGCCAGTAAATAAGAAATGCCATAAAACAGTGCTAGCTCCCTTGTAGTAAGCAAAATTTTACATCCACATTTTTTAAAAATTGTAACATACAGTATACTTAAGGTAAAATAATCAGTACAGGTTTCATAGTTCCATATTTCATGACATACTTACACTGCATGATAGCTTGCACATCATAGATTGGTTTTAATATCATTGTTGGTTTGGCACCAAAATAGTAAAACTGTTTTAAATCACAAGTTCCAATAACTTCTGTAAGAATGATAGTTCTATTTCTGCTTTTTGGGATTTTCCATTCCAATATCTCCTTCAGAGTGTAAATTTTTTCATCTGGATATTCGTAGAACACCCCTTCACATGACAGAGGCAATAAGAATGAATGGAAAAGACCTTTCTGTATTGCTCCACAGTTTACAGACGTGACACCATTTACTTCCTCTATGGATCTGATCATGATTTCATCATCTTTGCTAATGGAAATGCCTGCCACATCTAGATCATTATCACTACGGAAACACGGATGGCCAAATCGTGTTGGTCCAACATGTAGTGTCCTGATGATCTCTTCAATAGTATAATACGGTCTTTTATCAGCAACCACTTTAAACAATCCTTATAGAAAAAAAAAAGAGAGAATACATTATTTGTCATATTTTAGTTGATTTTTTGATAGGTGAGTGGTCAGGTACTTATAAGCAAACTATCCTGTTGTTTCAGATAGTTGTGATAAAATATGGAACAGAAATTAGTTAGGTGTATAAAGGAGCACAATTTAAATGAACACCACTTGGCTCGGGATCTGGATGTCCTCTGTGTTTTGTGCCAACACTTCCAAGATCTAAGAGAGATCATTTTAACCAGCAAACTAATATTCCACCCTTGCATTACTATATTTTTGGAATAAACATCATACCTGGAAAGTCAAGTGGAAGCTCCATTGTAGCCAATACTTCATCAGATTCTGTGCTAGCATATATGTAGGCTAAAACTTTGGTGACTTTGTATCCAGTGACTTTAATGACATCCCCAGTTGAAATGGAGCATTCATTTCCAAAGAGTTCATATATGGAACCTACATCCATAGAAAGAAAAAGAGACTACTTTTAGAAAAACTAAATTTTAAAAACGGCTGTAAAAATGTCAAAAAATATCAATGTTTCAGACTCAATAAGTAACAGCTTCTATATGGATATGGAAAGACAGCTATTTTAATAAAATAAAATAAATAAATAAAATAAATAATTTTGCATTCTAAATATGACGTATCATTCTGCTTTGCATCGCATCTTTTCAGCAGACCCGATTGGTGATTTTAGGTATGGATTTTGATTTCATAGTAAAAATTAGAACCACCATTGAAATTAAAAATGTTGTTTTAGATCTGTCTTCAGTCAGATAACTAACCGAAAAAACCTTAAGAGCAGGCACTCAATGAAGGCAAACTTTCACCAGGCAGATGAATTCAAAGTGAAGAGTTTATTGCGTCCTCAGCCTTATGCGTTTCAGGTCATAAACACTTAATCATAGCCTATGATTAACTGTTTATGATGCAAAATGCATAAGGCTGTGGACACAATAAACTCTTCACTTTGAATTTATCTGCCTGGTGGAAGTTTGCCTTCATTGAGTGCCTGCTCTTAAGGTTTTTCAGTTTGTCTGCTCCCTGTGCTGAGGGCTCAAGGCAGCATAGCTGGGCCTCTTCCCTTATGAAGTGAGTAATCACTTTTCTACTTAGAGACCCTATACTCCAGATTTATTATAGATAGCTAACACGCCCTATACTCCCATTCTCACAAAATATTTGTAATATCATAATGCTCTCTGAAACTGACCTATTTTATTTTAGATTTTTAGTATGTGTACAATATTACTTTTGTGGCTAGCTTATATATAGAGGCCGATTTATCAAATATTGAACAGGAGAAGCCTGAAGGATTCCCAGCTGTTTGATATTTTTGCCCATTTATCATAACTTTTCTAACAGTCAGGAACAATTTTTAAACAGCTACAAATCTTTTGATGAATTGATATATATCTCAATGAAAAGAACTGTCAATCAAACACCATTCTGTTTAGTGGCATGGTAGCGCTCAGTGCTGATCACTGTCACCTCGTATTATTTTACTGAACAGTTGCTGCTCAGTATATATCAGGATATAATAAATAAGCCCATAGGACTACTTACTTTTACTTTTACTATTCACATCTAATATTAGAAGTGTTCAACATTAAGCTCTGTAACTGCAGCTGAGTTACTATTCTCAACCTCCCTATTGCAGTTTTAATTGCAAGAGGATGCTGGAAGTTCTGCATTGGCTTCTCTATAGCAAGATACATTCATGTCTTACATCCTTATACTGTAATCTTTAGTAGGGGTATATTATTCCTTTGATACATGAGTATCACACTTGAGTGAGTTTTACAGCCAGAAGATGCCGATTGTGTAGTTCCTTCACTGCTGCATGTTGGCTAATCCTGTCTCATATAAAGTATCCTTAATACACAAACACCATTAATAATGTAAAATCTACCATTATGAAGGATAGCATAAGTTATAATTATTGATGGGATTAATCTCACCCACTTCGCTGGAAATTTGCGAGATGGCGAAAATTTACGAAATGGCAAAAATTTGCCGAAATTCATTGAAGACAACATTTTTTTTTTTGGAGCACAACAATTTTTTTTTCACCCATTGCAGTCTATATATGTCATTTCAGTGGCGAAACTTGGTGAAAATTTTCCCTCATCACTTGTTATAATTAGTGTTATTGTATTACATGGTTCTTTAAAAGCGTTACTATCGTTACAAAGTTAAGTTGGGATGAAAAAAAAAGACCAAAGTCCATCAATTTAAATCCCATCAAATGAAACCCACACCCATACAAACACTCACACGGACCCCTCCATACACTCACTTAAACTACTGCAGGGTGTCACTGAGACTGGGGTTTCTCGCTAAAACATGTATATATTGCAGGTTTTAATCACAAATTGTTACTTTGAGAAAGGCCCGGGACCAGGCCGAAACGTCAGTTAGTAACTTTGCAAATAAATTTCTTTTTTCTTTTACAAAAGCCCTGAGAGTGCGGACCTTATTGGATTTGGAGCAGATTTATGTTGGATACTGCACCCAGGCATGTATATCGTTTATCGTGAGTGCCGACAACATGGAGCAAGTAGTATATATATATATATATATATATATATATATATATATATATATATACACAAATTTTTTCAATAAACACATATAATTTAGCTTACATAAAGAGAAGCACCAAGAGGACAAAAATAACTCCCTTGTCACAACCAAAGTGCTTGGCTGCCCTGTTTCATATAAATTAAATATTCACTTAGTAGAAAATGAACATCAATACAGTGCACATTTATATGTACCCAGAGCATAAATAAAACTGTAAAAGGTGTTACTGTCCCTGAAACAAAAAAAAAAACAGGTTCCAGCAAGATGAGGAAGGAGAAAATCTGGAGGGAAGAGGACTAAGGCTGTTGTGTTTCAACTGGGACATACTCAGAACAAGGTTTGTTTGGCCCCTAGGAACATATTTTCTTAATGTGAAAAGGAAAAGTAATATATCATATAAACAACACAGAAATGAAAATAAAAAAAATTGCATTTTGCAATGTAATATTGTTTGACACCTATTACACTGATAATTTCTTTATATATAGACCTGTCACAAGGCAGAAGCTTAAAAAGTTTTGCAATTTCCAGCGGCAGATGAGATGTTAAGTACTTAATCAATCAAAAATGATTTCCCTTACACAAACTATTTTCATTACATTCCCCAGTTAAATATTATATTCAATACAATAAGTATATACAGCAAATGAGAGAAAATCAATATGCTAAGCGTGTTCTATCTGGTGCAAACTTAAGAAACAATACTGACTTTGTGACCAGTTGTTTATATATATGCTCCAATCACAAATTCAGCACTTTCATTTGGTGGAGCTTTCTGACCAGTCATGCATTTAATTAACCACAGCTTTGTATAGCCACTGCACCAAAGGTAATGTCATGCCTGCTGGAAACAAGATAATGAAGCAATTGTTCCGCGCTTTATTGCAGTGTAACAATGTAAAAAGTTCATGTGCTAGTAACTGAGTTTATTCTGAGTTATAAAAATAGCACAAAATCTTTTTGCAGAAGTTGATAAATCCACAGGTTGTAGTGTTAAGTTACTCATTTATATTTTGCATGTTAATAAATACACACATTATTCAGAAGCTGTAACCTAAAAATGTGGGTCCTGTTATATGGAATATATATTATATAGGATGTGGGACTCTCTAGATGTGGGGTCATTCAATAATTTGGAGCACCATACTTTAAAGGGGTTGTTCATCTTAACTTTAATATGATGTAGAGAGTGATATTCTGAGACTGTTTTTGGTTTTTGAATTATTTAGCTTTTTATTCAGCCGCACTCCAGTTTGCAAGGTCAGGAATCTGGTTGTTAAGGTCCAAATTACCCTTTCAATCGTGCAATTATTTGAATAATATACTGGAATATGAATAAGAAAGGGCCTAAATAGAAAGATGAGTAATAAAAGCATTAACAATACATTTGTAGTAATAATAATACATTTGTAGCCTTATTTTAGACAAGGTCAGTGACCCCCATTTGCAAGCTGGAACGAATCAGAAAAAGAACACAAATATTTTCAAAAACGAGAAAAAGAAAAAGAAAGAATGAAGACCAATTGTTGGTTAGAATTAGCCATTCTATAACATACTAAACATTCACTTAAAGGTGAACCACCCCTTTCATGCAATGGTGTCTTTATTATTACCAGGTAAAAAATATTAAAGAATATTCTGTATTTTACTTCAGAATAACAGCATATTAACCAAAAATAAAGAAATGTTTGTTTAAATAGGGATTAAATGCAATATTTTAAATGCAGATTTTTTTAAAGCTTTATGAATAATGGATTTGCAGATAGCAGATTCCCCCTACCTATATAATCTTGGTAATCTGTGGAAAAAAATGGTAAATACACGTGAAGTCAATTAGCAGGAGTCAATGCCACAAAACAAAGTCCCTGACAAGCTTCAAACTGAGGAGACAGCATTAGTTATAAAAAATATTTCTGTAGAATAATTACCCCCATAATAATATCCAGATTGTATCTGCAGCACTCTAGGAAGAGTTTTTGGATCCAAAGTGTCAACAAATTTCTCAAGCGAAGTTGCCATGATCCCAGGTTAGACATGCAGCCCAAGCTACGTTATTCTATACTCAGAGAGCATGTGTGGTATCCTGCTAGGGACACACTGCACACGTTTGTAGTTAAAAGCTGAAGAAGACAGGAAGAAAGTTTTGGTCATACAAACTTCTCAAAGTTCCTGTTCTTTCATGCCATATAGACTGTCTCATGCACCAGTAAAACAGCAGAAAACATCTTTGTGGTTCTGAAGACTTTGTGGTAGTATTACTTTTGTTTTGACCTATATCTTAAAATAATGCAGAAATTCAGTATATAGGATTTATAGTCTGATGTTAATACTTCATGTTTTGGTCTGCATCAGAGATGTGAAACCTTTGCTGTGGGGAACTATTGCACTGTTAAAGTCTGCATTTGTTATACAAGCTATTTCCCTTTGTAATAAGCAAATAAGGAAATAATACTATATATACAATACAGTTATATTCAAAGAGGAGTGATTCCCTTACTTGTGTTTGTTCTATTCCCTTGTGTGAAATTTGGACTATAACCAAGAGGTAGCTCTGTATAAGTTAATGGGCTCCAAATATCTGCCATCAGCATATAATGTATACCAACATACCATATTGCTATAACTATTTTGTCACGCTATATTGTCGCGTATTCCCACCTGCACAATAAACCATTTGTGAGGCTCTAAAGTCTAAATATTATCTGCCTGCGCAGGAGCAGGAGGGTCTGGAAGAAATAGCTGGCTGGAATTTTCCAGAACAAAAATTCCCTGGGCCTCCTCAGAGTTGTCCTGATTGTCCCCTATGGTTGCTGCAACAAAATGTAGGAATTGGGAGCACACTCATGGGCAGATTTATCAGGGTTTTTAACCTTAGAATTCGACCCTTGAAATTTTCCCCACATAAAATCCATCAAAATCAAATATAGAATTTGTAGGATTTTACTGTGAGGGAAAGTAAAGTCAGCACTGGGTGGAAGGAGGTCTGTCACTTGTGTGTGTGGTGGGTGGCTGTCTTATAATGGGGTTTATGAGGAGAAAACTGACATTTTTGTACTTGGGGGGTGCTGGAGAATAGCCTTGTGTGGAGGGAGAGCTCAGTCACTTTCAGGCAGGGCTCAGCTGACATTTTTCATTGTTTGGGGGGTAAGTTGCAAGTGTCTGCCATTTTGTAGAAGGGAATAAGTCTTGAGAGGGTGAGTTCATCTTAGTTCTGGAATGTGTCTTTCAAAGATACTTCAAATGGTAAAAGTTCTGCACAACAAGCTGTACAAATAAATGAGCAATACAAGCACATCACCTTAGCAGAGACTTCTTATTTTGTCTGTATTCTATACTGAAATTACCGTGCACTGTCCCTTTCCAAACACACACACAACTCTGCCTGTGTCACCTACATTACATTTTAGAAGTAACAGGATTTATTTTACACACCAACTTCGGGTTGGTTGAGGGGCCCGGGGCCCACAGGGACTGCTGTCCAGAGCCCCCCCTCGGCCGCCCACCAAAAGCAGAAGAATTCTCAGACTACTGGCACACATGGAGATTTGTTGTGGTACAGGTGTTGGACCTTTTATCCAGAGTGTTCAGGTTTTCCAGATAGTGGATCTTTCCAGAATTTGGATCTTCATAGTCTTTTAAGTCTTCTAGAAAATTAAGTAAACATTAAATAAACCCAAGTACAAGCTACTGTTTTTTAGTACAGGTATGGGACCTATTATCCATAATGTTTGGGACCTGGGGGTTTCCAGATACATCCACATGCATCTGATCCACTTTTGATTATCCTCTGATAGGAAAAAATGCGCACACATGTACTTTACCCATTACCCATTACATACAATGGCAGCGTGACTATGGGATGACTATTTTGACCCCTAATTATGCAATTGTATCCCTGTATTGTTCCTTATGTGTTTGAGCATAGCATTGAGGTTTAGTACTTTGGTATATGCACTATTTTCATTTGGGGTCCATACATATCCACATACTTTTGTATATCTATTAATATTGGGCATCCTGGTGCTCAGAACATTTTGCAAAAGCTGGTTACTTTAGTTTGCTTAGATTGTCCTGACAATGTTATATACTTTTCCTGAGTTCTCCCAGGAAAGGCCCCTAAATTGAAAGAGCAAAAAGTGTTCAAAAACTGTCCGGCAATAAAAGTACCAAAGTAACCGGCAGTGAAAGGGTTAATGTCAACTATCCCTTTAAAGGAAAGTTTTAAAGGGGTGGTTCACTTTTCACTTTTAGTATGTTTATAAAATCCATATGATACAGAAGAAAGGCACATATCCAGCCACCCGTGTAGACAGGGTTCAAAAAACACAGGTGTACAATTAAAATGTCCAATTTATTAAACTTCAGAATAAAAGTTTGTACATACACGGATGAGGCAGGCAGGGGGAACACAGCTCGACGCGTTTCGTGACTATGAAAGTCACTTCATCAGAAGCCAAGTGCGCCCTCTGCCGGTTGCACTAATAAATAGCCTTCCCAATTAAAATAATTAATTTATTAGCTAAAAAATCTCTTTAAAGGTCAAATATGCACAGTCACAACTCATCGAAATGCATCTTATTAATATTATTAGTATTATACATATTCCAATCATTATAATTATTATAATTAATAAATAAAAAAAGATGCTAGTTACCAACTGTGATCTCCCAGCAGTGAAAGTATGGAAAAAGAGAGAGAAAGAAAATAAGCAACAAACAAGTCACAAAATATCATAAAAAGAAACAAAAAGGAATAACATACACCCCTACTAATTCCTTAAGACCAAACATATATATAGGAATATTATGCAAATTAAGACATTTAAACTGAAATGATTTCATCCAAATTGCCATATTGAAAAGTTAGTAAAGTTTTTTTTCCAAAATATACCTAGTAAACTAAATAGTTTAAATAATTAAATATTTTATTTTGTTTTATTTACAATTATTATATTATATTGTTGTCCTGTAATCAAATAATAAGTTACGCTGCTATAAAGTATAAAACTTACCTCCTTAATATACAGTATAGAATGAATAGTGTAAGAGGGTGTAAGTTATATACCTGAAAAAAAATACCGCACAGATATTAATTTAGAAAACCAAAACCAAAGAAACCAAACTTCAATCAATGAAAAGACTTCCCATTTCCCATTCCCTATTGAGTCCCCCTGGGAACACTGTACCTAGTGTAAAGATCCAAAAAGCCTCCTTCTTCAAGAGTGCTTCCTCTAGATCTCCTTTCCTTACACCAGGGGTGACTCTATCTATCAATCAGCTGGAAGGTAATACATTGCTTGCACTTGTGTTTCTCTAGCAAATGTTTAGATACTGCAGAGCTTTTATCACCCCTGGACACACTACTCATGTTCTGAAATACGCTTACGTACTGGTCTGTTAGTCTTGCCAACATATTGAAGACCACAGACACAGGTAATTAAATACACCGCATTTTTGGTTATGCAATTGGCGTAGAATTTGATTTTGTAAGTCTGGGGTGTCCATTGGATGTAAATAGTTTAGACGGATTCATAAATTTACAAGCATGACAACGTGACCTCCCACATCTATAACAACCCATGACTCCCAACCAATTAGATTTCTTAGAAGTCGGCAACAGATTTGGGGACAGTTGAGAGGCTAAACTCCTTCCCCTTCTATAAATGAAACCATGTTGTGTAGTCAAATAAGTTTTCAAAACAGAATCTTGTTTTAAGACACCCCAATGTTTTCTAACAATCTTTTCTACACTGGAACTATCCCTAGAACGCGTGGTAATAAAGCGTGGACAGATCTCCACAGTAGTATCATACGCCCGTTGATGAATTGGAAGGGAATCAGGGTTAACATATCTCCCTAAGGAACGTTTTTGTCTTTGTTTGGTTCAGAGCAGGTCTGCATGATAAGCTCTCACTTCTCTGTCATAGGCCCTTTTTATATTATCATGGCTATAACCCCTTGCACTAAAGCGATCCCAAAGTAACATGGCCTATAAATTGAAAGCATCCCAATTGGTACAGATCCTACGTAACCGCAGGAACTGTCCAAATTGTACCCCTCTCAACACATGTCTGGGATGACTGCTGCTAGCATGTGAAAGGGTATTTCTAGTGGTCAGTTTATGAAATAAATCTGTAAATATGTTGTGTCCCTCTGTCATACACTGGATATCAAGATACGGAATAGAATTGTAACCTATCTCACTGGTAAATGTAATTCCCCAGCCGGTGGCATTACAATAGTTGACAAAGTCTCCCACTGTACTATGATTCCCATCCCAATCAGATCATCAGTGTACCTGAAGTATTTTATAATGTGTTTACGAAAGGGGTTATTGTCACTATAAATGAAGATACGCTGCCACAATCCCATGAACAAATTTGCATAGGAAGGAGCGAACTTCGCACCCATGGCGGCCCCTTTCTTTTGCAAATAAAACACTGAGTTGAACATAAAATATTTAGTGCTCAATAGATACTCCAAGGCCTGAATGAGAAACTAATTTTGCAAGTCACTATACAAATGGAAATGTTTAAGCCAGAAACCAATTGCCGATATACCTCTATCCTGCTATATTGAAGAATACAAAGCGGTAACATCAAGTGTGACCCACAAATAAGTAGACTGCCATCGGACCCCCTGAATTTTATTCATGCAATCCACGCTGTCCCTCAAAAAACTAGGTAGCTGAAATACCATAGGTAACAGTAAAAAATCCACATATTCAAATAAGGGTTCGTTCAAAGCACCAATGCCCAAAACAATTGGTCTACCCCGTACATTTACTAGACTCTTATGAACCTTCGGTAACCAATGGAAGAACCTTCGGTAACCAATGGAAGAAAGGAATTTTGGGATTAGGTCAATTCAAAAAGGCAAACTAAGTGTCATCCAGTAGGACCACTATGGAAGCCCCCTTGTCCGCACTCTTGATAACTATAGAGCTATTAGAAGTTATGATGTAAGCATATTATTATTAACATGTATTTCTATAGCGCCAACTTGTTGCGTAGCGCTGTAGGAAGTGCAGGTTAAAACAGGCCACTCCCATCCTTCAGAAAACTGATCAGGAGACAGGAGAGGGACAGGTTTAAATGGTATAAAAACTAGCTTTTGCAATTACTTATTTACTTCTTTTGATGGAAAATGGATTGTCTAATAATATGGTTTCATAAAATTTGGACATTGAATGTGAACAACCCCTTTATGAAAAAGCCTATGGGAGCTTCCCGTAGACAAATATAGCAACTTGGTAGGTTTAATCTGGCAAACTAGGCAATCGAGAAATTTTTTAAAGGACAAGTACTTCGACCATCGAACGGTTGAATGGTTGACCGATTTTCTTATTCGAATCATTCCATTAATTCAAATCATTCAAATTTTTCGATCAAATCATTCGAATTTGCCAATTCGATTGTCAAGGTAGCCTGAAATTTTATTAGAATTTTTGGCATTCGGAACCTTCACCCAAGCTTAGTAAATCTGCCCCTCAGTGTATACAAGTAGCTCTACCACTCCAAACTCACTCCTATAAATTGTGGAAACCATGGAAGTTGTGTAGATAAAGGTGCCGAGCACACACCAAGATTAACCACTGTGATAGCTTTTTATTGTACCCTATCAAAATGGAAACATGGAATAATAAAGCTAACATAGTACACTGTAATTTAAATTTTTCATAACAGTATTTGCCAGTATTATCATTTAGGAAAAGCATCAATTATTTTTAAGGATCTGGGCAAAGGTTTTAATTAAATTATATAGTAAATAATAAATTGTATTGGTGCAATATCTAATTGTATAACCCTGTTTTTTTCACAATAGATTAGATGTCAGGAACACATTTAAAAAAGTTGGGGCAGGGGCATGTATTCCACTGTGTTGCATCACCTCTAATTTTAACAACACTCTATAACCATTTGGGAACTGAGGAGACCATCTTAAATGTTGAAATAGAAATGTCCGATCCTTGCCTAGTACAGGTATGGGATACGTTTTATGGAAACCCGGATACGTTATCAAGAAAGCTCTGAATTACGGAATGCCAGTTGACCGTAGACTCCATTGTATCCAAATTTGAAAAAGTGATTTCATTCTTCTCTGTAATAATAAAACAGTAGCGTGTATGTGATCCCAACTAAGATATAATTAATTCTTATTAGAAGCAAAACCAGCCTATGGGGTTTATTTTCTAGTAGATTTTAGGTACGATGATCCAAATTACAGAAAGATGCATTATCTGGAAAACCTTAGGTCCCACGCATTCTGGATAACAGGTGCCATACATGTATAGGATTTCAAAAAACATTTTTTTCAATGGGTGACAGGTCTGCACTGCAGAAAGGTCTCTTTAGCACCTGGACTTTTTTTTCTGTGGAGCCACACTGTAATACTGGCAGAATGTGATTTGGAATTGTCTGAAACGAAATAAGCAAGGCCTTCCCAGAAACCAGGTATTCAGTATTGGCTTTCAGCCTTTTCCCTTGTGTCAGACCACACAACATTTCACCTTCGTCTGAAAGGTGGCAGTATTTCTGGATCATGTTTATATTTATATGTTTTTTGTTGCATGGTAGAGTATGAACTAACTCTGTTCATAGGCAATCTATCTTACTTTTCGGAAGTAGTAAAACCAATATGTCTGTTTTTAATGCAGTGCTGCCAGAAGGCTTTTAGCCTTTTCCCTTGTGTACAGAAATGTCTGTTAATCTTTTAATATTTATTTTGTAATTTTACAATGACTGTTATTCTTAAATTGCTGCAATATTTGTCCACACAGTGTTTTCACTGAGTGTTATACTCCTCTCCTTCTGTGCTTCTGGGATACTCCAGTCTTTTTGTTGTCCTGTCTCAACGTTTTTGAAATGTGTGAATGATCAGTCTAGAAGAAAACAGAGCATAGCTCTAAAAGTGAAAAAATTGTTTATTACAAACCCAAGGTCTTGGTCACGGTCTGTGACCGTTTTCAAGGGAATACAAAGTGTCAATAGTGAGTGCCCACGTATGAATATTCACAAGTATTATTATTCACACGTATTGGTGTGTGGACCGTTCCACAAATTGCACCCACAATAATAGAATAACAGTTTGAGTGCAGGCGTTCAGCTATGTATAGATATATAAATATATGACATTCTTCAGTTTTAACATTAATCATTATACTTTGTACTATTTGCAATTAAATATAGGGTTTAAATGATTTGCAAATCTTCCCATTCTTTTTTGTTTACATTTTACATAGTGTCCCAACTCCCAACATTTTTGAAAATGGGGTTGTTTTTTATTCCTGGTAAAGGTTGGAGGTTTCTGGAAAATGGGTTTCTGGATAATGGATCCCATACCTGTATAGGTATGGGACCTGTAATCCAGAATGCTCGGGATCTATGGTTTTCCAGATAAGGGATCTTTCTGTAAATAGAATCTCCATACTGAATCTCCATACTTAAACCTGCTAAAATCAATTAAAGATTACATAAACTTAATAAGATTGTTTGCCTCCAATAAATATTAATTATATCTATTCAGGATCAAGTATAAGGTACTGTTTTATTACTACAGAGAAAAAGAAAATAATGTTTAACATTTTCATATTTGTTTAAAATTGAGTCTATGGGAGATGGACTTCCTGTAATTCATAACTTTTCTGGATAATGGGTTTCTGGGTAACTGATCCCATACTCATATAAGATACATTTTTTGAATGGAAAAAGTGCAGTGAGTTATTCACAATATACAATGTAGCATTTATATGTATAAAATAAGGTAGTAATTCACAGCAGCAAGGTTCTGTTGAATACGGTAACTAGATAGACATGGGGGGAAATTCACTAAGAAGCGAAGCTGCGCTAGCTCAGCGTTTGCCAGACTTCGCCTGGCGAATTTTCCCAAAGTGCAGTTGCGTTGGTGAAGGCTAATTTGCATACGGCGGGAACTTGAAAGTTTGAATAGAGTATATGTTACAGTTCAAACATTACACTACACAAGCCCAGGGAAACCTAATAAAGCCTAATCTAGTTGTTTTATTGCCCTACACATGTGCCCCTAGTCTAGTATATGTGCCCTATGTTAGGAAATTTTTCTATCACCCTACGCTAAGGAAAAAACGCCAGTGTTTTTTTGGGACTTAGAAAAATATTTACCTATTTTGGGACTTAGAAAAAGTTTCAACTTTTTTTACAAAATCTCCTATCTACTCTATTGCACTTCGTCTGCTCTAACCTGGCGAAGTGAACTCTGGCAAAGGGGCTAACGTTCAGAAAAATAACTAACTTAGTGAATTGGTGAATTTTCGCCCCCTTCGCCAGAGTACAACTTCGCCAGCATTAGGGTGCAAAATTGTGCTAGACTATCTACTTCGCTGGCGAATTTACGGACTTATGGACTTAGTAAATTTGCAGTTACGGTTTGCACTAACGCTGGCGAATTTACGCCAGCGTTAGTCACTTCGCGCTTCAGTGAATTCCCCCCACGGAGTCCAAGAAAATTGACACAAGAGAGCACTTACGCGACGTTTCAGAAACTCCATTTCCCTTTCTCAAGCCCATATTATGTGCATGGATGCCATGGACTCCATTATGTGAATTGACATCCTCCTGAATAGCGGAAGAGAGGGAGAAGCGTCAGTTCATATCGCTGATTCATCTCTAGTAAGAGACGGACCAGCCTACGAGCGGACATGCCTCCTGCCCCATGGTTGCTAGAAAGAGTACTTAGTAACAAAAGATTTCAATCAGAAGATATAAACATACATGAAAAACTTTTTCACACATATGAAAACATAGCACCATATATAGTAATCAATTAACCATAGCCATTTATGTTGCATCATATACAGGAACCAGATCTCTATAAAAATAGATGGATATCATAATCTTTATTCAAACCCTGTGGTGACAAAGTTTTTAATCTGTTAATCCGCCTAATTTCAGCCCTTTTTAGAGCTAAAACCCGATTGCCTCCTCTTTTGCTTGGGGGAATAAACTGGATAACTCTATATTTTAAATCATTGGATGTATGACCTAGATCAAGACAGAGGGGCAGATTCACTAAAGCGCGAAGCGTCTAACACTAGCGTTAATTCGCCAGCGCGACGTCAAATCGTAACGTCGCAAATTCACGACGTTACCCCCCTACATTTCCTAACATATGGCAACACTACTATACAGGGGGCACATGTAGGGCAATAGGACAACTTGATTTTTATTGAATAAAGGTTTCCTGGGCTTGTGTAGTGGCTGTAACATACACTTCTATTATATTTTGTAATTCGCGCCGTATGCAAATTAGGCTTTGCTAGCGTAACTGCGCTTTGCCTAGCAAAGTAATACTAGCGCAAATACCCTACCGTTGGCCGACCTGAGCATAACTTTGCCCTTTAGTGAATTTGCGTAGCGCTGGAGAAAATTTGCCTGGCGAAGTGCAGCGAACGCTAGCGAAGCTTGCGCTGGCGTTTCTTCAGATCTTAGTTAATTTCCCACAATGTCTCAAAACAGGGAGGGACATATTACCTGAATTTATAGTTGATCTATGCTGGGAGAACTAATCTCTTCCCCTATATAGATCAAATTGCAAGGGCACACTAACATGTACACAACATAATTTGCATATCTTGTAAGTTTTATTATTGGAATCAGTAAATTCCGAACCTGTAATACAAACTGACACTGGGCACATATTTTACATCTATACATGCCTTCTTTTTTCGGACCCAAAAAGGGAGCTTTAGTTGGTAAAGTTTTTATTTCTACATGTACTATTATTTGACCTATTGAGGCACCTTTGCGATTTGACATAATCGGTTTACTTTGAAAACCAGGAACAGTAGGATATGCTTCCTGCAACAGATGCCAGTGTTTATCAAGTATAGATTTGAACATAGGGCTTGCTGAACTGGATTGTG
>CM044439.1:71426259-71437633 GCA_024363595.1 Xenopus borealis
ATTTTGCAGAGTTTTCTTTAAAACATAAAAGGTCCCGTGTAAAAATCACCCTTTTCACATTTGGAGTGACTGAAGCAATCAGCGGTGTTTGAGGGGAAAAATGGTGATTGGCACTTCTAGCTACGAAGATTCCAGGTATTCCAGGGCAACGTCATAGCAGAAACGATACTGTTCCTAGAAGGGGAAAAGCACATTGTGAGTATAAGCACCACTGTCTGGCTCACAGCAACTTCACTAACTCTTGAATGCTCGTACTACCAGTAGGCCAACTTTTTAAAACAAGATATCAACGGCCTTACAGTGTTGCTGTGAGGTTATTTATAAGAGTGAGGACCAGGACAAAGACAGCAGAAAACAACGAGTTATTTTTAAAGGTATCAATACTTTGATTGAAATCAGGTACTGTTTAATTGGTCATTATCTATATGGTGACTGAGTGGTTTTCAAAAAAGGTAATAAGTCCCTCTAACTTACACACCAGTACCTTAAGCTGCCCAATTGGACCATCTACACACAAAGGCAAATTGGGCTTATCTAAGCATTTGACCCATGGATCAACAATTCATAACAGAGGCCTATACAGGTCTGTCACGCACTGATGTGGTCCTCTCCATACTAAATTTTCAAACATGCTTGATAGTTAACTGCCCGTTATCTCTTGGGAAGGCTGTCAGCAAAGGTGCATACATCCACAGAGAAACTGAAGGGGTCAAATCAGCAGGTTAAGTCTGTTTATTTTTGGGCCAGCTTTACATTCAATTAGGATACGTTTTTGGGAACCTAAATAGTATGTGAGACACCTGGAGACACAATGCTTTAGTGTGTGTTTGTGTGTATGTTTGCGTGTGCGTGCGCTCAGACCACATGCCTTTTTCGTTTTGGCTGACTACTCTTCTGCCAGTAAGTACCATGCACCCATCCTAACTAGACCCAGGACCAGAAGTGGAGATAAAAATAAAATTTTAAAGAAAATAATAATTACAAAGCTAAATGGGCCTCTAGCTAAAGCCTAACCTCTCTGCCTACAAAGGGAAAATAAATGTAATTGTTGCATGCCTTTTTATGTTCCATAGAAACTTCGGGCAGTGTTATGTATCATTACATAATTAAAGTATGTACCTGAAGCAGTAATTTATTTAGTGAGGCACCATTTAAAAATAAACTAGAACTTAGTTATTATAGTAATCCAAATATGTGTAGGACAGCAGGGCCTGGATTTGTATCACAATGTCACTGTTTTCTGTAAATAACAAATCAGCCACGGAGATTTAGCAAATGTTAAATGTCTTAATATACAATACATTAAGGGGTGTATATGGAGCAAACTATTGTATCTGGGTATCCAAGGGAGCCATAGATGCCCCAGTAGTAACAGTCACAGCTTATTTTCTCCATAGAAGACAACATTAGAAACAAAATTCTAGATTAGAAAAAAGTAAAACTGAAAGAGCTAAACAAGAAAAAAGTAATTATCCAAACAAACATTAGTCCTCATTAACTATACTTTGAGTAGTGTTTGCTTTGCAGGATTTCCATAATTTGAACCAGCTCCATTCCAAGCTCAGCACAAATGATGTATGCAATGGTCCTACCCTGGTCAAATTTTAATTATCAGAAAATAATGAGATTTATATAAGGATAATGCTTTACATTGTAATGTACAGAGGGGGCAATGGGATTCATCATCACATGTAAGCAAAGTCTGGCTAAAGCTTTAGTACAAACAACAAATATTAGAAGATAAAATGCTGAGATGCACTGCTTCTTGCCAGCACGTCTCTGCAATAGTGCCATTGTAACAGTATACAGAAGTTTGAATAAGCCAGTTAAGTTTTATATGTGTGTGTGTGTATGGACATCAGCTGAACAACCTTCTATTCATTGAATTTCTACATGTGAGCAATGTAGCACCTTTTCAAATAGGGTAGTTAATGCACAGCATATTCTCATGTTTTTTATGATTAAGATACACACAAACAGGTCACTATAATTTTATTTTAATGTCCATTAAAGGGGCAGCTCACCTTTAAAATTAACTTGCAGTATGTTATGCCATGTCCTATTCTTAGCAACATTTGGTCTTAATTTTTTCATAATTTTTTTCAATTATTTGAAAAAAAAAAAGGGTCCACTGATTATAATTCTATTCAGGCCTTCTTCTATTCATTTCCCAGTATCTTATTCAGATCATAGGCTTGTTGTTATGGTTAAATGGATATCAGCAACCATAATGTTAAAAAAACACAGAAAATGTAAAAAAAAAGTTGAACCAGTGACAAAATATAGCATGGTCTACATAATACTAAAAGTCCATTTAAAGGTGAATTACCCTTGTGTGAACAATTGATCCTGTAAATTTGCATGTAGATTGCTTGAGAATTTGTGCAGATGCAAGTATTTGATCACCCTGAGAGGTCATTATGCTTTGTTTACTATTTGCTTAAGCAGATTATATCATGTACTTTGCAAAAGTCCCCAAACCATTTTTTTTTGATGGACACAGTTTCAAAGTGTTTTTTTTCCCTGGTTACAAAACCCCAAATCCTGGAACATCATAAGCAGGGGCGTAACTATAGAGGAAGCAGACCCTGCGGCTGCAGGGGGCCCATGAGGTATAGGGGGCCCCATGATGCCCTAATTAATGAACAATTTCAATATATACTAGTAAAATGGATAACCTCTGTATATGTTGGGGGCCCTAAAATTTGCTGTGGGGCCCAGTAACATCTCGTTACACCGCTGATCATAAGATTCCACAGACACTAATATAACATATTGCAGCAGGTAAACTGAATGTGAGTGGTGCAGAAGGAGTCAGGCAATGTACAATAACACCTTGTACTAATGGGAGCTTATTAGAAAGAAGAACGGCTTACAGGAGTCTCCACCATGTTCGGCTTGCTGTTTCGTAGTGTTTTTACCGCATGGAAAACATCCACCACATTCTGCCTTTTGATCATTTCACAAACAATACTGATGGCACAAAACACTCCACTTCTTCCTCCTCCGTTTCTAGAAAGCAAAGATTTATTGTTTTATTTTCCACTATTCCACTTACACAACAAGACTACCAACCTTAGCTGAAAAAAAAGGGAGGGGTGATCAGTTTATCAATATTAATGTACACAGATGTCAGCTATGAAGGAAGTGAGCTGCAAACGACAGATCCCATTATAATGCTGTACAAATAGTTTATAATGTATCAAATGCTCATCATTAATACCAATAAAAATCTCATTGGTAAGTTCTAAGAGTAACTTGCTGGAGTTGTATAAATAAATGATGACTATTAGCCATATTTATTGCAAGGTTGCATATTAATAGGATGACAGAAGGTTAACTGTAGAGAGGGAGATAAGGTTCTTGCAAGTGCCCAGGAAGAAAGCCGATTAGTTATGTTACAAACATGCAAAGGGGAATTATCACAGGAACATATTTATTGTAAAGGAGAACTGGAACTCCACAAGTATAACAGAAGAAAACAGGCAACACATCAATAAATAAATGCAGAGCTGCACATTTTAACTTTTAATGATGTATCAGTTTTGCTCTGCAGCATAAATAAACACTGAAGGTCAATAAGAACATCCATTAGCCTGACTAGCCTGACAGTGACAATAAAGAGAGTCCTATAGTGGATAACTTACAGGCAGTGAATAATTGTACGGCCCTCCCCTTCATCGCATTCCTCTTGCCATTTCTCAACCTGGAGAATCAATTTCAGGAAAGATCTTTTGGAGCCCGGCACCTCCCTGTGAGAAGCCCATCCTAAGTACTGGAACTGCTGCACCATCAGATATCCTTCCTGAGGCTGTCCAAGGCAAAACAGATTAAGATTAATGCTGTAGATTCATGCCACACATCTTAAACAAGTTCAAACCCCCAAACACTTGTATGCAGTTCTTGAATACATCCATGCTCAGAATATCAATGTGAGACTCTTTTCTGCACAAGTTAGCTGACGGTTTGTTCAGATGCCTTTATATTTTATCTGTATGACTTTGTTTCTGAATTTTGGAAAAAGCAATGCAGTAAAAAAAACTGGCTGTTTTGTTGTGTGCCAGAAATATAAAGGCTGCACCAGTAACATGAAAACCATTGGTCTGTGATATACAGTGGGCTCTACTGGTCCCTAGTGCATGTTCTTGAGATGGTCCCAGTCTCAGGAACACCAACCGAGTTCATTGCCTTCCAGTCCAAGTTAAGACATAACTAAATCAATACTGTACAAAGCATGGAGAGCAAACCCAATAGGCTTGCATGATGGCAATATTTATTCTTCTTGTATGTTTGAAATTCTTAATACTTGTCCTTTCCTAGCCTCCATACTCACAGAGTATTCCTCCCTAACATACCATGTCAGGATGAAAAATCTAATCCACTGGGAGAGCACTAACCTTCCATTACATATAAGGCCCCATCACTTCATAAACACTTTGAAAACATTCAGAGCACATGGCTGAAAGCAAGGTTAGGGGCTCCCTAAAAACCATAATGTATAGTCGTGTCCACTGTGCATAATTAACCATAACATCCTATGTGACTATTCATCACTGTTCCAAGGGGATCTCTACAGTAATATCAATGACATGGTTTCTTTCTACTTGCACTGTAGCATGGTAATCTTATTAGTTTGCTAGATATCTGAAGTATAAACACAACAAATAAGACATTTCAGGTCAGGAGTAGGGAATAAAATCAACTCCAATTATATTTGTAAAGCAGTTGACAAACTCACCCTGGTCAGGTTGCATATCCTAAATATTCTGCTGATCACATCACAGTCCATTGAACATGACATACACTCCACCTGGATTGGGCCGTACCTCAGCATGCCTTCTTCTGGCCAATACTGAGGACACCCCTGTGCAAGAATAAACAAAAATATAAATATATATTATACCTTCATCTCAGATGAATTATGACAATGGACTGATAGATAGTGAATAATCATGTCAGAAACCTGAGTCAGATCCACTTCACTAAGCGTTACTAGAGATGTGCAACCATAGTCATATACCAATCTCCAGAAATCTTTCACAGTGTTTGGCAATGGATGCTGTGTGACAATAAAGGCAGCTGGCTGTCTGTAACTCTGAAAAAATAATCAAGAAGAGGGATGTTAGACATGCTCATCACAAACCCAATCCACACTCCTTACAATAGAAACATCACTAAAATGTGTTTAAAGGCAAACATCTTATAGGTTGCTATGAATTACTGCACCCTGGACAATTTTTTTATTACATATGGGGGGGGGTATAAGTTTTACCTCTAGATACTTTTCGTTAAGTGAATGTATATATAATACTTATGGAAGTACAAAGACCTATCTGTGAATGTGATTTTGCAGAGAAGGAAAGGCTATTAATGTGCTAAACTGCACCAGTGCAGGAACCCAGAGCAAATAAGCAAATAGTTTTGATTAATCTAGTAGAAGCTAGAAGAAAAACAGCAATGATTGCTTGCTATTACTGTACTCTATTTGTATAGGGTAATACATTTTAAAGAAAAAAAATAGAACAGGTTTGCCTTTAAACAAACTTTTTTTTAAACAGCACATAACATAGGGGGTAAAACACTTTTGCTTATTACCAACACTTGACATCCATTTTTGGTCAAATTTGTACAGTTTCACCATTATCTCACCTGTAAGATAAATATGCTACTCAAATAACCTAATTTTAATCACTGTATACAAAAAGCCCTGTTGATATTGCTTACGTCTCCACTTTGTCAGTACAAACATGCCATCAAACACTGCCGCTTAGGCATCAGGAATCAATGGGTGTGTTTCTGTTACGGCTGGGGCAGACAGGGAGATTCGGGGAGATTCTGTAACTTCGGGTGATTCCGGAAATCGCTGTGCTGCGTGTGTATTAGCGCTGGTGCTTTTTCATTTTAACAGGCGGCGGACAGGGCGAAGGCAGCTCAGGGAGATTGTCGCCAGGTGACAGAATCTCCCCGAATCTCCCTGTCTGCCCCAGCCCTTAAGGAACTGAAGGTTTATCACACACAAGTACAGATACAGGCTGCAGTGGCATTTGCTGATTAGAGATCTCCCCAGCAAAAAAAGGGATTTTTCTTTCCTACAACTTTGTATTTCTTCTTAATTATAGAGCAACTCAACCCAGCTCTACTTATCTGCAGCATACCAAGCAATCAGGAATTAACAGCACAGCTTGGATCTTACAGCCAGCTTCGTTTAAGTGATATTTAGCTTCTGAGGTGAGGAGATGTGAACTGGAAATCTCACAGCAGCAGACATAATAAGCTGAGAGGGCCCCAGTGAAGCCAAGTGACATCTAAGAGGAATGGCAGAAATTTGTAACTTGTTATAGAGTACAGTGGCCAAGCTAAAACCCATAGTGTGTGTCTTGATAACCTTGAATACTTTTAGTCGCTCCATTAACAACTAGAGTGAAAATAAATGGGGCATGAGAAGCCATCTTCCCAGAAGGCACAAACTCTGTAAATGACAAACAACTTGCCAATAATCCATGGGAATATAATTTTAGTGCAAGACAACAGGGCTTTAATTACTAGCCATTAATTTCCTGTTTGTTTATAGAATAATTGGCATCGGTGAGGCATCAATCAAACTGTTTCAGGGTGGTCATACTGAGAAATGGGGTCCCTTACATCCACTAGTGCCGCATTGATGTAATTGCTGCTTTCCCCATCGATGGTAATTAAGAAGGGTAAGCATCTGTCAGGTGGCAGTAGGTCCATGAAGCGGTTTTTGTCGTGGTTTCTTGGCAGGCAGGCTATGCTACAGTCTTCTGCTTGCAGTCGAGGGGTCACGGAATTCAGGGTCTAGAGGAAACAAAGTCATTATCAGCAGTGCCCTAAATGATCAAAATGACAGTAACACCTGCTTTAGTATGCAGGCTGGTTGCTACAAGAGAGTTCTGCACTGGGTTGTGAGAGAAATATAGGATTTGCTCTATTTATTTTATTCTACAAGTGAACAGAAAACTTTGTATGATAAAAGTTCTACTATTGTGACACTACATTTCCATGTGTCTAAAAGATATCAAAATGCAGAAATTGGTTGGACAATAGACAAGTACACTTTTGGCTAAAGAAATACAAGTGAGGCATCACATACGTACACATACACACTCACGGTGCATCATACATGATGATGTGCATGCACTAGCAGCCTTGGAAATGCAGTGGCAAAATGTTAGGATTTACCCAAGATTTTGAAGGAGGTAGAAGGCTACTCATAAAAGAAAAGCAGAAAACTGGAGGTTAGATAAAGCAAATTAAAATGCAGAACAACCAAGAGAAATGCCACAAAAAACCATGCTGGACTTCAAGAGTAGAGAACAAAGCTGCAACATAATCCAAGTACTGGACATGTATCATTATTACAGGAAATGTTACAGGGCAGAAGGGACTGCACATTTTTGGTGGATTGAATATAGAGGATTAGGGCTTACTGCAGCATTTAGCAAAGAGACACACACCATATGTGTCAATAAACTCTACTGCAGTTATATTTAATGTATATTAAAATGTCATTCACTAAATCAGGGGGCGCTGTTGTAAACACATCATATAATCTTTGTCTCACCTAAATGTGATTGTTAGAGGAAGCAAGAAATGCCCCTTTTATAATGTGTCAGTTACATTTTTAAGTTCTTTCAGGTCTCCCTGGTGTTCTAGATCCACAGGCCATGCCCAGTTATGCGCAGCCAAACACTGATCCATCATTATGCCAAAACTCTTTTGCTGAATTAATGCCCAATCTGATATTATTAAACTGAGAAGTTGGTTGGGGGCTAGTGAAATACCAATGATTGACAAGAAACCACTTGCAAGCAGATTTCAGAAATGCTATTTTGGATCTAGGTATTTAGAAAAATAGGACTTATTATATACATATTAATTTGGAAAGGAGTAAAATAGAAGAAAGAAAAAGTGCTTACTGCTAATACCTGGAATTCATCTTTGAGATGCGACGAGTTGGTCTGGGAATCTATTCGAATCATGTCGAAGTATGCAGCTTTAAATTCACACACTGGAATAGCAGTCTCACCACATAAGCAAGCTTCTAGAATGGCGTCATGAATAAAAATATACTGTTCCTGCAGAGGAAACACACCCACCAGCATGGGGGGGACATGGGAGGAGTCAGTCTGTACATGTAAAATAGACCCTTCTCTTATTGAATTTGAGATAGATATATTTTAATATAGAGGACTTATGTTAAGTAACATTGTTACTATAAGTTTATTAACTAGACTGTTCTGCACAGAACAACAGGCCTCCATGTTGCTGGTAAATACAGCAATAAAGACAGCCATTATGTTTATGAAAGTTGGCAAAAGTTGGAGATAAGGTATATAAGCTTCTGTAACTAATCTATACGAAGGAACATCATAAGGAAAATCAGCTATTTACCTCAGTTTGGACCATATTGATACGACGTGAGCGTAAAGCTTTCACACAGTTATAGATATCAACAACTCCTTCTCTTTCTGCCATGTCCAGCATGATGTCAATGACAATGTAACATCCTGTTCGGCCTGCACCAGCACTGCAAGGTTCATATAGAATAATTTAACTCTTGGTACATGCTCCAGATGAAAGTTAACAGATTCCCAATCCTTACTATTAAACCCCCAGTTTTTCTAAGCAGGTCATATCAAGATTCTGCACATTATATCTAAATATTTTAATGATCACACTTGTGTATCCAAATCATATATTAACCGAGCACCCACAACAGCATAAGACCTATTTGATTGTGGACACTTTGCTATGTATCTGTATTTATATATATATTTATTTACTTACTTAGTCTGATATCCTGTAATGAGTGCGTGTAAAATGGTTTCATTTCTAATCCTTGTGTGAGTACAGTAGTTTTAAAAGATATAAATTTTGCAGAAGCTTTTATGCTTAGGTCTAGTAGATTTTCCTTCATACACATCATGATATACAGTATCTAGAAGAATTAAGCCTAAATCTGCTTAGTTATAGAATGGCCCAGCATAGGAGGGCAAACACCTCAGGACATGGTCCGACAGTCTATCTGCATCTTAAGGAAAGGGGATACTCTTTTATAAACTACAATGTACATATTTTGGACTGAGAAGACAGATGGTTCGAAAGGAGGCCATTTATGACAAACTGGCAAAATCATCCCTGAACGCAGAAGGGGGCCTGTGGTACCACTCGTCAGCAAATTGCAATGGCTCTTTGCCATGCATCTGTGTCACTTCATTCTGTCTGTGCAGCACTTGGGTGTCAGATAATCATTAATAGTTAGATACAATATATTTTAGAGGGGGCTCCTATTGCCTAAACAATGTATTAGAGCTCACTATTAAAATCGCCAGAAATCCTGTCTCTCTACATGCAAGATTTGTGCAAAAGGCAGTTATTTTGTTATATTTCATTTGTACTGGAATCAGTTATTTGAGTGAGCTTTAATTCTGCTACATCCCTTTAAGATAAATTGGATCTAACTGTCAAATAATTTCTTATATCCAACTGCTGCACGAAGAAAGAATGAAGAGAAACAGATGCTGAGAGAGGGATAGAGAAGATAAATTTGATTATTTCAGAACTGGTGCAGAATATTTAATTGATTGTATTTCTTATTTCAGTATGATGAAATTTAAATTACACTTTTCATTCAATAGTTCCCCTTTAAGCGTACAACTGAATATGTTCAATGGAACCAATGTTATTGGATATCTGTGACTTTACCACCCTAAGGGTTTAAATGACAAGAAATTTCCATACCACTCAGTTAAACTGAATAAACCACTTGAATGAGTGGGCTTAAACTTTGCTTACAGCATATTATATCAAAATACAAGTAATTGGGTGCAGGAAAAATTCCAAGCATATTTCCATTTTTTCATTGGAGCTGCCACATAGCTAACATATGCTAGGTGATTCACAATGAATAGCCCCACATACAATTGTCTGAAGTAAAAGTGCAGTAGTGCAGTTATGCAAATAGCAATGGTGTTATAGGATTCTACTTTTGAATGGTCTAAAAAGAATACTCCTCATTCTAATGCAGAGTGAGACACCTGTATTTTATGTCCTCATTCTTGTTCATACATAGAGAGGAGATATCAAGTCTCAGCACTGGACTCAGCATTCAATCATGACAGATCAATACTAAGAGCTTTTTAATTAGTTAAACTTTGCCATCTTCTAAGTAAAACAAGAACATAACCAGATGTGACAAATCATATGATTTACTTTACAATATTCACAATAAATCTGCTGCAAATTATGTCACCCAATTGTTTTATTTTAAGGTCTCTTTCCAAATATATTGAAAAAAAACACCAACGTTTATGTAAATGCACAAATAGTTGATGCCTGAAAATTTGTAGTAAAACAATTGATATTCTACTTGGTAGGTAGGGCTTAGTTCATTTGTGAAGATCTATTCAATTACATAGACTATTGGCAATTAGACCTATAACACACTTAAATGCAGGTTTCTATTCACTTCAGCCTGTGAGATGACAGTTGTTTCTTTGATAGTGGGAATACATTGCTAGTCCCATTAAAACCCACTTTGCTTTGTGTGGATGCAGATGGAAAACACCAATATGAATGGCCTTATGTGCTTATTCATGCTACTGATTTGGTAGCATCTGCTGCCAATTCTATTGTGGGATCTATAGCAGCAGGAACCGTTCAATACCAAAGTCAACAGATTGAGCATTCTCTAATGGCTATTGACTTTCTGGCAACTACAGTTATGGCAAGTAATACCAACCTGCAGTGAACCACAATAGGACCAGCACTTGGAGGATTTGACAACTTGACTCGGCGGATAAATGACAAAAGACCTGTGGCATGATAAGGAACACCATGGTCTGGCCAGCCAGTAAAGTGGAACTGTTTGACTTCCCGGATCTCATTGTATCCTCTCTGTTAATAACAAAATATTTTAATTAAGCTTAAAATGGGTGGAAATATTCTCACAAAAGTGCTCCCTGGAAAAACTGTGATGCCTGTGAAATCGAGATATGGACAAAAACAATATTGGAAGTAAAGGAAGTAAAACAACATAACCCAGTTACTGAAGTAATCCTGATATAAAACAGCATTTAACAGTATAGAGCCTAGTTTAAAAAATTACCCTTCATGACTTTTTAGCTTTCTGAAGCCAGTCTGCTCTCTGCTTGGGGGCTTACTACCTTCCTTCCCAATTTTGCCCCAACGGTCATCTAAAATGAGACATTTTAAATAAAGTAGGTGTAGCTTAAGAAGGATGCCTGTGTATAACTGGGAGTGGACAGAAATAAGAAAAGAAGTATAAGGTAAATACTAGTGGTAGTTATTGGAAAATTGTGCATTAATACATATTATATATATATATATATAT
>CM044439.1:71443904-71460373 GCA_024363595.1 Xenopus borealis
TCTGTTATTTGGCTCATGTGGCATAACTTTATAGTTTGCTTTGTATGTTTGTGTGCATCATACGATCCCAGAAGGCTGTCATTTTTTAAAATGGCTATTTTCTATTTATGATTACCCAATGGCACTTCCTACTAAAATAGTATATTATTATGAAAATGGTTTATTTACATGAAGCAAGGTTTTACATATGAGTTGTTTTATGCAATATCTTTTTATAGAGACCTACTTTGTCCGGGGGGTATAGTTTTCCTTTAAGGGTGGCTTGTTCACTTGCAGGGAGAGATCCTCATGTTGTCTATTTACAGCAAAATCTTCCACATACAAGCACCCCCCCACCCTCAAATCAACGCCAAGGCTTTTATCTGCTTAACTGATAATGACAAAGGAATTACCCACACCTGCCCATGAAGTAGCATTTGAGTCAATTGTCCAATTACTTTTGAATCCCTGAAATGAAGTGATTGTGTTGAAAAAGGCTTTAATTACTCACATTTTTATGCAATATTTTTGTTCAACCCACTGTATTAAAGCTGAAAGTCTGCAATTCAACTGAGTTATTTAATTTAAAATTAGAAAAATTTTGTCTGTCCAAATATTTATGGACCTAACTGTATATATAAGCTGGGGTTTCTTTCCTTATTGTCCCTAAAAAATCCACTAGGAGGACATCATTAATTTTATACAGAAAATATGGCTTACTTTTTGTGGAGCATATTACACACTGTGTTAATTCCAGCAATCTATATGACTGTAACCATACCCAGTGCTTTGTTCCCACCATTTTTTCTAGAAAAACCTGTAGTGCCAATATGGCCTATTCCCACTACAAAGAAGGTATAGATACCAGCACATGTATGAATTTTATTAAGCATGTAGAATTAGAGTGAGGTTTGGAAGCAATTCTTCATTTACTTCAATTCCCCACAGTGACTGGATGTTGATCTAGATATACAGCCCCATAAGTTAAGTAGCAGTTGTCTTAAAGGGGCTGGTCACCTTCAAACATTGTTTTCAGTTTTTTAAGAACGTCCACCTGAAAGACAATCTTTTAACTGCTTTCCATTATGTATTTTTGTTAACATTTTTCCAAAATTGAGGGTTAACATTTAATATTCCTGTCTGGGGTTTCAGTCTGGCCGCTCAGTAATTCAGGTACAGACTCTGAACAATTTGCTGTATTAGTTGATACATTTCTCAGCAGCATCTGTGGAATATTAGCATCAGTTGTATCAATTCTAACAAAGATAAGACATGTATCAACTAATGTATCAATTTGAAACAGTTTACAGAGTCGACTTTATGGTGAAAAATTAAACTTTACACATCAATATAAGAAAACAAATATTAAAAAGTCTTACAGGACAATGCAGTAAACATAGTCTTACTCACCCTGCCTACTTCAACAAGGTTTGTAACCATAACCACACAGGCAGACTGTTCCTGCCAAATCATCCTCCAGAAATCATACACGGTTTCATGAACTGGGCCTGCAAAAACCAATAAATATGTTTATTAGTGCTATATTTTTTTCTTCACAGAGAAAAACATGACTTTATTTTCAAGAATTATAAATAACCTTAATTCAATTGTACTGACAGATAAATAGGAAGAAACAATCTGCCCTCAGCTTACAAATAAATAATACCCATGCCACAGACAAAGCCCAGAACTAGACCTTCTGCATAGAGAAATAATTTTACACGTGCACAAACATTTAATACACACACAATTATACATTATTTTGTACTTGTATGAGCTGGCATATAGCTTGCCTAATGATATACACAGCAGCCCTTTTCAATTATGAACACAAGATTATACTGATTTTGTTTTATATGATCAATCAAAGGAGGAGGATTACAAAGATGTGATTGAATTATTGGACTTTCTTTTGTTTGTTTATTAAAATCTGTTACTTTGAACCTGTTGAGTGCAATACTAGAAATGTGCTTGTCTTACACCAAGATATTTGAGTACAATTGCAAATATTTTACCTTGAGTGGCAATGTAGTGACTTGGCCGTTGGTATCCCTGAAAAAACATGCAAATGCCTGTTTAGTTCTTAATTCTACAATAATTCAACTATTTGTATCCAACAATTTGTATTCATTTAATATAGTCTGGGTATATAATAACAATCAGAATTACTTCATCTTGATCAGCACTAGAAACATGGATAGCAAACATCAAAGGCCAAAACTACCTTTTCTGGCTGTACAGACAAATGGAAAACAGGTGGGGCCAAAAATTATGTCACATTCAGCACAATGGGGGCAACTTAGTAATAGGTGCAAAATTGTATTCCTGGTCTACTTAACCATCACAGACAATTTCATGTTTGTTTTCTGGAAACACTACATGCTGACTGGCTGCCATGATTTACAAGACCTAGAACAAACATTGCGCCTATCCCATTACATTCACATTCCACTGGTGATTGTAAATTTAGCACAATAATTGTATCAATGATGCCAAAAGGAAATAGATTTAGTTTTTTTTAGTTGTAACTAATGTAACGGTTATATGATTTTTAAAGTTTGTTGGTTGGTATCAGTGAGGGAATGTGTTCTGAGTACTGCAGAGTTCCATATATAAAGCCAGGGGCAAAGCGTATTTTGGAACTGTTTGAGACTGTTGTGCCCTAATGCAGTTTTCAACTTGGGCATTGTTGCATTCAAAGGGGGCTGGTGGTGAGTGACACAAGGCTCCCCCTTGAACGCCCTGTAGCTTGCGATTCATTGAGATGCACAGGCTAAAGCACCAGGGGCCACAGGAGAAGTCAGTATTCAACTCTGCCTATTCCAATTATGTTTAGGGCTCTCTTGCACTTGACAGTAATGTGCTCTACACCTTGTGCCTAACACAAGTTGCAAAGCACAGTGACCTCCCAAGATGTATGGGCACAATTTGACATCACTTTGTGCTCTTGCATCAAGGGCAGCAGAAAAAGAACCCTATAGAAATGTACAGTGTATATAAAAAAATATTCACCCCTTCGAATTGTTCATACTATATTGTCATGTGACATGGAATCAAAGTAGATTTTTTTTTTTTACAGTGCATGAATAGAAACAGTCTCCTTTATGTCTCTGCAAAGTGATTTAAAGGAACAGCTTAGGGTAAAAATAAAAACTGGGTAAATAGACAAGCTGTGAAAAATAAAAAAATGTTTCTAATATAGTTAGTTAGCCAAAAACGTAATGTATAAAGGCTGGAGTGACTGGATGTGTAACATAACAGAATATAACACAAGATCCTGATTTTCAGCTCTCTAAATCTGATTTGAAGGGGGGCCACATGGGACATAACTGTTCAGTGAGTTTGCAATTGATCCTCAACATTCAGCTCAGATTCAAAAGCAACAGTTATGACCCATGTGGCCCTATCTCAAGTCACTGATTGGTTACTGCCTGGTAATCAGGGAGTGTAAACAAAAGAGAGCTGAAAAGCTGTTCTGTTCTGTTAGACTTACAATCACGCCAGCCTTTATACATTACATTTTTGCCTAACTAACTATATTGAAAATATTTTTTAATTTGCACCCAGTTTTTACTTTAATACTGAGCAAAATAAAAAATGTTTCTAATATAGTTAGTTAGCCAAAAATGTAAAGGTTTGAGTGACTGGATATCTAACATAATAGCCAGAAAACTGCTTTGCAGCTCTCTTGGTTTCCACTGATTGCTTACCAAGCAGTAACCAATCAGTGACTTGAGGGGGGGGGGCACATGGGTTATAACAGTTTGGTTTTGAATCTGATCAGAATGCTAAGGATCAATTGTAATCTCACTGAATAGGTATGTCACCATGTGGCCCCCCTCAAAGGAGAACTAAATCCGTTCTTGAAAAAACCCTATCCCCCTACCCTGGGTAGACCGCCTACCTCCTCCCCCCAAGCCTAGCTGCCGTCCCAAGCAAATGCGCTTAATTTTTCACTTACTGCTCTGTGCAGATTCTGGCAGTTGGAGTAAATTTCTGGTCTTGAACGACTGAACGCACTTACTGAAAGTCCCAAAAATTTCAGAAACATTTTCAGTTGTTCACGACTGGAAATTTATTACAACTGCGCATGCACCAAAACGGATTCCAAAGAAGACCGAAAAAAGAAGATGGCGCCCCTGAACTCCCAAGGCCAGAATCTGCATGAAGAGGTAAGTAAATTAGGGGCATTTGCCCGGGAGGGCAACTAGGCCGAGGGTCTACCCAGAGTAGGGGGGGGGGTAGGGTTTTTTTCAAGAATGGGTTTAGTTCTCCTTTAAAGTCGCTGACTAACTCAGAGTTGTGTTCTGTTATGTAAGATATCCGCTCACTCCAGCCTTTATACATTACCTTTGTCGTTAACTAATTATATTAGAAACATTTTTTATTTTGCACAGCCTATCCATTTATCCAGTTTTTACTTTTACAGTGAACTGTTCCTTTAAGATCTCTACCAGATTTGCACTCAATAATGCAGTTTTCCCTATATCCCAAAACTGCTCAAGCTTGGTGAGTCTGAATGTGAATAAAAAAAAATTCTTTATTGGATTAAGATGTGGACACATCTTCTCCCAAAGCTGGTGTTTCTTGCAGACTGCATTGTTTTGTTTTCCCGAGATTTCACTGTATTTTGCTGCATTCAATTTTCCCTCAGAAATCTTCCAGGGCCTGCTGCAGAGAAGCATTGCCACACCTGATGCTACCACCCCTATGCTTCATGGTGGCATTTAGTCTGATGGCCAAAAAGTTAATAATAAGAGATGTCAATGTGAGTTTTAGTAAACTGTGGCCTTCTTTTCCTGATTCATAAACTTGCAACTGGTACAGTGACCTGGCAACAGATGTTGTTTGCATAGTCTCTGTCACTGAGGTTTGTAAATTTGTCAGAGTTGTCATAGGTCTTTTGTTTTCTCCCCCCCAAGTTGCCATCTGACAAATTTTAGGAGATATTCAGCGTTTTTGTAGTCATCATCCCAAATTTTCACTTTTTTTCAGTTTATCAGATTTATTCAGTTCTTGTGTCATCATGGTATACTATAGGCTATGCCATGGTACTGACTCACCAGAAGTTGAAATCTCTGGACTACAAACAGGTGATCTCTATTTAAGTAATATGTAATTGTCTGGTTTAGGTGGCATATTGAGTCAATTTCTGTGGATCAGTATGAAAAAAAAAACTAAAATGAATCCACTATGATTTAACGATCAATGACAATAGACCATCAACATTTCCAAAAGGGTGAATAAGTTTTATAGGCACTGCACACATTTTGTGACATTTGTCTACTGAATTGTTTTGGCAAGTGCTGAGCTTATCTACACAAAATACAGAAAGAAAAAAATATATAACAAAACACCCTTGCTAGCTCTTTAGGGTCTCTTTCAGGGCTATGGCAGATGGGGAAATTTGTCATTTGAGGGGAAATTTGTCTGAAAGGACAATAGTAGAAGCCATGCCTCAAAAAGGGTTTTTAAATGTAGTAATCTATGACCTTCATTTTTACAAACGAGTTCACTTTTTCCAAAAATCATCTTCTTATTAGTGTGTCCTGTTCAGGAGAGATTTGTGTACAATATGGAAGTTGGAGAAAGAGCGAGGTAGGTTGGAACTGTTAGAAAGTATGAAATCTATGTGAAAACAAAATCAAAGATGGTATTGTTTCCACTGAAAAAGAGGCGTGCTTGAGGATTTGATCATTTTTTACAGATACTGATTTGTTGGAAGTGCATTAGGAAAACAGTGGAGATGTTTTTTTCCCAGCAAAATCTGTGTTTCCTATGAAAGGTCACAAATGATGTATTACAGCCATATGTGCCACTACCTAGCTGAACTACTCAATTTTTAATGTGTAAGCCAATGTATTATGAGGAAGCCTTAGGCCTATGGTACATAAAGCATTTGATCACCACTATTCGGTGGCATGATTAAAACAATAGCATTACATTCTTTTCAAATAATGAAATGCTTGATTATTAACACAGCCCTCAAGCCACGACTAATGACTACAACACACAGTGTAATTTTTTTGGGGAAAATAATCATGGGCCAAGGACAAACTAAAGCAATTCCTTTTTCTTTCAAGGGACCAACAACAACCCAGTTTATAGAATAAGAAGGAATGGCACACAGAGACACACATTAACAACAGCAAAAATGTTTGTTATGTGTTAAATAGGCCTCAAATATGATCCTCTTTAAGAGATGTATGGGGTCACTGAGCAGATGTCAACACGAAAAAAAACTGCAGTTTTGCTTATCCTGAGGTTCCTTTTCCTCTGGTAGGAGATTAAAATAATTAAGCATCCCTCTGCTGTGTTTATTATAGACACATGTACATTATGGGAAGTTATTATATGCTCATTATATTTCCATGTACTAGGATGCAAATAAATAATTCTCATATTTGTTCACAGTCACTCAACATATTTAGTAGAACTATACATAATTGTAATTTTTTTTAATTAAATGATAATTAATGCCATCAAGTATCACCAGCAATATGTTACATATCAATTTATAGACTATATTTGTCTGTCCAGCAGCTGGAAATACAATTGTTGGCAGTGTCATACATTGACACACCAAGCAACACTTTATTCTAAATACAATAACATCGCTATTATCTGCTTGTTATTTCTAGACCTTTGTATTTGTTATTAGCGAATTTCTTTGGAAAGGTATGTTCAAAACTTCCAAAACATCTCATCTCTTAGTAGAACAACTCCAGAACTGTGGTATTGGGGTATCTACAAAGCCATTTCTCACATGGTTCAGTGCGGATTTATTTTAGCCTCAGCCTCAGAACACCAGCAGGTTACAAATATAAAATAGGTATAATAAAATATAATTAGAATAACCATACATAGGTATCATTAGAATTACCACTGCAATGTCAACATGTGATATAGACCACTTTAGACTGTTGTAACAGTCTATAAATTATAAGTTATAGGGGAATTTTTACACAGCTGATGCCTATCTTCTTCTAGACTTTTTTTTTTCTTTATTTTATGTCTGGTTTTACAGAGAGTGATTAAAAAATATTAACTTTTGCAGCTACCAATAATCATTATATCGTTAGTATGCTATATCATGCCCGAGGTTTGAGTCGCACAGCAATACCAAAAAAAGCCTTGCACAGCAATCTGTCCACTCAGCAGCCTACTCCATCCATATATTCTAAGGAACAGTTTGCACAGTTTAAAGAGTATCGGGAATCAAGTTACTTTTGACATTGCTAAATCAATGCAACATCAGGGCCCATTACAAGAAATCAAAACAGGAGCACATGAAATGGACTATAACAGAGTTCTCTCAAGAGCTGATCTCCGAATACACTTATAGCCCATTTAGAACCCTACAAATTATTTGCAGGCAACACACAGCCAGATTCAGGCGTTCATTTTTGCTCTACAAAATATTGTTCAGTTTGACTCGCTTAATTTTAATCTCGCTCTCTATATTTGTCTTTTAGTTTTTTGATAGACTTCAGAGATTCTTAATTAAAAGTAAGGAGAATATGAGGGAATATGTCACATCTCTCTCTTAAATCCAGGGACAAATCAGAAATGCTACATTATATGGATAATTGATCATACCTGTTGCTTTATAGCATTGAAATTGGAATCTTATTTGTATATCCATGCAAATATGCGGCCAGAGAAACTAGTGGCATCATTACTTTATAGTTAATACTAAAATATATGTTTATAGATCAACTAGAACTAAATATATATGTTTAAAGTTAAGTTACAGATACAATATAGCCTACTTTTTTAATATGGTAAATTTTCTATTTATTTTTAGATGAACAAAGTGTACAGTTTATAAAATACACAGATCATCTCTTCCAAATTTCAGTGTATACATATTAATGCAGGTCTGTACAAAAGGAATGTTCTGTGCATACAATAAGCCATGATCATATTGTCATGTGGGTTAACCAGGCTGCCCATTGGCTCCACAGACATCTCTGTACAACATGAATTCTTCTACATGATGTCACAGTGGAATATTTGTCACACTTGCTTTTAGAGACTGACGTGTCTTTATAAAACAACCGCATGCATAAGGCAAAGCCATTGGGATGCAAAAGGCAAAGACATGTAACTATCACATGGAAATTGGTAGTGACAAAAATCTGACAAATATCCCACAATGACATTTGAGCCTGTTTAAATAAAAAGATAATAAACTATACTAATAAGAAGAGCATTGTTCTACTCTACTAGTACTATACAAGGTATACAAAACATTCCTTCAGTTGATGTAGGGTCTGGTAAAATGCCAGTAACAGCAACTATAGGTCTGAATTCTGTAAGTCTAATAACTTATTAAAAATAAATATGAAAAGGGATCATATAAATATTTTGATAGCTTTATAAAGTAAAACAAAGCAAATGAAGCAGCCAGACAATCAAAGTGATAAAATAAAGAGAAAAAATGAGCATGGGGTGAATTATGTGAGTAAAAGGCAGCATTTCAAAAAACAGTTTGAATTTGGCCACTTGCTCATTATATTACTCATTTATTTTGTTTTGGTTTAAGAAAAAAAAAAAAAAAGCAGGACAGAATGGAACCAAAAACACAACTTATACATGGTTTATCAGGTGATGCATGCACAGATGTCAGGTAAAAGCATTAGTAGTAATTAGGAGCAGTGTCTTTATAATTCACTTATTAGAGGGTTGCTGTTATTCACATATAGTGGTACTTACATCCCTGTACAGCCAAATCTACAGCCCAAACCAAAGTCAGGTGTGAAAGAAAGCACAACAATGTCAGTGAGAACTAAGAACAAGGAAAATGTACAGTTTCTTCTTTTAAACACTGACAATCAAGATTATAAAGCATGACATGCAAAGAAAATCTTCACGTACAAAAAGCAGAGTCACAGAACATGCAATGGGGAGGGATGGCTGTGCAGCGGACTTACATCTATGTAATTTGCATTTATATAATCTGAAGAAGGGTCGTCTTCCACTGGCTGCAAAATAACTCGGGAGTGATCATCTGGGGAGGAATAGTTAGAAATGTTATTATAATCACTTTTTTTAAATTACAGATCAGTATATACAACTAAAAGGGTCACTTTGGAGGAAAGGGTAGAAAATGGACTGAGAGAAAACACCCCAGCAACATTATAATTACTGGCTGACAAGCAGATCATTTTAGCCAATATTAGTGCCCTGTTTCAACTAAGCGGATAGTATATATCTGTTGCAAGAGAGAAGTGCTGGCAAGCCTGGCATGGCATTCTCTTTAGAAGAAAAGGAACACCCAATCATCATGAGAATACACAGAAGTATACATTTTCATTTATAGGAATATGTACAAAATAAATAAGTAAAAAAAAAAAAAAACAGTTCAATGTATCCACAAAGTTTGCAGGTTTTAAGGGGGAGCAAAAGCAATAGACAACTGTCCAATATAATTAGGCAATATCTGGATTTATATTATTTACTGGCTCTTTTCAGCTGTATATACAAACGAACTACTTAGGACATCACAGTTGCGTCAATAAACATAGGTTATAATTCCTATTTGGAGAGACAGCACACACAAAGGATTTATTAGCTTGACATGTTGGGCCCCCACAGGGCCCAGGAATGTGCCAGTACAACTTTTATTGCAAGTTATCAATATTCATTTCATTCATAATTAGCAAACAAAATTGGATGGATAAGACGCCAAACAGAACTGCATGTGTGTCCCAATTCAAATCCATAAATCCAAGCAATGCACATTAAAAACAGTGGATGCCCAAATCTGTCCAAAAAGTAGGATATATTTTTAAATATTTTCAGAGATAATTGATTTATTAGTGCACTCAGTTAAAACTAGCAATAACCACTTTCCTGCTGCAAACCCAACCCCAATGTTGCCACTTGGGGTTTTCAAATCACTAAGGGTAGAACTAGATGGCCAATTTTGCCATGATTCTGCCAGATCTGACGCTGGGCGACCAAACGCCTGCATCAAGTTGGATGCAACAGGAAACAAAGTTGAGTAAAACAAAAGTCAGAAGCTGCTACAGCGTTCATCTAACACACCGGTCAGGTGCAAACGCTGCAACACCATCCGACTTTTGAATTAATTACCTTGTCGCATTACCTGCCGCATCCAACTTGTCGCCCAGCGTCAGATCCGGCAAAATCAGCTGTGTAGTTCTACCCTTAATCAGCTAGATACATCAGCAAAACCATCAGCATAAATTAATTGTTTGCAGCAGTAAAATAAAGTAAGGTTGTCAAACTCAAACTGTAAAAAAGACTATTTGAGAAGAATAACTATTTAAACATCTACTACATTCTACTGAGGGGGTTGTTTTGTATTAATCACAGCAGCAACCTCTATTGGAACACTTTGAAGAAGCAACCATTTTTAAAAGGGCTTTCCTAGAAATCTAGTTACAAATCCTTGTATCTGTAGGGTGGGTAAGTACATAGGTAGATGGCATGTGAACTCCGCTAACACATCTGTGGTATTTATCTGGAATTACAAGAACACAGGCTTCCTGCTAATTGATTGTGAAACAAACACATTTTGTAATGCATGATAGCGGTTTCAAGAACAAATTCAACAACCTGTATATATATTAAAAAAAAAAGATTAAATAATCTTCAGTTAACTTTTGAGCATGTCCCACAGAATACAGGTTTACTGGACCAGTGGGTCCCAAACATTCTACCTGCAAAGGGCCGCATGAGGCAAAGTGGATTTCTGAAGGCAACCCTAATGGCATTAACCCAAGTAAAATGTTTACATTTCTTTGTATATTATGGCTATAAGAACAAAAGTCTATCAACATGCACAATTGCATCAATTGTTCAGATACATACACAATCTGCAATTGAACAGGGATTAACAACAAAGAGCAGAGAGTGGCAGCAGTAAAATAATGATGCTGCTACTAAACTGTGGTGACAAAATCTGGAAAAATGAATCTATTGCTGAAAAAAATTAGGTGTCATATGATTCTGTTATGAGTCAGAAGAGCTAGCCTGGTGTGCCCTAAATGCAGAGCTGGAGAACATATCTGCAAAGCACTAGCTTTCAGCTGCGGAGACCACAGCCCACAAACTTAACGTTTACTTCTTAGTGCTAGATTTCTTGGTCTTTATCAAATGTCAGTTTTAAATCTTGAGTCTATTTTTTTTTTTCTTCTTTTGATTTAGTAAAGGGAGTGGTGATAATACAATGTGTAGCAGATTCGGAGAGAAACAAACCATCCATCCCATCTTGTACAATACTTTATATCACAGCTCATCTTTGTAGAAGTGAACCTAAAACAACTTGCAGAACCCAACACGGTGTGTCTAAGAAATGGAGCAACATTATTTGCTAGGCAGTAACTAGTATAAAGGAAGGCAGGAGTAGCTTGAAACACAAAGCATTTCACACTTACATGCAATAATATTTCCGTAACGGTTCTTTGTCCTGTTTTGATCTTTTTTAGCAACATCCCACGAAGCAGATTGGCCCTCGAAGAAACTCTGAAACAGAAGAGACTTATAACTCATCCTTTCTATGTATAAATATACTTTTTTGGAAATATCCGCAAGACAAATGTACAGTATAACACTAAACACAAAGCATAACTAATATTAAAGTCCATTACTACACACACACACACACACACACACACACACATGCAAGCAGACACATTAATAGTTGATAAAAATTATTCCTAACTGTGGCTTGCAAGAAACATGTTGCTCACCACTCCCTTTCATGGTACTCCCAGTAGCTTTAACGGTGCCTAATTTTTAATTCCTGGCTTGAAGGCAAGTTTTTGAGGCATAATGATACAAGTTTAATCCAAATAGAGCCTCCTACAGGTTTGCAGTCCTCATGGGTCAATGACTTGTGCTTATTTGACAACCTCCTGGTCCATATTCATGCTTATGTTGCTCTGCAAAACTTGCTACATTTGAGTGAGACTTACAGGTAAAAAAAAGGTTAAGGACTCCTGGTCTATATGAACTTAAATATTAGTTCCCTCTGACTAATTTGGATTTGGTCTAGAAACTCTGTGCTTACTTCATACTCTTCCTTGAATCCATAGCTGTCAGAGGTTTTCATCAGGTTGATATGTTGTAGTAAGTCTGCAACTCTTATAGCAGGATGAAGTTGTCCTGTTTGGTAAGGAGATTCAGTCCCCTCACATAGGTAACGTGGAACATCTAGAAGACGGTTGGATTCTGCAGTTGCTGTGTGATTTTCATCTGTGGATATCACAATGAATAGTGCATATTAATACATATCAGCACAGAGTAAAAGATGATGTACAATAGAAGACCCGTGGAGCATTAGGACTACTTTTAATTTTGCCCTGTCAAAGGAATGAAATTTAGAAGCTTGTTTCTGTAAAATATATTCAGGATTCACAATCACCTATTATAAGTTTAAGGTAAGTGTGGTTGATGTATGGAATGGACCTTTTAACACCTCATATTAAGTGAATTATTCCTATAAAAAATGCATTTCAATCAAGAAACAAAATATATAATCAATTACAGCTTCATGAGAATGTACACTGACCAGCACAGTTTTTTTGCAAAAACATTTATTTTCATAAAAATTAATGAGTGTCTTTGGGGAACTTGAAAAACAAAATATTGTCTTTCCTGGAATGCATTATATAAGGCAAGAACAAACATAACAGCTGGCAAAAGTAACAGGGACAATTAGTGGGCATCTCAGCAAAACTTATGATTGCTATATTTCAAAACAGCATGGATTTTCAACTCCAAAAAATTTGGTTCTGTGAAGGCTGCTAGAACAAATGTAAAGCTGAAGGAGAACCTTTTGACTTACCAGTGATCGGCACTATACCAGCGCAGCATGAAAGAGAAATGGCAAAATGATTGAGTGAAACCTATAAAATCACCCTGTGTTTTGGAGCAGCTGGGGAATGATTAGATCAGATGCCCAAGAACTTGCGGGGATGGTTTAATGTAATAAGATAGAACAAGCATGCAATCTACAGTAACAGAAAGTACTAACACAAAACAGCATGTAGTCACAGAAGCAATAACAACTTGTAATAGGGAGGGCTCATGGCCATAAAAAGGACAGTTTCAAAGCCTGGGGATGTGAACTAGGTCATATAGCATTCAACATGTATAGAACTGCCACTTTGTAGTGTGAGTTCTGATCAATGGCATAATTAAAGGCCCACCAGCCTCTGGGCAAAATCTGGCTAAAGTCCATGACAACCACAAACACCCATACTACTCCCTGCAGATTTGTTATATACAAGCATGCAAGTGTAAAACACTATTATGTGCCTCCTACATAAATTACATCTGGGCATCTTTAGCTCTAAAACTCCCAAAAATGTATTTTGACAATAAATGTAAAGCTACACAAGTATAAAATGACACAGCCACCTGAACTTTTTTGACAATTCCCCACAGAATACACAAGTACCCACACATATTTTCATAATTTCTTTACAGAGCACCAGAACTTTACACAGCAATTAAATAGAAATAGTAAGGTTGGCGCAGGTTGTCTATCTAGTCTTAAAAAGGATCATTAGATAAAACATGTACAGACTAAATATACCAACTCAATTACTTAATTAAAATTTGAATGGTCGAAAGTTAAGTAAAACAAGGTTACTCCATGTCTAAAAGTTGTAATATTTCATGTTATTGCTTGGTAAGCCAATGAAAACACGTTTTCATTACTTGAGGGCACTTAGCTTTATAGTTTGTGGATTGTTACTTGGTCAGAGTAACCATAGAATTGAATGAACACCCTTCTTATAAATAGGGTATAGTGTATTACTGAATAAAAGATAAATAATAAAAGATAAAAAAAAGTTAAATTGGACTAAAAACAACCCACTATAGTTCATCAAGTTCAATGCTTTCAAATAAATCACAGTATATATATATATATATACATACACATATATATATATACACATACCCATATAGATCCATCTATACTAAACTATCTGTATATCTCTAGATCACTATACCAATGGATATTATAAATGTCCAAGAACACACCATTTAAAATGGATCCGTCACCCAGACACAAAAATCTGTACAATAAAAGTCCTTTTCAAATTAAACATGAAATCAAATTTCAAATTTTTATGAAAGCATCCATAGCTGTTTTAAGCTCATTTAAAAATCTCAGCTGTCAATCAAATATTGTCTGCCCCTCCTCTATGCCTTTACTTTCCATTCAGCACTTCCTAGATGCCACTGCTCCCCACACATTCCCCCAGCTCTCTTAAACATTTAATTGTGTAGATAGACATCGGGTCCCCCATTCTGGTACACAAACAAGATTCTGAGATGATGCAAGGCTTGCCTTAATAACAGTGTCCACAAAATAGCTTCTGCCTGCTTGCTATAATTATGAATTCCCAGACTAAAGAAGATTAAAATAATTTATATAGTGTAATTACTGGTGTAATTACTGTTCATTTTGCTTGACTAATGTGATAAAATATGATTTTGAATATTTTTTTGGGGTGACGGGTCCACTTTAATACAATACCTCGTAATAGACCTTGCACTAAAATCATAAGTCTTTCTGTATCACGGAGATTAAAAAGCCCTTTGGAATTAGATTTTTAATTGTAAAGGTGGCCATAGACATAGAGATCTGCTTGTTTAGCGATGTTGCCAAAGGAGCTGATCTCTCCTCGATATGCCCACATTGAGGTGGGCGATATCGGGCTTATCTGATCGTGGTTATAATAGCACATCCATGCTGCAATTGATTACAGCCAGTCTAAAGAGCCACGATTAATTGGAATATAGCCCCCAGTTCCTTCTTAATATTATCCCAAAAAAACATTTTAAATAAAAAAAAACCATTATTTATTGATCAAAGATTAAAAAATAGACATACAAGACCAATTGTTGTTCCGCCTTACGCGTTTCGTACCCCCCTGGTACTTAGTCATAGGTATTGACCATATATATATTTTTTAATCTTTGATCAATAATGTTTTTTTAACTTTAAAATGTTTTTTGGAATATATTTAATAAGTTAGTGATCTGATCGTGGGCCCTAAGGATAATGCATCCCATACGGGCAGTCAACACAGATGCGACTGTGATCCGACAGGATTTTTTAACCTGCCCGATCGAGATCTGGCCGACTTTCAGATGGCCTAGACATGGGCCAGTAAGCTGTGACTGTCTTTTGGCAGCTTTTATCGGCCTTAAGGCTCTAGGAAATACAGGGTCCTACAGGTGCTACCTTAAAAGAACAGTAACATCAAACAGTTAGTTTTTAAAAGCAGTTCATTTTTAATGTACTGTTGCTCTGTACTGGTAAAGTGGGTGTCTGCTTCAGAAAAACTATTGTATTATACAATTATAGTTTAAATAAATAAGCTGCTGTGTAGCCATGGGGGCAGCAATTCAAGCTGGAAAAGGCAAAAAATTCTCAGGTTTATATAGCACATAACCTTTGTAGAATACAATGGGAACTTTTCTGTTATCGACTATGTAACCTGTGCCTCCATTTTTCAAACTGAATTGCTGCCCCCATGGCTACACAATAATTTGTTTATATAACACCAGGTTTTTAAAAAAAAAAATATATATATATTATTTGGTGTTACAGTTCCTTTAATGTATTTTAAGCCAGTTTTATAAGAATTAAAAGTTATAATGGTTATAATAATGAAAAAATATTTTACACAGCCAGATACCACATATATCTTTCTTGTTTATGCACAAAAGCTAAGTAACAGGAAATGTGGTGTTTAACAGCCATGAAATAGGAAAGGAACCCTAAATAATGAGCTTTCAGACATGGTTTTTAATTTTTTTTTTTACAAAGTTCTTGTCTGCTTATTAGCAGTACGTTCCTCACATATTTAATTGCAGCAATTAGATATGCCTTAGAGAGGGAAAGAGCTTATCGAACTTAAGGCTTTCCAGATGTTGTGAACTACTATTCCCAGAACCCACTGGTAGAAGCCAAAAGCAGTAATTGCAGCCAACTGAAGACCTGTTAGTGGAAACACTTTAAAGGGCTTATAATATTTGTAAGAAGAGTTACATTAAGGCATTTAATTTTTATTTAAGTCATTACCCACCCTTCCAAACTTCTGCATTTGAGCTTTGAAGATAAATGGGAAAATAATCAGAATGTGTGTCAAAATCCTTTGTTCTGGTTAGTCAATAAAATGAAGAAAAATAATACATAGGTCTATGATATGAGCATATTAATATGGCCATACAAAGTGTTCTAATGTTTTTTTTTCTGACAATCAAGGTATAAGAGCAGTATGCCCATATTAAAACAATGCAATAGTGAGAACATTAAATCCTAAACTGTAATAACTAATATTCAGCTTTATTAGTAACCAACAGAGAATCAGTGCTGGACTGAGCCTTAATCAGTATATGGCTTGAAGCATTACTACTTATAGTGGGGGTAATGCAACTTTACATGTAAACCTCAGATAACCGGCATAGAGGACTGTGCAGCACTGGACAAGATT
>CM044439.1:71468252-71490286 GCA_024363595.1 Xenopus borealis
CCCCTGTCACCAGTGGCATAACTAGATGTTACTGGGCCCTACAGCAAATTCATTTTAGGGCCCACAAAATATCCAGAGATTATAGTGTTTTACCAATATATTCTGAAATTCTTCATTAATTAGGGCCTCATGGGGCCACTATAACTCCTGGGGCCCCCTATAACTCCTGTGCCCCCCTGCAGCCACAGGGTCTGCTTCCTCTGTAGTTACATTCCCTCATACCCACAATCAGTTTAATCAGAAACTACTTAACCTTCTAATTTATACATATATTTAAAAGGACACTAATTTCAGACTCAATGTTTGGGTCGATTGTAAAGTAGAAACATGCTGATTAATTGGAGGCACAGTGGCTGGGTGGATCAGGGACTTTGCATCAATTTTTAAATGTTGAGAGGTATGGAACTCAAAGATATATTTGTTTATCTTGGATGCTACATTAGCAGCTGTCTAACATCTAGCATACACGCCTACTGGCACAAGTGTCTGCCACAGATTTTTCAGTTCTTATGAATGAGAAATGGCTGCAGGGAAAAGTGTCAACAAATATTGGTTATTTTGGCAATCAAATTGTTCTGAGGGCAATTACTCAAAACCTACAATGCCTATTTAGGGCAGATTCGGGGAGATTTAGTCACCTGGTGACTAATCTCCTCTTCTTGAGGCGACTTCAGATAACAAAGCACTGCGAGTACCATACCGCTAGCAATTTTACATTCAAGCCAACGGTATGGCACGGGAAGGCAGTTTGGGGAGAGTGACACCCAGACGAAGATGTGATTAGTCGCCAGGCGAATACATCTTGCTGAATTTGTCAGTGTGTCACTACTTAAGCTTCTATTTTCTCTGTTAAAATCAATCTTCATTAAATTGTCAGATTTAATAATGCTGGCAGATAAGCATATTAAAATTTATGGAAGTGATAACACTAAATACTGTATTTTTTGAGGCAGCGGAGTTTCTCTTCAGTTGGCACATGTTGCAAATAAACCCATCACAGATAAGAACCTACGCTGCTCTTCAGAGCTAGCCTGTATCAGACTAATACAATAGCTCCTACAAAGCAGAAAACTGTAAGTTTGAAAAGGACTGCATTTTATTTAATGTCTTTCTGTGTTTGCCAAGTTCACAGCAGATTTAAATAGACGTAGGACCCCCAAGGGTTTGAAAGCCTAGCTATCTTTTTATTACTTTTTACCTTAAGGTATCATATACTTTAATTACACAAGATTATGGTTGGGATCTTCAGCTTACATCTCACCAGCTGTTCAACTACAATTCCCTGCAGGGATGTAATGAGTTTCTGTACAGAATCCAGAGTCAAACTTCTAAGCTGGTTATCCTTGGCCTATAGAATTTTTTTTTACCAGTAAATATTTTAAAATGAGTATCCCATTATTAATTGTATGCCTTAAGTGTTATACAAACAAACTACAACATCCTAAATGCTAGTGCAAACAATTATAGTTACACAAAAAATACTTTTACTCCAACACAGAGCTGCAGAGATATTTACATCACTATACATGTTAAAAAGCACTATGTGGTGTTTACATATACAACATCTATACTAACCCCTGCCCCACTGCCCCAGAATGCTTTCTTCAGCAACCACCAATGCCTCAGGTCATTCTCAAAGCAACAGACAGCAAGGGAGGGAACCTGAGGTATTAAAATATATTAGGGTAGCCAAAAAGAAAGACAGGTGTAAAAACTAGAAGTATAACTTCTACCAAAATTAACATAATGATTTGCTGTAAGAGTTGGAGTGTTTGTTAAATCAATAAATTGCTTTTTGTTTACAATTGCTATAAAGTATAAGATACAATACATGGGAACTTATCAATTAATAAGCAATGTAGTCGACTTGTGCATTTTTCATTTAAGTAGAACCTTATCACTGGCATTTGATTAGGCCCCTCTTTAACAACAAAAATACATTCTTGCAATTATCAGCAATAATTGTAGTAGAAAAAACATACAAAAAAAAAGTCAGCTGACCTTTTAGTTGGGTACCTTTATTTGTCCCACTAAACCAATCCTTGTGAATCAGAGCTGCAGTTTAAGATTATGAGAGCAGTGGTTCTGAAACAGTTTGGCTCCAAGAACCATTATTGATCAAATATATTGGCAGGACCCTGTTTAACATAGGCTGCATATATACTAAAACACTGGTACTATAGCAACATAATCTAGGACACTTATAAATTCAACATAAATTACAGTTTTATTGGCATTTAGGTTTTGCTCCCCAAATAGTATCCTTAATGGTTATCAGACCAGGGATCTTCAAAGGAAAATAAATGCAATATATAAAGGCTTATATGTACATATTTCCTTAAAGCACTGGAGACGTACTTCAAAAAAAGACTTTATGAAATTAGCAAATACTTATAGAAATGTGACAATGTATCTGCAGAGAAATAGAAGCTTTTACTTAATTCAAGAATTCAAACTGAAAGTCTATAACTGCAGCATGCTCTAGAAGCCTTATACAGTTAACAAATATTAAATATACACTATTTGAAATTATATGAACACATAATGGTGCCATCATAATATTGCAGTATTACATTTTTTCTCCCATCATCTTGCACCTGCTACCTCAAACCAGAAAACCTTTTGCATGCAAATCAGATGGCCCTTTCATAATCAAGACCACTAACATTTATATGTTTAATAGAAATTCCCACCATCACATGAACCCTTGCACAGAATGAGCAATTTATGTTTCTATAAATTGCAAAGTACAATATGTGGCAGCACATCTAGCACCATTTGGGCTCCCGTACACCAGTTTTCCCTTAACACTACTGTGATTTTTTTCCTGAACACCAGTATGGAGTGATTAATTTGTAAACATGGATCCCATTACATAGACATAACAAAGGAACAAAAACAGGTTAGCAGCTTGTGGTAAATGCAATGCAACATCCCTCTAAGAATAGTACATTATTTCAATTTTATGCACTCCTTAAAAAGTTAGTATATGTTTTTTTTAGTGCAAAAGCAGTAGGTTAAAGAATAAGGATAAGGCATATAAAGGCACAATGTACATATAGGATGCACAGTGCCTATGCAATGCAGCAACTTCGTTGTTTAAAACCAGTAAAGATTGCCCTCATGTAATGGCAGGTGCCAAGTCTGGAAATGATTCCCTTCTTATTTTTAAAGGGACACTGCATTTAAGTTAGTTGATAAAAATAAAAAAATAAAAGATGGCCAATTTCTACTTACAGGTAGTAGGAGTAAGAATAGTAGCTCCTCCTGGCAAGCAAATCACAGACAGTGGGGAAAAAGAAGCAATGGTAAATGAAAAAGCATGAACCATCCACATTCAACAAAGCAGCACAAGAAACAAAATGTAAAATAAATAAAATGGGCATTTAAAATGAAGCATAGAAAATTATCCTCAGAAATGTGGCACTTGTTAGCATTTAAATGTTCTCATGCAGTAAATATATGTTGCCATGCAGATCAACAGAAAATACATGTTAGCTGCAAAACAATGCGTATACATAAATAAAATGGCTTTTTGATAAGAGATCATTGGGTAAATTACATGCTGACATTAAAGCTACTGCAAAGAAAAAAAGGAAACAAAATGAACAATTAAATGGTTTTGTATTTCAGGCACACATTTAACCCTTTTAACTTGAGGTCTCTACAAGAACATGGTTATTTATTAGAGTTGTAGAAGATCAAAGCGTTGGTGCCCATGACTATTGGGAAAATCTGCTAAACTGTGAGAATTATAAAATAAAGTATTTTACAGACAATATACGTACAGCCCTGAGTGTGTTAAACAGATCTGCTTAAATTCACCCATGAAGAGAGCCTTCGAAGAGGCAGATTATGGCATTAATGGAAAGCCAACAAAATTACATAGACAGTTTAATAACATCATGGCTGCACTTTGCCCTGTAATCTATCTGAAGTAAAAAGACATTTTAAGTACTTGGACTATGAGTGACAGATCATGTCACCTCTGTGTAGCACAAATAAGCAAGCAATCACAATTCCAAAAGGTCATCGCAAAAAAAAACGGACCCCTAATGCTCAGCTCAATTTGCAGTAATAAGAATCTCAGCAAGTGTGCAGTAGTGAAATATGTGGATCCTGCTGTAGTATGCTGTACAATTTAGACTAGAGTCCAAATGCTATGTTACATACAGAATGAATAGTTTCAAGAACAGAAGAAATAGGCAACCTAACTTTATCAACACTGCCCCCAAATTAAGATTGTGACATCAAGGTGACAATCTGGATATATATACACACACAAAAGATATTGTTATTCTAGCTTATTGATATTTTATTTTACTTGGCAAACAGCCTAAACCATCCAATAGGCACAGGCGCATAGCTCAATACCAAAAAATAGGTTAAGATTAACAATAACTGCCAAACTGGGAGTTAACACAAAGATCATTAAACAACAGGGCTTAATGACTGTAAATACAAATATGCTTGTATATACATTACAAAAAACTGTTTTACAATATTAGATTTAAGACAATAATTTTAAATGATGGAAATCCTAACTGCTTTTATAATATGACCTTGTAAATACAAGTTTGCTACATTGAACACAATCAATCAATGGGGCTTGTGGTGGTAATGTACTCAAACTCCATATTTTTTTAAATCTTTGCTACAGTATTAAAAAGTACTACTGAAAAATAGTTTTCCCAGAACTCACTACCCATAAAATTGTAATTCAAGAGAGATTATGAGCACTGTATAAACAAACCCTCTCCCTTCCCTAAGATGCAGGCTTTGGTGTAAGGACAGGTCATTATTTAAAAAAAAAAAACAAACTGGTAACTTTCCTGTTGTAAAATGTAACTTAATAGACCAGGTAGCCACTTTAATTTTTTGTTTAGTGCAAGAAATAAGAAACATAGGGGGGGCGGATGTGTGTATGAGTAAAAATCCACATCTTGCAATGTAACATTGTTCCTTAAACGCTTATTGCATTGTGAATCGTTATTGCGCATTGCTTTTTCAGTAAAACGTTTTATTACATTGGCACATTAGTATAAAGAATAAAATTCGCAAACAGCCTTCCGCTGGTGGAAGTGGTTGCTAAACAGTTTCCGGGTTTGCAAAAGGTATATTGCATTCGTGCAAAACAAAATTTGTTTGCGCAAAGGTTTAACTTTTCGCTTTTTGAATAGTTTTTGTGTTACCGACTTATATTACATTCCCCTAATAGATATTTTTTAATTAAAGGTAATGGAATCATCTTTTCTATAGCTCCTGTGGGACTCAAAGTGCTTGACAGCAAGCAAGTAATCTGTTAAAGACACATTAAATTTGCTTGGACACCAGATTAAGTACAAGTACAAGGAGTTGCCACAGGGAATTGAACTAGGGTCTCTAGCATGATATATTCACCTCTAGGCCAACTCCTCCTCACAAGAATATGGTCAGTACAAGCCCTATTTATTGATCTTATAATTTAAGGGTCCAATTGAAATTCTATTTTTTTTTCATGGTCAAAACTGTCAAATTTGACTAGTGAATTATTTAAAAAAAAATCTTATTTGATTTTCAAGATTTATCATACTCTGGCCCTTTGAATTTGAATTCCACTATTCCTCATGTAAAAACAAGTACAAGTCAATGGGAGAAGTCCAGTGACCAATTTGAAGATGTTTGTAGCCTTCCTGACATTTTTTTTACGTGAATACAGTGGTTCATTATTTAATTGTATTGTGTTTGTGTGTTTAAACTATTATTTTCTTGGCACACTATCCTTTTTGTTTGTAGACAGATTTTTAAAATATATATATATATTAATCCTAACCGTAAAAGGCAGAGAACACTTGGGGAGATGCCAGTACTGGAGTTCCTCAGTATTATAGGAAGTGCATTTTGACCACCTGTGTTATCTTTACTACTAAAGAACGTATATGCATGCGAGATGTCCCTTTTCCTGTGTTATTACTACTACTACCATGGAATATGTGAATGTATTTTTACTTGGGAATGTGCCACTTACAGTATATCTTAGTTATGCTTCTGAAAGGAAAAAAAATGTAGTATTGATTCAATATATACAAAATATCTAATAGAGCCTTGCCTTTAGCTTTCAACTGGAAAGCACTGAAAGCAAAACACTATTAAAGATCTGTTTATTAGTGAAGGGGTTTGTTAGATAGCTAATTGGTCATTAGTAATATTGGAAATGTACACTGAGCATAGAAAACAAAGTGCAGTGGCTAATGGCATAAACACTGGGAATCCCTCTTTATATTCTCAGTATAAATCAGCTGTCCTCAAAGTATTTCAGCTGAGCCCTAAACAGCAGTCATCCTGATCATAAACAATGACGCTTTTCAATTTTTATAATGTCTAGCAGCTGAATAATAAAAGCTTGTACTCAAATGCCCAAAAACACCTTTTAATCTTTAAGAATAGGGATTGACACTTGTTAAACACTTTAAATGCAGAGATCTGATGTAACAGGGGGGGAAATGTGGTCAAAATAGATAGGGAGTTGATGTAGAATGGAGTAAAAAAAGATGCTTGCTTGTCATATTGAGATACTAAATCTGCCCAGAGAGACAAAATACAATAAAAAAAGAAGAAGTAACCGTATATATCACACCCTATACATCACAGTCGGATATTTTAAATTATGGGTATATTTTCCCTTTAATTGGCTTCTTGCAAGAACTTGCTTTTTCCTTGTAATTGCAAAGTAATTAAATGTGTGTGTGTGTGTGTGTGTGTGTGTGTGCGCATGTGTGTGTGTGCGTGCGTGCTTTATTATGCACAATCTGCATTACCCAGGTTCTGGTCTGGGATGCTGAAGCCCTAGAACTCCTGAAAGTATAGCAGTATAGAATATTCCACAGAAATGCTCATTAATGATTGCATCTCTGCTTACATTAATTGAGCAGCAATATTTTGCTATATTAATTAGCTGAAGAAATGGTAACAGGTGATCTGAATGATATATTTTATACATTGACACAAATTATACTATCAATATGCAAAACATGCATGGAGATAAGCAATGTTGCACAAACCTCCTAAGCTATATGTTAATGGATCAGCAATCAACAGGCCCATTCAAAATTGGAGGTTTGAAAAGTTAATTTTTTTCTGCAGAATTTTATGTGTATTGGGCTGTATTTTCTGTTGGAGATATTTTGTCAAAAATAATGACATACTTTGCACAGCAATAGCCTGATGTAAAATATACAAACACACATGTATTCAAATGTATTGTTTCTAGACAATCTATAGGTCTGGCAATCAAGGTGAATAGTCATAGCACTCATTATTATCACTATAACCAAGGGCCACAATGAACAACAGCGACAGGGGGGGTTCTTGCAAATGCAGTTGAATGATGTGGTAAAAAAAACAACTACAACTACTCTGTGGTAACACCACATGTAATTTGTCATACACAAAATGATGGGGGTTTCCAAACTTATTTGTTGGTCTACAGAACAGCCACACAGCTGTTTATGTGCAAAGCACTACTGAACATGTCATGGCTCACCACCCTGGCGCCAGGAGGGTCCCACCATTGCTGTCATTCCTATGTTCAGTTTCACTAAGCATGAGTAACTAATGGTTCACAGAGAAAGCACTATTAAAAGAAGGGGGAGGTTAAAAAATGAAATACAAAAATATAAAAGCACATGGAAAGCTAGGTGGCACACAACACTGGAAGCATACCTAAGGCTTCTAATGCAGAAGTTCCTTCTCCATGTAATATACCTCCAGGGGTAAATGTAAGATTGTAATTGTAAAAAGGCAATTGTTAATCAGTCTAGTAAAACAAAACCATTAAAACATGCACTAAATTACATTTGTCTTCAGACATGATCCAAATCATTTTCAGGTTATAGACTATTTGACAGTCATAAAAGAAGAGAGAAACCTTAATACAAGAGAACAAACATTTTTCATCCTAGGAAAGGTAAACAAACCTGTAATGTTAACGTGGTAAATCAATAAGCATGTGTCAAACTAAACAGACACCTTATGATCTACAAAGCAATTTACACTGCTTGCATGGTCTCCAGTGGCTAGAAGATGTAACATTACACCGTGAATGGCACTAGGTGGCACTGTTTCTTTTTCATTTGTATTCCCCAGGTACAGCAGAAATTTGGAAATACAAAAACCTCTCTTGGATTTAATTTAATTTAAAAACAAGAAGAAATACACACAGGAGGCAGAGAAAAACAACAGATGCAACAATGGAAGAAGGTGTACATAACAGACAAAATGTGGTTAATTATTAAAAAAAAAAATATTATTGGGGATCCAAATAACACTGCATTATAATATATTCAAAGGAACGTTCATGCTAAAACACAACTGGCTGGCATTCATAGGTATGTCATTGTTAAACAGAAATTACTGGCCCAGCAACACCAGAGGTTTATACAAATTTAAATATATTATCTTAAATTATGGGGTAAAAAATGTAACTGAATCAAAATTTATTTTCAGTTCTACCATTTTTTTTCCTCCTGGGCAGCAAGACTCCAATGGACATCGTGCTATACATTAGACAATGTTTATTTTCACTGTAATTAATTTGGTTTCTAAATGTTCAATCTGTTTGCGGTGCTGCATTTTTGCCCATCTAAAAGGATAAACTTAAGCATGAGGTTAACAATATTGTAAACAGTAATAATTTAAGCAACTTATCTTAACATGTCTTCTTTATTACTTAAACATTAGCCAAACTGCAATAAATTTAGTATAAACATTCCCCAAGAAATCCAAGCTGACACTAATACTATATCACAGACCCTCTTTCTAGTCTGATAAAAATCCCTGGAGCTGGGGATTCAGACATGTAATGTTAATTTACAGTTACTACTCTTAAGGTGGCCATACACTGGACAATAAAAACTGCAGATAGACTCTACAGCTTATTGGCCAAGGTACGGGCTCCTCTGATGGACTTCCCCAACAGATATATAGATGGAAATCGGTCAGGTGTCAATTCGGCAGGTTTAAAAATCCCTTTGGATCAAGGACTGCAGCCATTCATTGATGTGGTCCTTGCTCAGACTGCCTGCATTCCCAGTGTTGTGACACAGTCGTTGGGCCCTAGGGCCCACTGTGGATCAGCGTGAGAACACCCACTCAAGGTGGGCATGTAGGAGCAAGCTCCAAATGAGGATCTGCTTAAGAGGTGTGCATTTTAAAAGACTTAAGTACTCTGCTGGTTTATATGGGTTACTTAAGTCCCCCACAAAGTGATCCTACTCTCTTCTGAGGATTTAGCAACAGTACAATCAAATTCAGAAACGATTGCTTGTTTGGAGCATATGAGTAGGTAAGACAGTAGCAAAGTCATTTGCTCGTTATAGGTTACAACAAGCAACAGGTTTGCAGTCTTCAATTAAACTGTCAAAAATGAAGTGCCGGCATATGGCTAAGAATGCAGAGTGACTGACTTACTGTCCCCAGTGACAGCGGACAATTACAAGCATGCTTACAATATCTGGGTTTCAAGTCAGAATATTCTGCAAATATACTATTTAGTTACTTATAAATGAGGTGGGGCTGGTCGAGAATGTGTGGGGTTCAGACATATAAGGCTGTGGTCGAAATCCCTCACTTTAGCAATCACAGTTACTGTGCTTAGAGTACTACTCTCTGTAGTTATTTCACCTTCCCTTTAATATACTGCATATCCTGCTTTGGATACAGTTATGAAGGAGCAACTGACAATGCAGTCTTCAGGAGCATGAAAGTACAGAAGCTGGACCAAAAAAGTGCTCAGTATCAATACTTTGCTGTATAGGATTGAGAAACACACTTAGCAAAAAATCTTTTAACTCCTTAATTCAGCTCCTCACAATGAAAAGCTTGCTTGAACAAAAAGTAAACAGTAGGAGCTCAGTAAGCAGAAAATTATATTGCAGAATATTTTCAAAGTGCCTTTTATTTTGCCCAGGAATTATAAATTCATCTGTAAAATGTTTTACTGCCCAGAGGGTATTAAGAAATAAATTTATCCTGCTTTTAGGCTCTAAGCCATACCTAAGGGTCTTTGTTTTTAACGGAATACAGAAGAAATTTTCACATATGGAGGCAAAGGTGCCACATAGATGCTAGCCAGCTCTTTGCGAACCGTGGGGATGCTAATAGAGCAGCAACTAGTAAAGTGTTTGGCCTTAAGGCACAGTGGGGTACCATTTTACTCTTTGTCATAGAATTTGCAATTTGCTAGACTTCGCCTTCTATTTCAAGAAGTTCTAAATTCATTATGTCAACAGTGAAAATGCTGTGCAGTAAAGATGGAAAAGTAACCTACATTTTTTTCTTGCTGTAAAAGACAACTATTGCATTGGCTGTCAAATTTTGCTCAAGTCTCAAGCCTATTTATATTTAGGATTAAATGTATAGCTGTCTATACTTTAAACCATTTTTTTCATTAAAGAAGAACTATCACAAAAAATAAAATGAAATCCAAGCTTCATTTCACGGAAATAGCAAACTTTCTGAAGATTATCAATTAAAAAGTATATTTATGTTTTTTTAAATAACCAAGCTATTCTTTACCGCTAGTGGTGGGCCAACCTGACCCGTTTTGCTTCAACAAAGATTAGCAATATGTCAAAGAATTTGCCAAATGTATTGAGATCAATAGGCATTTTTTCACATAGCATCTTTCTAACTGCACAACCATTTTTTCAACTATACAATATAGTCTATAGAGTAGGGTTGCCACCTGGCCGGTAAAAATTATGGTTGATCCCAATGTTATTAATAGGGAAAAAAAGATAAATATATAGGAAGGCTGGTATTTTACCCAGAAAAGGTGGCAACCCTATCTATGAGGGGTTTTTTTTGGCTAAATATTTCACTCATCCTTATTCAGTAGTCAACCTTTAAGAAAGCTGCCTCTCTAAATACTGGTTTGTGTTGAAGCCAGTTATTTTCAAAGAAAGCTTTAATACAGGAGTGCCCATAATAACTAATGCAAGATCTACTTTTAGTGATGGGTCCCATTAGGATTTACATCCATAAAATTATTGTTCACATTCTGTTCCATGGAGAATATTACGTAAATACTGATTTATGAGAATAAAAATGTATATTTTTATATTTAAACATCTATTTCGTATGTAACCTTAACATAATATTTATCTGAATGAAAAGCATTCAACAGGAGGGTGATTTAGACAAACTGTTTGTTGGCAGTATCTTGAGATCTACTGATCACCAGTTAAAGCTATACTGGTAGATACCGGTCTTCCTTTTGGGCACCCCTGCTCTAAATACATAGTCAAGGCAGAGGCTGCACACACCAATGTATTTAACCAAACCTTTATTATAATATCTTCAACTGCTGCATTAGATTGCGGAGAGGGATAATTTAGAATTATGCCATTATTCCAAAACAGCACCAAATATAAAGGAAAGTTCTTTATTTCCATGATATGAAGTTTATATACTGTTAATTTAGTTAGTTTCCTTATAAGTTCATATAAAAAAAAAAGAATGAGTCCAGACACAGGCAACATTCCACACTCAAGGTGTTACAAAACATCTAACTTTATCAATAAAGTATGGGGTTGATTGGAGATGTGCTCCTGCACATCTAGATAACAAAAGGTTGTCTATTGCTGTGAATATCTTTAGCGGATATCTGAACTGAAACCTAAAAATATGTATACTATATATAATATATACTATAATATTCACCCATTGGCACAGCAATTCTGTCTACTACAAACAGCATGGCCTAACTATAGTACACTTTATAAATGTGTTTTTCAAAATGATCACTTCAAGATGTGCTGTAGCCAAAGCTATTAACAATTTACCATATATCAAAAGCATGTGTAAGCAGCATCCCATGCCTTGAATATCTCTAAGAATGTATTATTAGTGGCTACCAGGCTAGTGCAGAACTCCAACTATCATACAGAAAGGCTGCTCAAAGTCACAGTTCAGTAATAGACAGTCATAAATATTATGTCAATGCAATTTAACAAACCATTAACATGAACTGAAATTGATTTAGTCTAGCATATGTTAATCTCTAACAAGCGAGCACAAAAAAAAAAGTTCAGTTAATAGGTCTTACCTTTTTTTGACAACTAAAATGACAACTAGTAGAAGTAGGATGAATACCAGTATCCCTGCACTTATGCCAGCTATTTTCACCACACGATCTGTCTGCTTGGCTGGGTCTGGAATTACCTCTGGTTCTTCTGTTACAGCAACTAAAAGAAAGGTGAAAATTCATTTGAAAGCCTATAATTAGCATTGACTAAAAGATTATCCATGCAAAAGATGAAGCTTTTAAAAAAAATATTTCCTGTCATACAGGCAACATGTGAGAGGTAAAATTTATGAGCTCTGGATAAAAAAAGCATGCCTCGCATTTATTGCCAGTGGATTTCAGAAATCTTTCAGTTGTTAAGTGTGTAATGTACAACTGGCAGCCAAACTATTAATTATAATTGAAAAAGTTATGAGAGTTCCGCTAGCAGTGGATAACCAGTAAGAAACCTCCCCAAATGGAGAAACATTATGGAGTTGCATATTGGTTCCTACATTTACATTTTTACCAACATCACATTAAACCACTGATCCAATAAAGTGAGCTCATAATGTGTTATTGAAATGTCCCTCAGTTCCCGAGGAAACTGCATAATAATAACAATAATATTATTATAAGTTTATTTCATATGCAGGTGTCCCATATTCCAGTATATAGCTCCATCTAGGTGGTTATACACACACACCAATATTTATGGTACAAAAGATATTTTGTACGATAATCTGTGCATGTGTGGTGGGAGACAAGGATATATCTGTAAAAAACCTTTGATATAGGTTGTCTTGTCGATAAGGCAGGACTGAAGGGCACCTTCAGCATGTATGACCACCTTAAGTCAAATAGGAAGCATGCTCTGTTTCTTTTTTGGCAAAAAAACAAACAAACCCTAATAATCGAGGAATTCAGAGGAAAAAGTCTTGTATGATCTGGGGTTTCGCTCGATTTTATGTTTTTTTCACCCAAACTCGATTTATTAGTTATTTTATTAATAAATTAGGCAAAAATCAGGGCTTTATTAAGATTCAATTCCAATTAAAATTATTTTTGAGTAAAACAACTAATTTTTTTTTAAACTCAATTTTTTCGAGGTTTATTATACCCCAAACCCTGGTAACAGCTTAAATCTGAAAATACACCACCTAAAACCTGTCTAGGTCATGTAAAAGTCAATGGCAGATGTCCCTTGAACCATCTGAAGATGTTAATAGCCTTCATGATGTTTGAGTTTCAAGTTTTCAGGGTTTCACAACTCAACATGCTGATTCAAGCTTTTTGCATTCAAGTTTTTTCTTAAATAAGAAACCAAGTTGTGAGTTAATTTAAGGTTTAAAAAAAGCTCACAAAGCTCTAAAATTTTACCTTTGATAAATAACCCCCTTAGACTGTAAAATCAGTTTTTGCAACAGTCCTACCAGATTTCAGAGTTTTATTGGCTTCATGAAGTGTTTACATTGGTTATCAGTGGCGGGCTGCTTCTGACAGAAATATTTGTTCTGGAGCATACAGCAAATGTAACATAGTAACTTAGGTTGGAAAAAAAAACCAAAAGACTCCATGTCCATGGAAAACCTACTAACTGATCTATATGAAAACTACGAACGGATCTATATGAAGCCAAAAAGTCCCATATGAAGCATCTCGAGTTTGCCTCAGGGGCATTATTTTCAGTAACTATTTTCTCACTTGCTAAAAACCCCTGTTTGAAACTATATACTAGTAAAACTGATTCAAAGAGAGAAAAGCTCTTACTGTTAAAACCCTTCCCAATTTTAAATGGAATATACCTTCTTTTAAAGGGGAACTAAAATCCAAAATAGAATATTGCTAGAAATGTTGTATTTTGTATACTAAATATAAACATGAACTTACTGCACCAGAAGCCCAATTAAACAAATGATTTATGTTCCCAAAGTTGGCTGCGGGGGGGCGGATAACTTGTAACTTTGTTAAACATCTTTGCAAGACCAAGATTTCACACATGCTCAGTGTGGTCTGTGCTTCAGTTGGAGGTTAACCTTAGGGATCATCATAAATTATCAAAACAGCACAAGTCAACTAATATCTGCAATAGAAGCTGATAGAGCAAGACTGAATAATAATCAGTATATGCAGACTGCACTGTGTCTGTGAATACAAATCTCTACAAGGTTGCCAGAAGCTTTACAGGGAAACAAAGCAAGCTGCTGAGAAGTAAGGTGGGGAGCCCCTCCTGCCATTTGAAAGTATTATCCTTTCCCTGCAGAGCAGTTAGGAACCGTCTCAAGTTACCTATCTGCAGCTGTCTGAGCAAGTTTACTGCATACAAACAGGTTTCTTATAAAAACGTTACGTTATTTTTAAATTAAAATATATTTCTTTTTCATTAAAGTAAAAATTGGATTTAATTTTTTGCCTTTATATCCCCTTTAATCTAAATGGATGCTCTTGTGTCTACTGGAAGAACCTACTTACAAATAAAGAATTAAAGAGTTTATCATAGGGCCCCTTATATATTTATACATAGTGTTATATCCCCCCTTAAGCTTCTTCAGTGTAAACAGACCCAACTTGGCCAGTCTTTCTTCATAATTGAGATTTTCCATGTAATTACCAATTTAGTTGCCATTATTTTGCTTACTTTTCAAATAATGCTGCAAAAGTCTTAGTTCCTCAGCAAAGACAGGTCTGTTACTCAGCTGCCTTGTCTTACATTGTATCAACAGTCTGAGCCACCAGGGCAGAGAATAGAAAGGGACAGACGAACACTGTTTTCAATGGCAAAATATATATACAAATAATTTAAACCATTGATAATATGTAATTAATGTATAGTGCAAAGTTGATTAGAATTATGTTTTGGGTTGACATTCCCTTTATTAATATGTAGTATGAGCACTGGAGACCAAACTGCACAGCATATTCTAGATGGGGCCTTATCAATGCTTTGCAAAGAGGCAGAATATTCCTCCACAACTCTATCCCCCTTTTAATACAGCTCAATACTTTGTTTGCCCTTGCAGCTGCTGAATGGCATTGCTTGCTACTGCCAAGTTGATCATTTACAAGGAGTCAAAGGTCCTTCTACATTTTTCATTTGCATAAAGCAGTCCCATTAAGTGTATAAGTGGCTTCCATAAGTCTATATCCCATGTGCATAACTTTACATTTATCTACATTGTATCTCATCTGCTACTTAGCCACCCAGATTGCCAGTTTGTCTAGATCCGGCTGCAAGGATGTCACATCCTGGACAGATTTAATTAAGCTGCATAGTGGGTGATCTGCCAACACGGATATATTACATAGCATACACAAATCATTAATGAACAAATTAAACTAAAAGTGGCCCCAATACAAAACCCCACGGAACCTTACTCCAAGTTATGGAAAAAGAAATTATAAATGGTTTTCTAAATCTCTAGGGGGGTTGCATATTGCCTCAAAATAGCCTCTACTCCTCCTGCACACTGCTGATCTGCTTTAATTCAAATGCACTCCCATACCATAATGCTTAGATGAAAGTGCTGGACTGTGGGATAAACAGGTTCTCATTTCTACTCTAGTTAATAACAAACTGTGATTTACATAACAATAATAAAAGACATACTGGCAGTGATTTAGAGACCTCCTTTAGTATGTTCTAAAAAAAAAACACAGATTTTATTGTGCTTAAGGTCCAGCTTCCAAATAACATACTGTTTCTAACACAATAGTTTATTGAACTAGAGCAGTGATGCAAGAAAAACCAGAGTATTAAATGGTACAGTTTCTGCATGAGAGCCAAGAATCCATCTCAATTGTGGTGTTTTATACATTGCTCAGTACAACCTGCCCAAGCTTTCTGACCTAAGCAGACAGTCTATTCAGACTAAACAAGAAAACAAGACACCACTCTTTCATAATATGAGCCGGACTGTCAATAAACCTAGTAAAATTATTGTCAACAAGAACTTCTAAAGAATAACCTCTGCAAAGCAATATATTGTAACATTTATGTAGTCTGCCAGAAGTAAACAAAACACAACTGTATAATTTTACCAAAACCTACCAGTTTTAGCTTGCATAGTTATGGCACCTACTTGCAAAAATACTGTCATTTAAATAGCTCCAACATTCAGTAGTGTCAACTCAAAAATAATGAGAGCATATAAATGTAGCATAAATCCATGGTGATGGCAATAAGAATTGCACTGATCTCTTTATTTAGCATCCTTAAGGCTCAACATTACATAAAGACTCCCTTAAATGGAAAGCCCCAGGAATCAAGTATTTTATAATAAATTTCACAACTATAATATTTGGTTATGTGCTAACTGCTAACTAAACAACACCGTAGTATATCTAATTCATTTCCTTTTAAGCTTCTATCAGTCAGCTAAGTCAGTATATAAAATACGCGGAACAATAATTATCTTTTTTTTTAAACATGTATGGGTATATAAACTGGCTGGTATATAAACTGAAGGTTATTTAAAATACTGGTAAGTGTCAGGCCCAAGGATGAGCTGATTGGACCAGTGTTTTTAAACTGACAATATGGAACTACAGGCATGGAATCCCTTATCTGAAAACCTGTTATTGAGAAAGATCTGAATTATGGGAAGGACAATTCAATCAACATTCACAATCCGCATTTTATCCAAATTACAGATCATACACACATTCATAATAATATATACAATAATATATACAATTTAGGAGTGTCTCACAATAGGTTCACTGAATGCTAATTTATGTATTAAAAACAAGAATCTAGTCTGCTAATGGTTTCTGTCAAGATCGTATTTTACCTAACTGAATTAAGAACATTTCCAGCAGCACTTTCTTTTAAAAGTACATTTTTTGGAAACAAGTTTCACTGCTTCTTTAACCAAATTGGTTGACTGTCAGTGTAATTCAAGAAGTATGTCTGGCATGCTTGGGATTACTGATCCAGTAAAGTCTTCCAGATTTCTTTACATGCATATTTTATCTGAGACAGTTTATCGCCAAGCCCATCTGTTTCTCAGATTAGGCTGTGAGCAGCCAGCTGTATGTTACATCCAAGGATGCAACTACAGACTGCAGCTCCGTGTTAACTTCTGGCAAACAGACCTGGGAAAATAAACTTTGAAAGAGCCACAGAGAATATAAGTCTGGTTGCTATACCAACAGGCACCTGAAATCACAGCGAAAGGACAAATCATAAAAGGGAATGACTTTATTCCCCTAGCCAGTTTCTACCGTCAATAAAACAGAATGCGTTTAATCTAACAGACTTGAAAGTACTTGTTATATGGAACACTTGCACAAATTCAGTCTATGTACAGCACTAGCACTGAAGTGAACAGCTTTAGCAGTGGGGACTCTGAGTTAACATATTGTGACAGTTAATAATTGCACCAAGTGGCTATTTATGAGACCGCAAAAAGACAAGTGTGGGAAAGCACATGGGACATGTCTAAACATGCATGACTGGAAACAGATACAGATCAAAAGGTGAAATAGAACTCACCACAGGGAAATTTCACTTATCTCTGTTTCCTGCTAAGAATGTGATTTTTTTTTTAGGGCATATAAATAAGGGTGACTGCTTACTTTCACCCTTTTATAAACATGTATGGGATGTTTAGGAACATATTTGTCAGAGTGGCAGAATTTCACTGACAACCTGTGGCAAGCTTAATTTCATCAGATAAATGATAAATAAAAAGAGAGCAATGCAGCATCCAACCATCTGCAAAAAACACAAACATTTAGGGGCAGATTTATCATTGGTCAAATTTCGAATAAAAAAAAATTCAAAATTTGACCCTATGAATAAAAGGGAAGTAAAATCCTTTGAATTCTGGGAGATTAGTCACCTGGCGATTAATCGCCTCTTCTTTTGGCGACTAATCTCCCTGAATCTCTTAACAGTCTCACGCTAGCTAAAATGAAAAGTTGCCTGCGGTATTTCACACACATCGGTGCGCTTTCCAAAATATATATATAAACATAGATGCGTGTGTGTGTAAATATCAATAATGCCTCCATTATACACTTGTACTCACAAGTTAACATACCCTAGAAGAATTTATGATTTAACCATTTTTCAGAGAATATGAATGATTATTACACAAAAACTTTTCTTTCACTCATGGTTAGTGGTTGGCTGAAGCCAGTTATTGTCAAATAACTGTTTATTCTTTTTAAATCATAATCACTACACAAACTACCCAAATGACCCTGATCAAAAGTTTACATACCCTGGTGATTTGGCCTGATAACATGCACACAACTTGACACAAAAGGGTTAGAATGGCTATTAAAGGTAAACATCTTCCCCTGGGATCTGTTTGCTTGTAATAAGTGGGTGTGTATAAAATGTCAATGACTTTCTGAACTCCTGACAGACCCTTGCATCTTTCATCCAGTGCTGCACTGATGTTTTTTGGATTCTAAGTCATGGGAAAAGTAAAAGTATTGTCAAAGGATCTGTGGGAAAAGGTAGTTGAACTCTATAAAACAGGAAAAGGATATAAGAAAATATCAGAGGAATTGAGAATGCCAATTAGCAGTGTTCAAACTCTAATTAAGAAGTGGAAAATTAGGGGTTCTGTTGAAACCAAATAAAACTAAAATTTCAGCCACAACTGCCAGAAAAATTGTTCGGGATGCAAGGTAAACACCCACAAATAACTTCAGGTGAAATACAGGACTTGGAAAAATGTGGTGTGGCTGTTTCAAGTTGCACAATAAGGAAGCACTTGAAAGATGGACTGCATGGTCAAGTTGCCAGAAGAAAGCAATTTCTACGCAAATGCCACAATGTATCCCGCTTACAATATGCCAAACAGCACAGAGAAAAGCCTCAAACCTTCTGGCACAAAGTCATTTGGAGTGACGAGACTAAAGAAAAGTGAAAGAAAAGTGTTTGTGTTACCATTCATATTCTCTGAAAAATGGTTAAGAAATCATAAACAGCTGTATTTTGTATACTAAACATAAACAGGACTGGGCTGGTATTCAAAATAAGCCATGTCATTCCTACTCCACAGAGGTCCAAACAGCCACACAAGCCCACTTAATAGTCACTTTCTATGGAAACTTACAGCAGCCCTTCTGGCATTTGCTAGAACTCACAGATTGCTATTAGGGTCGTTTGTGTAGTGATTATAGTTTAAAAAGAGTAAACACAGTTGTTTGACAATAAATGGCTTCAGCCAACCACTAACCATGAGTGAAAGAAATATTTTTGTATTATCATTCATATTCTCTGAAAAATGGTTAAGAAATCATAAATTCTGCCAGGGTATGTAAACTTATGAGCACAACTGTGTAACGCAAAAATAATAAACAGTAATGATGTTTGCTAACACACATTAAATGCTTCATTCTCATTAACTGCAACAACTTACTCAAATTAAAGCAAACTATTGCACCTGTCATTACGCAACCTTCTATTTTGAATTTTGTTTCTGTATGGCTTATTGTGATTTTATCATATTGCTTTAAAACACACACTTTTTACAATCCTTTTTCATTTCTTTCTTGCTTCCCTCTTCCTTTTCATGTAAGACTTTAATTGAGCAGTGGCCTAATCAAAAATTATTCCCATAATGCACCTCTGAACAGAGCACTCGTCATTAGGTTCTCGCCGTTATTTGTCATCCCAATTAGGTCTTTATAGAAAACCTAGCTCGTGTATGGATTACCAAAAGCAATCCTTAGCCCTGGATGAACAAAGCAGAAATTCATTACCCTGCCACGACAAGTCCGTTTATTTTTCACAGCCTGAAAAGGTTGACAATCAAGAGACGCGAATGGTTAATTGGAATGTTGGAAAGAAATTGCCTGGGTCTCCTAGGAGATCACAGAAGTGGAAAAATGGTGTAATAAGTTAAAAAAAGAGGAAATACATATTCGACTTTCAGGGCACACACTAACTCTTAAGTGTTTTGTTATATTTGCATTGAATAAATTGTCTAGTCTCCAGGGATTTATGATCAAAAACCTTGAAGAAAGAGACCAATGGTTATTTAAGGCTCCAAGGGTACTACTGAAAACACAAGCACACAAGAAGCAGATTCATTAATGAAAAAGAGAATATTTTGTTTGATGGGCTTCTGAGTGGATGTTCTTTTCAATTAATTATTGTTGTTGCAAACTTCAAATATATACATAACTGGCCTACTACTTCTGATAACACAGAAAGTAAGTACCTTTACTTTGTTTATTATCCATCTGCTCAAAGACTGGTCACTCTAGTGGCCAATATACCATTTTTTGAGTATAGTCTGAGAATTTTTAACCACAATAAAAACCTGATTTTATAAGTGATTAATTTAAAAAGTGCCCTTTAGAATACTAAATTGTGTAGGAAACAGATTCTACACTCAGAAAGAAGAAGACTCAATGTCAAAGAGATAAGAGTGAGACAAGCATCTACAACCATTGGGAGAGGGGCCTATTAGAAAAATGGTGTTTGGACAATGTTAATTAATTTAGGGGCTGCATAGAAGAATGCAAAACAGTTCTTGTGGCTACACATAAGATGCTGAAACTTCTTTATGAAGCGTTTCAAAAGTGATATATATAACGACTCCCATAATGCACATACATATCCTAGGGAATCAAGAGTATTTTAAAAAGAAACCTGCAGCTAATGTTTTATACAGAGCATTCAGAATATATACAAAAAACCTTAAAGGGATTCTGTCATGATTTCTACAGTTTACTTTTTATTTCTAAATTACACAGTTTACATTGCAAATAATTCACTGTATTGTTTAAAATGTTATTCCTGAACCAACAAGCATTTTTTTAGCTGTAATATTGGTGTGGAGGGAAGTCATCTCAGTGCATTGTGTATGATTCTGAGCTCTGAGAAGGAGCCAGCACTTCAGGATGGAACTACGTTGAGATAGCTACTGTCTTCCTTCCCATTGTATTATACCAGGACAAGGGTTGTGTTTGCAGTGCTAAAAGTGCCTAGCCTCACCTAGTGGTAGAGATGAGAATAGCATCCAAGCAAGAAAAAAAGCAGTTTTCCTATTTTGGTGCTGTTCTTATGTCTGTAAGTTCAGTTATTCCACTCACACACCCTGGCCCTCCAAACAACAATCACCTGGTGCACAGCAAAAAGGAATTTGGCATCCCTCAGTAAACAGCTCCGCAACAAATCACCGGCACACAGGAACAGCTGGCAGGTAAAACCTTGCTAGTTTATTGTAAATGCAACGTTTCGGGGTAATCCCCAGGGGATTACCCCGAAAAGTTGCATGCTGCATTTACAATAAACTAGCAAGGTTTTACCTGCCAGCTGTTCCTGTGTGCCGGTGATTTGTTGCGGAGCTGTTCTTATGTCTACCACTAGGTGGGGCACCAATGCAAACAAATCCTTCAGCAGAGGTATCCGATAGCTGCTAGCTGGTCAGCTGCCCATTGTTTTTTTGTTAGGCTGCTAGGGAGGAAAGGGAAGGGGGTGATATTACTCCAATGTGCAGTGTAGCAGTAAAGGTGACCAAACACGGGCAGATAAAGCTGCCAATATCGGTCGTTTACCTGCCCATGTATGGGGGCTTCAGATGGGTCTTCCTGACCGATATCTGGACATGATATTGATTGGAAAGTTTGGAAATTATTCCAACCGACCCATCGGAAGTCCATTGCGCTCGTCGTAATCCGATTGTTCGGCCATAGGGCCAAAGTCCTGATTACCCGATATAGCCCTGCCAGTTAGTGGCATATCGGGAAAAGAACCACTGGTTTGGCAATGTCGCCAAACGAGCAGATATTTGCATCTATGGCCAGCAACACTTCAGAAAACAAAGCGCTGTGTGTGCTTTAGCGATGGCGACTTTTCATTGTAGGGGATGGGAAGACACAGGAAGGCAGTTCGGGGAGCTTGTCGCCCAGAATCTGCCTGTGTGTCACAAGCCTAAAGAGTTTATCAGAGCACAAGTCACATGACCTGAGGGCTCCTGGGAAACTGACCATACGTCAATCCCCATATAAATGAAGTATAAAA
>CM044439.1:71500653-71512543 GCA_024363595.1 Xenopus borealis
CTGTGAACACCAAAGGGGTAGCAGTAATATCACATGAGATTGTGACATCACCTTTAGTTATGAATCATGTTTTAATAAATATTGCTGAAATTCTGGCCTGTATTCCCAATAACATTGTTCATAACTGTCCCCACAAGCATTTTACACGGACAGTAAGTTCTGGTTGAGATAGGTTCATGTTAAACTCCCAATTCCCACTCTTCATTTCACAGCTAAATGAGAGAATCTGTAGAATAATGTGTCACGGATACTCTCTGTGCTGTAATGGCTAGGTGGGAAATTTGAAATTTGAGTGGGGCAATAAGAATAAAGACAGACATCTCTCATTCCTACAGCTACAGGAAGCTTATGCTATGGATATTATATATATTATTATTATATATAATAATAATATGCGTATATATAAAAGTTTTATTTTAAAACAAAATTTTGTAACCTCAACCCTTCTGTTAAGTGATTCACAAATATTTGGCATTAGATAAAAGAAAAAAAAGAGATAAGGAGTATATTTCTCATCTCAAAACCATAAACGCTGCCAATGCAGATGAAAAGAAACTACTTCATCAAGCTCAGCACATCACCAAGCTCTCACCTCTAATTATACATTTGCAAATGTAACTATAGAAGCCCTAGACTCCTGAAGAGCAGTTTTACCACTCAGACTTGTTTACACTCCTGGAATAAAAAGAAATAAAATATAAGTAATTAAGAAACAGGTATAGCAGGAGGGTGGAAGATGTTCACTCAGTCCCTATGCCTTTAGTGCCTTTGTCCTATTCATAGTTATATCTCATATTTCATGCAGCAAGAATATGCAGCCTTTTATCTTACATTTTATAAAACTCAAAATCGAGCTGACCCATGCAAGGAGGAACTGTTTACTAAATATACTAGCCCTGTTTACTCGTCAGTGTAAAAAGTTATCCTTTTGGATAAACTTAACACATTTACTTAACTTAACACATTCTTCTTTTCTGGGGTCAATGTATATCAGCAGTTGTATACAAAAAGCAATCAACATATTTTTAGGTTTCCTTTGTGATTCCCTGCATCTGTTATTATATGTTGTACAACTCCAGAACATCAGCTGCATTTATTCCCTTGCAACTTCCTACACCTAAACATAAATTGTTCCAGAACAGCTGCATTTTTACATTGCAACTCTGTGAACCTGATCATAAATTGTTCCAGAACAGCTGCATGTATTCCCTTGCGACTCCCTGTGCCTGAATATAAACTGTTCCAGAAAAGTATGACTAAAGATTTTGTAATCATTGAAGACGTTTCACTACTCTGAGCAGCTTCTTCAGTTCAACTGACTGGCATGGGAAGTTATTGGCATATAAATTCTTCCACTAATTCAATCACAATGGCACATTGTAACTCTTCAAAGAGGGGACATTTGAAGTTTACAGAGGTGTTCATTCTGTGTAGTTACTGTGATAGGATTACCAATGTGTCATGCAACTCACATGTGTTATAAGTGTTACTTGTGGGAGTTGCATGAATGAATGTGTGAAGTCTTCTGGGGTACAGATGTGAGAACAGCATTGTATGTAGCCGACAGGTGGTGTCGAAGGCCCCTGCCTCTATTCAGGGATGGTTTCTCCACCTTGACATGAATCAACTCTTTTACATCTCATTCAAACCATCTGTCTCCCTTGCAGCTCCCAAAACATGGCCATAAATTGTCCCAGAACAGCAGCATTTATGTCCTTGCAACTCCCTTAACCCGATCATATATAAATATGCAGGAAAACAAACCTTAAGCTGCTGTTATGGAATATCATAATACTAAATACTAACAGGTCCAAACTGGCAGTCTGTGGGTTCTGGCAAATGCCAGAGGGGCTGCTATAAGGTGCCATAGAAAGTCAGTATTTAGTGGTCTGGTGGGGGCTGTTTGGGCCTCTGTGTAACTGAAATGCCAGGGCCTATTTTAATTCTCAGAATTGACCTGAATACTACTGTATACTGTTTGTATAACTTATATATATACATATACATGTAAATATATAATATATAATATATATATATATATAAATATATAATATATATTTATAACTAAATTTAATAGAGGCAGGGATTTGCATAGTGTATAACAATGTGCTATGGACTATAGATTAGGTTCAGCTGGGCATGTACATTTGTGACTGATGCTTATTTGCTGTGGAACACAGAAGCATAATGTTGTACTTTAAACTAAAAGAAAATGTAACTATTAATTTTTTTACAGTTTGTTTTTTTAAATGCCCCACCTGCCAGTGCTATGCTACTTGCACAGGGAGGGAGCTCCCGTTGCTAGCAGCCATGTCCGTTCCCTCGCATGCGCATAATCTATAGCAGTCCTTAATCGAGGCAGCTTTCCAATATGTGCATGCGCGTGAAGTCACACATGCGTAATGCGCATGTGAGTGGACATGGCTGCTCACACCGGGAGCACCCTCCCTGTGCAAGTAGCATAGCGTTGGCAGGGGGCATTAAAAAAAAAAAAACTACTGTTAACATAACCCTGAGCATGAGCAGTGTGTGCCAGATGTCATAGAGGTTTGCTAGTTTTAGGTTAAAGGGTAAGTAAACCTTTAAAATAAGTGAATGAAAAATTGACGAAAGTGCTATTCTAAGCACTTTTGCAATTTACATTTTTATTTTTAATTCTGAGATATTAAGGGCTACATGTACAGTAAATATGAATGAATTTTGTTAAAACGGGCCACCTGCTGAACTTTCTGCCAGCTTTCCGACTGAAGTAGTGAAGGAAGTTGTCAGGAGAAAGAAAAAGAGCTGGTCTGATGTTAGGTTAGGAAAAACCATCGGTAACCAAAAATAACTTTTCTCACATCTTCAGGCCCGGATTTGTGGAAAGGCCACCTAGGCCCGGGCCTAGAGCGGCAAGATTTTAGGGGACGGCATGCTGCCCAACTGCACCCACATTTGTTCTGAAACACTAGGAATGCACAGGAGATACGATAGTTTTTGAAAATTTGCTGTGCACCAATCAATATTGCTCTGGTCCCAATGACGGAAATTTGCCTGAATATAGGGGCGGGGACAGGGGGCCAGTGGACAAAGGGGCACCCACTATATAAATCCGGCCCTGCACATCTTTCTTAACCAGAAGACCAGCCCTCTTTCTTTCTTCCAACAACTTCATTGTCTGCTACAGTAAATGTATACCTTAATATATTAGAATAAAAAAAAATTAATGTAAAGTGCAAAGTTGTTTAGAATAGCACTCTCATCAATTTTACATTGACCTACGTATTTGACAGGTTTACTTCTCCTTTAATAAAATATTTTCTTGTTTCTATGGAGCTCAAGATCTGAAAAGATAAAATCTTAGGATTATTGAAGAAGAAATCTGCTCTTGATGAGTAAGAGAACACCTACGTTGTCAGACTTACAAAACAAACTAATGATTTAAAATAGAAACAGAATGAGGAGATATGCAACATATTTGTCTTGCCACAACTCAGCCTTAAACAAGCAAGATGTTTTCTTTCAAATCAACGCTGCCAGTCTATTACTAATTCTCCAGCTGTTCACAGGAACAAGATCCTGCAGAGCTCCACATCTCAGTAACAAATTCCAATTTTCTTCAGAACCCTGCCTCTTCCCACAATTATAGCTCTGAGGCCAAAAACCAACATGACTTACAGAGGTTATGACATGCAAGTAGGTAAATGTAAGAGGATGTAACAGGGTACCACTGAGAGGAAGTCAAATTTTGCCTATTTATTCATTTTAACATAAAAATACTTACTTTTGGTAGCTATTCGTACGCACTGTGTTTTGGTTTCCTGTGGAAAAACAAGAAATAGAATAAGAACATTTGTTTTGTATATAGATTAAAGGAAAGCAGTAAGCCCTGCTTCATCTATATAAACTATTTTTATAAACATATACTTTTTAGTAGTATGTGCCATTGGGTAATCCTTTTCAGGATAACCTAAACGTGTGCGTGTGTGTGTGTGTGCGTGCGTGCGTGTGTCAAGATGGGCCAGCACTCCAGTTATTTTCAATAAAGTTGCTTATTTCTGTATCTGTAATTCCAGATACTGCAAAACCAACACATTTAAATCATGTACAAAGGCACAAAAATCCTAGAAAACCATTTATTTTAATAAAGTACCCATTCCCTTGAATACAAATTGGGTATGCATGTCTTTCTACTGTAAAGTACCAAGTCACAAAACTTTCTTGAATTTCGCGATTTTGGCGACACTCCAAAACTTCCATTTTGAAGCATCTTATCTCCCACACACTGTTATCATTAGGTACCAAGGTAAAACACCCTAAGTTATTTGCATGGCAGTCAAAAGCATTTTCCTGCCAGCAAGAAGTACCTAAGTGATTGGCAGTTAAAGGGGTGGTTCACCTTCAAGTTAACTTCAGGGTCATTTGGGTAGTTTGTGTTGTGATTAGGATTTAAAAAGAGTAAACCTGGAGATACTTCAATATGCTCATTCTTTGAAACATTTTAAAATCAGTTTAGACACAACTTTATCCCACCAAAATTGATAAGTAATCCTATTTTATTGTTCTGGCTGTTGGGTGTTTTTCTGTTTATAATGGCTTCTATATTGCATTACTATATTATCCCCTAAGTCACTGATGCTCAATAAACACCACATTTTACTGGTTAGCAAATGAGAAAATACAATTCTTCTTTGTTAAAAAGTCTCTTTCTTAACATCTACCCCATTTATAAATACAGTTAATCCCTATTGTATATTTACCTAAAATGTGAACAACATATTTTGTATCCACAGTCACTTCTAACCTATGTCAATATCAGTTTAGGACTGAATGAAAATTCTAGCCTCACTGTATAATGCAAGCTGAAGGTGAAATTATATCATGGGTGTTTAGAAAAATAACAGATTATTTTTCAAAATAGATCTACTGTTGTTGCTCGTACCAAATGTTTGGCCTGTACGTGAAAATATCTCCCAGATGCTGAGATCTATATGAACATCACAAAACAAACTGTAATCATTTACATATGCATGATGACCTCTATTTCCAATGGGTCAGCTGAGGCTATTTCATAAATATCATTCACCACAATCAAAGCACCCAACAGCAAGGCAAAAACATCTTCAATTTTCTTTTGGTTTTACACATGCAGGTAAACACTCCTAGATATCAATCTTACTGCTTATCCCAGCAATTTTATGTAATCCCCAGACACCTGGCAGTGTGACTTTATAACAAGAATGCTGTGATCTCCAATAGGACCCTACTTATCTAGAGTAAGATTCTTAAATTGGATTTTAAAGCATCTTGTGTTATTGCTGTGCGTGCTGTGACTTCCGCCAATGCAGTTTAGACAAGAAAGTCATTCAGCTGTGGCAGCATGGGCCTCAAACCAACATACTGATTTTTACAACTGGAGTTGGTTTCCTGTAGAGATGGTTTCAATGGTAGCTATATATATAATGCAGGAAGGAACAATCAAGTGTGGTCTTGCCCAACAACAAGAAACAATATGGTTCTCACAAATAAAGGCACATCTTTGTAAGAGAAACACATTATGTTCTTATCTCAGTTTTGGCTTTTGCTTTGCGAACACATCAAAATATTTAAAATATCAAAATCATATTTTCTGGCTAAAATACATAGATAAACTAAAATACCACTGAAGCAGTTTCTATGCCATTAGAACATAAAGCTATGGCCTTCTGACCAAATGGCTGTACCTAGCCAGTAGGCCTTCCACAGTTTGCATACCTGGGATCCACCTAAATCTGACCTTCAGACCAAAACAACCAGCATAATAAAGAAAGTCAGACAGTCTTTGGTGCTTCAACTGTATTGTCTCTTAAGGTTGGCAAGAGACTGCAGTGTAATATACCTACTCAGCAGCTGAAGTGCCAAAGACGGCATGTCCTTGAGAATAAACCCATCTTTTATCCCTTTTGCAGTACAATCAAGTGTGATTCATGAATTGATCACAAAACTCACCTTTTCAACACTGCTTACTGCCTGAAAGTAGATGTTATAGCCTTTCCGGGGAACCAGAGGTGGATTCCAAAATCCCTGATATGTCCTGTTGTCACCCACAGTAAATGGAGCTGCTTCAGGAAGGTTGGATGGAGGAAGCTCCGCAGCAAAGTAATAAGGAGAAGTCCCAGCACCTGCATTGTTGTAGGCAACAGGGACCTGATAGCATTCAATTCCCCCAGTCTCTCTCTTTGTCCTTTGGTTATGCATTTCTTCCACAACAATTTGGTAGGCACTGTAATAAAACCAAAACATAAAAACAGATCTGTATTAAATGTGTGTAAACTAAGGATGTGAAATCTACCGTCATCAAATGAGACTGGACTACACACACACATTATATATAAAAATATATTTGTCTCATAATGTAAAAGTCAATACAGATTTTAGAGCTTTAGGGTATACAAAGTTCAGAACAAATACAGTACTGTGTTTGTTGTCTATTACAGAATATAATTCTGTATAAACATAATGGGAAACAAAGGTAATCACTTGTAAAGACAAGTTTGGAACCAACTCCATTATTATGGCTGTTTTGACAAATTTATTAACACAATAATACAAAATTTAAATGTATTCATGGACATTACAGTTATTTCATAATAGTTTTTACAGTGTTCTTATATTTATTGTGATGTATTTCTTTTTCTGCTTTTATGCCTGCAAAAATCCTTAATCTCTTACGTAAGGTGACACTGAATAGGATTCACTCATTTAGTGAGATCTGCAAACACGTAGTTCATAGACTGATTTGGCTACCCAGGTGGTATGCAGAATAGGGCAGATACAATTGTGTTGTTCCCGGGCTAACAATTGTTGAGACAAAGCAGAAGCATCTGGTTAACATTGAAACAGCTCATTCAAGAGGATTTTTGAGCCAGCTTTAGCAAATACACTCTCATTTGTAACCTGTTTGTTTGTGAGTAGAGGGCAGGCCCAGACTGGCAATCTGTGGGTTCTGGCAAATGCCAGATGGGCTGCGGTAAGATGCCATAGAAAGTGACTATTAAGTGGGCTGGTGGGGGATGTTTGGGCTTCTTTGTAGCAGGAATGGCAGGGCCTATTTTGAATCCCAGTCCAGTCCCGGTAGAGGGTATCTTTACCTCTCTGAGTTTTTCTTAATCCATCCAGAAATGAATGGAGGCTACATACTAAATATCACAGAACAGTATTTATGGCAAGGATGATGCTATACAGCAGCACTGTCCAACCTGAAGCCCTTGGGTTGGATGCAGCCCCCCAGGAAATTGTGATGGCACCCAATCCAAGGGCTCTATGTCTTGACATGACATCCTAAAATGAAAACTTGCTGTGCATATTAATATACACAGAAGTGAATGCTGATCACCTAATAAATTATCCTTCTGTTTCATTAAAAAAATGCCAACATTCTGTGAAAGCAGGCATAGTAGATGCTAGTACATATACCTTTAAAATCATTACACACAGCAGCACTATGCTTCCATTTTTGCAGAATACTTGTAGGCCAAAAACCTTAGAGTGCCCTAGCATTTACAAAGGACTCATAACAGATTAAGCTTTTAGCCTGATGTTTCATTTTTTGTGTGAGCATTTCCCTCTGAAATGATATTATGGGAGGCTCAAATTCAGGTCCGAACATAATGACCGCCTGTGGGCTCTGCTTAAGGCACCAATTTGCAGTTGTCATATCATTATAGATAGAGAGAGCTGACAGGTTTCTCCACCTCCTGACCTTGCTGCAGCTTCCCTTGTATCTTGGCTCGGAGCTATGTAGATCGAAAATATAACTGACATACTGCAAAACAGGCACAGATGGACAGAAATCTGTCCACTGTACTAAAATAGACTGCCTTCTATATCTACAGTTGCTCAAGACAAAGTCATTAAAAAATGTTTGCAGCAGATGGCAGGTAACCTCAGTGCCCAAATTTGCACAAAAATGTGTAGTAATCTTTATCATTCTTGGATATCATTATAATTTTAACCTTACTAAAAGGAAAAAAAACACCAGTGTTACAAAGTTAAAATCTAGTTTAAGATTTACAAATTTACATAGCTATGTTTTCACACACCAAGATGATATTTAACCTTAAACATTTCTGTCTTGCTGCTGCTTACATTTGGAACACCATCTCTGATCTCTCTTCCCTCATATTACTCCTTAGGGCACACAACATTTGACCCAGTTCTGGAACATATATTGCAGTAATGACCACTGGAGACTGCAGCATTACTAAAAATAATAATAATATTTGTGTCTTTATGTTATCCAGTAACTTAGATTGTAAGCACTGCCTGGCAGGGATCTTTTCCCTGTAACATTTAGCACTTGGGGGGGAATGTAGTTAAAGTCGCTAAGAGCAAAAAATTGCGCACCAATAAAAATCCACATCTCACAATGCAATATTGTTCCTTAAACGGTTATTGCATTACGAATCGTTATTGCGCAGTGCGAATTGTAATTGCTCGAGAAGTGCTTGAAGATGTTGTAATCTTTTGGAGCAAACATTGCAACTTTTTCAGTAAGATAAAGTAATAAAATCCGCAAACGGCATTCTGCTGGCGGAAGTGGTCGCTAAACAGTTTCTGGGTTTCCAAAAGGTATATTGCATTCACGCAAATTTGTTCGTGCAAAGGCTTAACTTTTTGCATTACCAACTTATATTACATTCCCCTATTAGTCTTTAATGTAACTGCATTTTGTATTTATTTGTATCTATTATAGTATCGACCCAGTTCAATTAATGTATTGTTCTGCTGTACAGCACTGCATCAATAAATCTCTCTATAGAAATAAAAATATACAAATATTTAAAGTAGTCATCTAACCACTTGTACATACAGCATCAAAATGCAATATGCAGGTGATTGCCACCTCTGGATGCATTACTAACTAAACATCTGTAACATTGCCTATGCATACACATGTGCCCCAATTGCAGAAGGTTTGATCAAATTGTGTGGGGCTCACTGTTAGATATTTAGATGTGTGCTATATTTTTTAGAACAGGAAAATTTGTATACTTGCACTTTTGACTATATGCTTAAAAATAGTCTATTAAATGAAATACCAGGAGGTTACTGGGTGCAAAGACTTGCTTACTCTCACACAACACACACACACAAGTGACTTTCTGTTTGATGCTCTGCCAGGTGCCAGTAGGTGCCCATAACATGTTGTCCACTAGTCAACTGGCTTAAAGTACAATAGTTGAAGTCACAGAACCTTCCAGGGTTGCAACATTTAAAGCATTTATTAAGCACACATACCTCTGATCTCTCACAAGAAGCCGCGTATGAGGCCTGAACATAGCTTTTAGGCATGAAAAATTGCTTGCTGTGAGAGATCAGCCGTATGTGCTCAATAAAGGCAATTTAAATCTGCAAACCTGGACGGTGCTTTGACTTCACCTATTGTACAACATCCATGATTTCCAAAAAGAGCATGCCCTTTTGATTCTTCAGACCAAACAAAGTTCTGATTTGGCCCAGATAAGGTGATGGTATTTCTGTGTCAGTTTATGTTATATTTCTTTCTTTCTGTATTATTGAAACCATGCAGTGATTTTCACCATAGCATCCTGTCTGCTTGTAATGAAGTGCCACCTGAGGTCCTGAAGATCACTAACATCCAATATTGGCTTTTGACTTTGTCCCTTGCATACAAAGATTTCTCCAGATTCATCTAAATTTTTACTGCAGTTGATGAAATCCACAGATTATTTGCAATTTTTATTTTTATTCATATTCTTAAAGTATTTCCCTCCCCATGTCTGAAACGTTACTTGCGCCAAATTAAAAGATGATATTTTATCAGAAAACCATAAAATGTCTTAGTTTTAACATTTGACATGTACTATTTGTGTTTAAATATAGGGTTTACATTATTTGTAATTTAAAAATCATCTCATTCTTGTTTTATTTACATTTTAAACTTTTTTGCTAAAATGTATTCTAAAACAAAATTCCTCAGCATCTAACAATATATATTAGACATCTTTTTTCCCAGACATCTGTGAAAATTAGTAGTTTATTCATTTCCTGACATTTATATAGTGTTGACCCATTTCTATAGCCCATGCTGATTGTATTAGCTGAAGTATACTCAAGAGGCACTGCAAATTATAGCAGGGCTCATAATGTGTCTGGGAGAAAAGCAAAATGGCAGCTCACACTGCACATCTAAGTAAAAAAGGCAGAAAAGAAAGGTTTGGAGCAATAGAAAGTTATGTACTCATACTTTAATATCTGCATATGAACCGAGATTTAGAGCTGGGCACACACATAGCTAAAGATCACCTAGTGTAGAAGAGAAATTTGCAACTGAACTGAAAGACTACACCGCTGTGTTTTAAAAAGGCAGTATACCCCCTCTTTAACATGAGTTCACTGAATAAGGCTTTAACTAAATCTATGTTTTTGCCTATTGTTTTAATAACAAATATATAATTTATTTTTTTAGCTAAACCAGGAAACTGAAGTAACTCCATCTTTGGTCCTTGGTAGGTAGTTAGATTAGCCATTATCCAATACCCCCCTCTTTCTTCCATTTTGGCTTACAGATGTGCAGAAGTCCACTAAGACAGTATCTGTGCATTATGGCGCTAATTATCTAACTCAATAGGACCAACCATGGAGTAGCTTCAATTTCCCTGGTTAGCTACATAAAAAAAACATGATCAACATAACAGGCAAATAGTATGTTCAGCACAATCCCTTTTCATTGACACATGTTGAACAAAGACACATATTGCCAGAGGGTATTTAACAGCAATCAAAAATAGAAAACCTGGTTGGCTGTTGATTGCCACTGATGTGGGTGTGGTAACATTTTAGTGGCATTATGCATGTTTTCCATTCATATTTGTAGTCAAAGCTTAAAGACAGGTCAAGATATTTGTGGAGACCCTTATCTTCCCAACCACTCCAAACAGTACCAGATACACATCTGACTAACCCTACATAAGATAAAAACTGCAGTGCTTTTGGCAACCGACTAGTAATACATTGAACACTCCAAAGGCCAATTAAGATATTAGGTTGGTTAGAGAATTAATGGGGTAGGTTGGTCTTTATAAACATTATACAGAGTGGGGACCGATCAATACTCAATCTGTACATATAATTATATAAACTGCAAAAATAACAATACTTTCCAGTCAAACATTTTTTTTTTTTTACATCTGGTCTATGTACCTGATTGGAGCACCTTTGGCTTGTGCAGGTCTTAGTAGAACAGTGATGGTGGTAGCAGTTTCATTAAGTGATGCATCCACACCTTCATAATCTGGTAATGTAGGTGCTAATAGAAGAAAAAAAAGTAAAAATCAAAGCAAAATTACAAGACAAAGGAAGGAACGATATGCATATCCAAGCAAAAGATGCTAAAACATACACAAGCAAGCTGAAAAAAATGACTTGTTTTTACCTTCTGGTCATGCAACCAGTTCACATGCCCTGTAACAGATATCTGAAAGAACTATAACCACCCAAAAGGACAATGTGAGAGAAGAAGGGTTAGAAATGATTGATCATCAAATTACATCCATGGTGCATTATAGAAGGGGAGGTAATAAACTGAAGCACAGAGATACCGAGAGACCTGTCCATAAGTTATATTGAAGAGTCATAAGCCATGGAGCATTTATAATGTTTATGCAGGATGAGAGCAGGCTTGTAAAACTACAGCGTGAAGAAGCGTTAAGTAAAAATAATTTAGGAATAGGATAGCTATCGAGGAAAATTTCACAATTCTGACATCGTAAGGATATCAATTCAACTGGTGCAATGTTTGATAGATTATCATTTTTTCAAAGAGCATAACACTGTAAATTACCGACTTTCTGCTTTAAGGTGGCTATATACATATGCATATATTGTACATTTATCTATGCATGTGTGG
>CM044439.1:71521676-71536268 GCA_024363595.1 Xenopus borealis
GCTGTACATTCATAGGCATGGATAAAGATAAAGTACCAAAAATCTAATTAAGCTGGTCTTCAGAAAGTGAGGACATTGTAATGAATTAAGGATACCTGACTTAACATAATTTATCTACCAGCTTTGCTTCAGAATGGAATTTGGAGAATCCATATTACTTTTTCATTTTCTCCATAAAATCCCAGGTCGCTCGCTGCCCAAAAAAAATTCAGCCAATTTCAAATGCTAGAAGTCTCTTTTATATTGAGAGATCGAGACAGTAGAAGCCTCTTTTATAGTGAGACTTCTAGCAATTGATAAAAATAATTTTCATTAACAGCAAATAAATATTTTGGTCAAGATTGGCTGAAAGTAATGTTGTGTTATCATTAGAATGCATATTCAAGCACAAGCAAGATTTACAACATACTAACCATCTTCATCAGTCTGAATGATGGTCTCCTCACTTTCCTTTCTTCCCTCAGGGTTAGTCAGGATCATCTTCAAGCTTACATTTGTATAAGGTGGGAGATTGTCCACTACATGCTGGGGAGCCTTGGGGTCCATGTCAAGGCATTCTGCTTTGTTCATGCCATGTCCTCGATAGTAGTGATAGCAAATGGTAACATTGAACGTGTGGCAACGAGTAATGTTGTACCCAAGTGACTCCCAATCAACTGCAATACGCCGGGATCGCGTTTCAGCAATCTTCAAGGTTTTAGGTGTTCTCATAGGCTCTTTAATACAAAGGGGAAACAATGTTAAGGGCACATGGAACACTTTGAAGCATCTTTACTACATACATTACATAAACTGGCAACAAATCTCTCGAGTATCCCTTGCTGTTGTTTAACATTGCAATGCCAAATTGCAGTAATATGTTTACTTATGGCAATTGCAATGTTAAGCAATGGAAAGTCAGTTGCGGCAGATCTTACAGTAGTGTATTTTTACCGCAAGCAACAAATCTCCCAACCTGTCATTGTTCTTATGTTCAAAGGATCATAAAATTGTTAAAAGATTAAGGGGTAGATTTATTATGTGGTGTAAAAAAAAACCGATAGGAGAATTCACAACACATCCCCAGGCTTCTCTGTGTAAAAAAAAAAAAGATTACATTATTTACACATCTTTTCTGCCAGTGGCAAATCTGGTGTTTATATGTATACTACACAGCTGTTTACACCATTTTTTGGCAAATTTTGTTTTACACAGCATGAGAAATATGCCCCTAAGTATATTGACATAGGTTTATAGTATCTCTTTGCAGGCCTCTGAAAAAACCTAGGCAGTTGCCACTTCTATGGTGAGTTCCATTTACACCACCAATATAGCTGCCAGGCCATGCTTTGACAAAGAGAATATTACTGGTCTCACATTAATCTTAAACTGGCTATACAAACATTATTTGTATGATTGATAAGGAAGTGAAGAGATGCTGTTAGCCAGGCTATCTGCCCTACAAATATAACAATAGAAAGGAAACTGTAAAAAAATAAATTCAATTCTGGAAAATAATTATACAATCTTCTTTAAATATTTCTGTAAGACAATGGTTTAAATATCACATTATGGAGCTACATACTATATGATGCATAAGGAAGTCTAGGGACAACACATCTAAAAAATGCAATTAAAGGTGTGCACTGCACTGGATACTGAGAAAGTAATGTGCAGCTGAAAGAGAGCTTCAGACAGATAAGCACCTTTTACTAATTTAGGATTCCTGCTTCTATTCATAATACATGGCTTGCACTGATTTAAAACTAAAGAACATGACAATTAATTATGGAAAAAAGTGAAATAAATGGTTATATCAAGCTTGCTCCCAATATCTGGGTGGTTGCTGTGAATGAGGAGGTCATATGATTTAATGGAGCAATACTAGCTGCCTTTGACCTGACCAGAGACAGTATATAAATGTTTCACTGTATTTTGGGACTGACAGCATTATTTATTTTGGGGAGATGACACGCCTAAAGTATTTTAATGTGAATTGGAAGGGATGGTTTCCTTGAAATTATGCACTGATAACTGATGAACTATATGTATTAACTGTTAAACTGCACACCTTATAAAGAGATTTTTTTTCTTAAATGTGACCTTTTTAGAAGTTGTTTGATTAATTGGAAAATTTTTAGGAATTCACTGGAGCACTGTTATTTCTATTATATTGCTTGCATATAAATGTGCTTTACAATTATTATGATGTGTAGGTAACATAATGTAAGAGTTTGGAGTGGGTCTTGCAGACACTTTATTTTTATGACGGTTTGATACACACTACTATAGCAGTGCTAGAAACAAGGAAATGCTGCAAGACACTTTGCACAGCAATGAGAAAAAGCAATTACATTTACAAGTTTGAATAAAATACAAAGATATGAAAATATTAATTTGCTTGCTCAAATTTTAGATGACTTCACACAGCCATTGCTAGAGTTTCTACCCACTACGCATTCAAAAATGCACTTGCTAATGTTTCTGATTGCTAGGCTTTCACAGGCCTCCACTTTGGAGTAATAAAAATTGAAATCAAACACTCTCTACAGGTGCTGTCCAATCATTCCCAGCTGCAACTCTGACAAGATGTTCCCCTAAAGGTACAATGCAGCTGCTGTTTTCTCTCACCCCCTGCTGTCTTGAGATCTTCCCTGCAGGTTTTAATCAGTGTTTAAGATCCAAAGACATTAAACAGAAAATGTTAACTAATAGCGCAATCCATTTTAATGGTGCTTGGAGAAGATGCATCGTGATGTGACAGGGAGGTCATGCAGCTGCTGATCAGATTTGTTTTCTTGAGTAAAATAAATGAGCCGACACATCACTGCAAAAAAGTATCAATATCCAAGGAATTTTAAGGGATTTTTTTCAGCTCAGTATTGTTCCCTGCTTGAGGTAATTGCTTGGGCAAAGTCACAATCACGGAGATGGCCTGGCTTTCATTGATATTTACTGTTCATCACCAGCTCTAGTCTTCAAACGAAGAAAAACATCTACATAATGAAAACAATTAAAAAAGACTAAATTACCCTCTACAAAAAGCGAACTTGTTCTGTCAGTACGCCAATATATTTTATTTGTATAGTATTAAGACCCACATAAATTGACCCACTTTATCATTTATACTTCAGATCCCATAATAGTGCTACATTGTGCATACATCTTTTGAACTTTGGGCCTCACTTGGTCCATAAAAGAAGGGAAGGGGAATCATTTTAATCTCTTCTTTCCCACTATATAATACACTCACTTGGTCCATTTAGAAATAAATGAGGTACACGTAAATGTCCAGACACAAATCTTAAGGAACAGAAAGAAACAGACAGCTGAGAATGTATAATCACTGCATTCTACGGCAACTTAAAACCAATAATCTGTTTAACTGAACAACAAAGAACATTACAACTCGGGGAGATTCGGGGGAGATCTGTCGCTTGGCGACTTATCGCCGCGACGAATCTCCCCCGAATAGCTAACTAGCACTGCACACCTGCTAGGCGTAAAGTCGCCTGCGCTTGTTCACACACAGCGGCGCAATTGAGGCAACTTTGAGAGACTTTTAAAATCGTGCCGCTGCGTGTGAACAAGCGCAGGCGACTTTACACCTAGCGGGTGTGCAGCGCTAGCTAGCTATTCGGGGGAGATTTGTCGCGGCGATAAGTCGCCAGGCGACAGATCTCCCCCGAATCTCCCCGTCTGGCCTTGCCCTTAGGGTATCTGCTGCTTTGGTTCTCACTCTTTGTCGATAGGCATAAAAAGGTGTTGCGCCAAACAACAGATCTTTGAGTGAAACCCCATGCCCTAAATCTTGGGCAATGCACAAAGCCTACAAAAAGAGATTACCCCTGCAAATGTTTTATTATCATAGAACATGGAATCACTGAGCAACAGAAATCAACTAATGGCAAAGTCAGTATTTAGTAATGCATCTTTAGCACAAAATATAGCCTAAATGTGCTTGGATAGGTCTCTGTTGTGCCTATTCCACTGGAGAAAAGTGATCCACTGCCTTTTACTCTCTCAAAAAGTGAGCGGACAGGCATAGATCAGCAGTCAGTGTAAACATCCAAAAAAGCACTCTACAGCATATTTGTGCCAAACCGCTTAGCGTGCACACTGACAGGCTGCTCTTGTTCCCATCAGCACGTAAAATCAAAAGGCAGCATTCCAACACCTTCTGGCAGTTGAACTGCCACTCTTTGTCTTCATTTTGCATGCCACAATGCTGTCTTAACAAAATGTTGGCCTTCCAGGTACAAGTGAATTAAAGGTGGTGCATTTATTTTGTGTTTTTTTTTTCATTGTAATTAATTTAAATCACCTTGAAGAGATCTTTTTTTTTTACTTCACCTGAGTCAGTTTCTTTTAACCAGTGTAAAAAACAAAAACAAAATGGAAACTTGTTATTCCATTTAATAACCCAATAAAACATGAAAATGTTTTATCAGAACTGTAATCTTTGTTGTACATGTATATTCAATGTTCACCACTAAGGACTATCTATCTTCTGCCTACATTTAGTTCTGGCCCAGCACCCTAGACTTAATAAATAACTTGTGAAGAAATAAAGTTTAAAAAGAGTGTCATTCTTTAATGTGTGGTTGTTTCTAAACTGCAGGTCTCAGAGGCATAGCCAAAGTTTGGAGAGCTCTGACCTTCGTCTATCTCATGCCAACTGTACTAAACAACCAAAGGTGGAATCTCTGGCAAAAGGATTCACCATGTGTCTATCAAATGCAGTGCAGTAGACACACTAGCCAACATGATGTAAGGCACTTTACAACTATTCAAAAAATGCTAAAAGATGCATCACAAATGCTTATGACTACAGTACAAACAGTGGTAAAAGCAAAAACTACCCTGTCTTTAGTATCAGTCTTTATTGCATTTTAGGAAGCTTCAGACGAAAGGCTACCAAGCAAGATGATGAAACAAAAGCAAAAACTAATATTTTAGCAGACAGTTAATATGTCTCTTTTTAAAGTCATTTAAATTCAGCTAAATAATACCCTTCACATGAGGGACAAAGCTGATGTCTTATTGACTAAAAAAAGCCTTCTCTACTACAGAGATACAGAGAAAGAGGCCTATTCATTAGTTCCCAAATGATTCAATATAAAAGCAGACTCATTTCTACATTATAATTTACCATTAATCTTTTAATTGTGTCACAATGGTTCTAAATGAATATTTAACTCCTCTTGACTTAGAATCCTTTTTCTTAACTCAAATTGTTTGGTCTATTTTTGTCACGTTGTTATTTTCAACTAATTAATAGAAGGCAATTCCAGTACATTAGACAACACCAGCAGTACTTGCCAAACTCCAGAGGCTGCCAACACTCAACCCTTTCTCCCCCGTGGCTAAATCCATCATGGAAGAATACTTTTCCTAGACCAACTTAATTAAATTATAACAGTGCTTGCTAGGACTTGTAACGATTAGGGAATCAGATGGTATCATATGCATCACACTGTAATGCTTTAAGTAAAAATCTGTGGACAACTCTAATAATGTTATATAATCAGATTTGTTACCCAGAACCATAACGTATTTATAGTTTTATAGAAAGTATAATAATAAATTTACTATTTCATTGAAAGGGTTTGAGAAGTTTCAGGGGAAACACTAAGATACATAAAGTGTTACAGTGTGAAGACTAGAGAGGGAATATATATGGTTAGGGGCCACAGCCAGGCATGACAAACACTATTAAAGGAATATTATAACTATATTAGAAACATTTTTTATTTTGCACAGCCTATTTACCCAGTTTTTAATTTTACCCTGAACTGTTCCTTTAAGGTCATGTTCTTCCCATAATTTAAAGAAGTGTATTTAACTAACTTCATGAATCACATATAGTTTGGTCCATAAATATTTGGACAGAGACAACATTGTTCTTATTATGGTTCTGTAGATTACAACAATGAATTTTAAATGAAACAACTCAGATGTCATTGAACTGCAAACTTTCAGCTTTAATTCAGTGGGTTGAACAAAATTCATTGTGGTAATTGTACAGAACCAAAATTAGAAAAAAGTCTCTGTCCAATATTTATGGATCTAACTGTATGCATTGCATCAGTATAAAGTAAAAACAAAGAATATTGCATGGGTGGCTTAACCTGTATATTTGGCATCATTCTTTAGGAGTCGTCCTGCTTTTATCTTGTACTTGATTTTAAGTGTTAATTACAGGGTTCTTCAGGGGGTAAGTACCTAAACAGGACGCAAAGTTATACATTTTTGCTTGAGCTTAAGGAAGGGGGCTCAGAGACTATACATGTGCATATCAATACATATGTGTGTTTATAAGTATGTATGTATAGATTTATGGTTATGTGTTTATATGGATTTGTGAATGAATGTTTAACTATAGGAGAGGGTAAGTGGGGATGACAGTTTGTTTATCGATGTTTATGAACAAGCATGAGTCAACTTGTGTTTTATTACAGAGTAATAAGAGTGTGTGCGTCTAAGAGCGAGACGTGTGCATAGAAGTGTAAAAATGTGTCAGTCAGGAAAAAGACCACATTACTAGCCACTCTGCTTTTGTACCTCAGTGGTATGGACATTAAAACATGATTTTGAATACAAAGGTTAAGAAGAATCACAATCTCAGCATACTAAGCAAAACTAACTTTTTTTTAATAACCAGACATGTACATTGCTGTATTAAAGTATATTTCACTATTCAGCTCTGAAATCTTCAGTCTTTAAAACACACCCTTCCATATTAAAGTATGCTTCAGCTTTGTTTCCTTGTTGGCACACTGAAATTTTGAGATTTAGCAAGACTGCAAAATATCATTAAGAAAAGGAACACTTAATTTGTGTTAGCAAATCTGTTCCGATAATGGTTAGTTGGCTGACAATTTATGTAGCAAAACATTGGTTTACCATTAACACTGCCTAAAACAATTATACAAAACCATTAACCTTTTAATGTATTTTTCAATAGGCTATGCACATATTTTTCCTCTGTTAGGAAACAACATCTGGCTGCCCCAGCAGGCAGCCTTGGTTGATACACTTGATTTCCCTGACATCATGCTGGCAGTAAGTATAATGTGCAGACAGAATTCTTGGGCCAAATGCACATAAAATTCAAATCATTTTGAAATTTGCTTCTGATTAAGTCATGTGGGGCATGTTAAGCAGGACCTCAAAACGAAATCGTCAACCATTTCTTCTCACTGATGCTTATTTTAATAATTAGTTTAATAACATGAACTGCATTCATCTGCATAGATATGAATTAAACTAATACATGTAGATAGTCTGAAGCCCTGTAAATGCTAATAAACTCTGGGATGATATATTAAAGGAAGAAAAATCATAGTACAGTATACAAAATACATATATGTTAAAACATATACCGTTTAAGCTAAATTAACTGATGGTTATCTACAGAGTGCTGTACTTTTTGGTAAACACAATAAAAAATATCCAGATATGATCTATTTTTCTTAGTCTAAAGAAGAACAGGGCAAAGTTTATTCTTCTGCCATGTTGTGAATAAAGCAGAAGATGAAACCTATTCCTGCCCCTTTCCAGCAAATCTGCTCCTACTGTCAATGACTCCACAAAAATACTAGATTTCAAATCCTTGAGTGAACAAGGCTACTCCTTTGCAAATAACTGGTACTGGAACTATTTTCTGCCCCTTGCAACAGACTATGGCTAATAGCACATCTGGAAGGTCCTCACAAGTGGGTGAGGGAATGATGTAACATGATTTGTTTTGCGGCAGATCGTAGTATGATAGCTTGATAGGTGAAAAGGGAGCTTTGCTGGATGAAAGGCATAATTTGGCAGGCACAGGGTCATGCCTGGGCAGGTCAATGGTATAACAAACTGGGCGCCTCACTTTATGGCAATGCAATTGTTTGTAAATATTTAATACTGGTCCCAGCCTTTGACTATATATTATTGGGTGCCAAGCTTAGAAAAAACAATAGCCTCTGTATTCTCAGAAGAAAACAATGGATGAGCATGTTTGGCTTGAAGCAACTCTTAATGATAAAACTTATTATCCAGCTGTCAGAAGCTGGGAAATCTACTGAGATGACCCAAAAGCTTTTGACATAAAGCTATTCCAAAGATCTTAGTTCAACGAGAACTTTGCTGAATGACAGCCTGATTCACTGCTGTCTTATAGCCAAAGCTGAAGTGTATATTGCAATGAACAGGTTCAATTTTAACCCATCTTTGAAATTAAAGAACCAATTCTCTGACCCTCTGGAAAAACATACCTGTCAAAACAAAAATGGAGGCAATGACATCTTACAGCATGCAGGTTATCATAGTCTTTATGTGCTGGCTAGCATCTGTCAGTAATGCTGTCATAAGCTTATATATAAGATAACTTTACATATATATAATATAATACAGTGGAACCTTAATTTTACATCCCCTAATTTTAAGGTTTCCCTCATTTTACATTGTTGTTTTGTGGTCCCACCTATTTATTATGAGACAGAGAGAAAGAGAGACAGAGAGAGTGAGAGAGAGACATGATTTGCCATGTCAACAAAGTCAGACCCAGGAACAACCTTAATATGTTTGAATCACAATTCAGCATTCTCAGGTAGGCCTGGCTGCTTTTAGTGTCCATGATTTAGCACAGTCGAATTAATGGCAAAAGGGAAGTATGGTGTGATGAACTCTTTGCTCCAAATCAATGTTTTTAACTAGAGCAGTGGTGTAAATATAGAGGAAGTAGGGACACGTGCCCCCCAGGGAGCCCCTTAAAGCCACTCAAAAAATATTAAAAAGGGGTTGCAGTGCTAGCCAGAGCTAGCAGGTGGGCCCAGCCCCATATTGGGACAAGCTGCAGGATAGCCCATCCTGTGTCAATGTTAAAAATAGCCAAATCATTAGGTAGAAATTTGCACTAGTACACTGCCAAAACAACCCATGTTCTCGCATATAATTAGTATTTTGGTACCTCATTATAAACACATAAGTATGGAGATAAAAAAAAAAATAATACAGCGAATAAACAGTAAATTAAATCCTTAAGGTTTAGATTAATCTGAAAATATATAATAAATAAATAACATCTATCAAAGAAAAGAAACACATTATAACCATATTATAACCCAAGGGTTTCTTGAGACTCAGGCAAATATTTAAGGCAGATCTGACCTGTATTACTGTAAACCAATATGCCATTTCTAATGTATGTCATTTTCTGACCATGTCTTTCTCAAACTTTCTGGGCACCAGGAATTGCAGGAAGCTATATATCATAAAGTGTGCCTATACACTATGCCAGTGCCTGTACTGGTTAGATGCATTGTGATAGCGGACTTATAGAGATTACAGTGAGAAACTTGAGTAGCAAAGAAAATGTCACTTCTGCTCTGAAAGACAAATGAGTTTGTCAGACAATCAGTTTATAGGTGGTATTACTGAGTGATAGCAAATTAGTACCAGCAATGAAAAAAAATCAGTTTATATTAAACATTGCTTTTGTCATAACTACTCCGAGAACATTGTAGCGAAAATATTAAACTCTGAAGACTTTATCACTAAAATGAATGACTTGAGAAGCCAGAACAGATTATACTGCTGGGTCTTTATTCCATCAATAACAAATGCCTAAGAAGGATATTAATGCAATTAGTGTCCACAGGAGACAAAGTCCAGGGTGAGGCATTAGTGTTGAAAAATATTTGAAAAGAAAAATGAGAAAACTTTATTAATAGGAGTCCTTCAAAAAAGGACATTTAACGGTAAGTCCATTAAAATAAAAGCTCTTGAGAGAAATAATATGTTATAATTAGAACTAAGTATAATAATATATCATTCATAATACATACAATTCATTTTCATACAGTGAGCTTCTAGGACATACTGGTATATAAACCATACCTCCCAACTGGCCCTTTTTGGGAAGACAGTCCCTCTTTTAACAGCTCAACCTGTAATCCCTCATTTGTACTGGAAAGTCCCTCTTTTCTCATGCACTGAACAGCGTGAACAGTGAGAAAAAGAAACAACGTTTCTAATTTAATTGGCTTTTGGCAGAGAGCCCAGAACAGCTAACAGGTGCAAATAACATACTTTGTAACAATTTAGAGATAAGAAAAGAAGTAATTGTAACAGTTTAGATATAGAGAAATATTTTCAAACTTTTATAACCTGACAAATTTTGTAATGTGTAATTTTGTAAAATAAACATGGGGATCAGGAGGTGTGGCCACCAATATGGTCATGGTGAAAAGATTTAGCTGCGCTAGGTGCGAAAAATTTGTTTTGTACCTCTTTTTACTTCCAAAATGTTGGGAGGTATGTATAAACTGGTTCTGCAATAAAGTCAAAGCTTCTCTAAATGCACACTTAAAGGAACAGTTCAGTGTAAAAATAAAAACTGGGTAAATAGATAGGCAGTGCAAAATAAATAATGTTTCTGATATAGTTGGTTAGCCAAAAATGTAATGTATAAAGGCTGGAGTGACTGGATGTCTAACATTACAGAATACAACACAACATCCTGCTTCGAGCTCTCTAAATCTGAGTTAGTCACCGACTTGAAGGGGGGCCACGTGGGACATAACTGTTCAGTAAGTTTGCAACTGATCCTCAGCATTCAGCTCAGATTCAAAAGCAACTGTTGTGACCCATGTGGCCCTCCCTCAAGTCACTGATTGGCTACTGCCTGGTAACCAGGGTAACCAGTCACTGTAAACCAAGAGAGCTGAAGAGCAAGAAGTAGTGTTGTGTTTTGTTAGGTTAGACTTACAGTCACTTCAGCATTACATTTTTGGTGAACTAACTATATTGAAAACATTTTTTATTTTGCACAGCTATTTACCTAGTTTTTACTTTTATACCAAACAATTCCTTTAAGTCAGACAGTAAGATGCTACAAAATGTAATTATTTATTATAAGCTTTTACATGAGCAACAGTTTGCATAATATTTAAAATAATCTAAGATCCCGCACCTGTAACCTTCACTTCAATGTGACTGGAAAAGTAATGTTCTCCATTCCAGCATTTGAATTATATAATGACGAATCATATAATTCAAATCAAATAATTTAAAGTGGACCTGTCACCCAGACAAAAATCTGTATAATAAAAGTCCTTTTCAAATCAAACATGAAATCCAATTTTTTATTAAACCATTCATAGCTGTTGTAAGCTCATTTAAAAATATCAGCTGTCAATCAAATATTGTCTGCCCCTCCTCTATGCCAATGGCATAGAGGCGGGGCAGACAATTACTTTCACGTTCCATTCAGCACTTCCTAGATGTCACTGCTCTCCACACATTCCCCCATTCTCTTCACTGTTTAATTGTGCAGCCAGGACATGGGGATGGACATCAGGTTCCCTATTCTGGTGCACAAACAAGATTCTAAGATGATATAATGCTTGCCTTAACAGTGTCCACAAAATGGCTCCTGCCTGCTTGCTATAATTTATAATTCCCAGACTGAAGAAAACAAGAATCAAATCATTTATATACTGTAAATAAAGTTAATTTTGCTTGACTAATGTGATAAAATAGGATTTTGAATATTTCTTTTGGGTGATGGGTCCCCTTTAAGCATATTCAAGAGCTCTATATAAATACAGGTTGTAAATACAATAGATAATAATAATGTAATTAAGAGACATATTGCATAAGTGCTGTCAAACTTTTCAAGGCCAGTGAATCATTATAACAGGCTGCATTATATAAAAACAATGATTTATTATGATTTATTTATCAATAAAATAGCTTGAACATAACAGATTGGGAAAAAACAAATGAATATTGAGTGAATACAATGAACTTTTCCGGTTATCAGGCTAAACCCAGCGCAAACCACTATATCTTCAAATTGGGATAGGGACATCTGCCACTGACTTATACATGCCCTCAACAAGTTTGAGATCGTGGATTTTCGCATTCATGCTTTTTGCAGCATAATAAATATCAAAAGAAATTTAAGTTTTTTGCCCCAAAAAACCTGACAAAAAACATTTGAGTTTAAGTAAAGAACTTCCAAGTGAAGGAAGCTCATAGCAAGGTTGGGACTCATGGGCAATGGACCTCAGGTTGAATATGCCTGTACAAATGTACATTTATAGGTAATAATTCCACTTTTATTTTTAATAAGCATATATATATATACATACTTATATATAATACTTATTAAGATTTCATGTGTGTGTATAAACATTTTATAACAGAAACAGAAATACTTGAGCTGTACTTTCAAGCCAAACTATCCAAGATTTAGGGCCAAAGTGTATAGAAGGTCAGAATTAAATACATTTAGAGGTGAATGGTCCATGCATTCAGAGCACAAGGTTATGTCACTGATAAGAAACATTTGCAAAGATCGCAGTAATGAAATCACATCTGTTGGTGTAGTAAGCTGCTGAAATGTGACCTTCTATTATTAACTAGAATTAGCTACTGGAAGTTAATGAAAATGTTCTGCTAAAATAATCTAATTCATGTTTTTAATATGTGTGCACGGAGTAGAATAATCTGCTTGTTGCTTTTTACATTACTAAACTCAGACCCCTTTGGGGTATATGCAGGGGGTTACATGCTGGCTATTTACTCATGTCAAAACCTCTACAATACAGACAAACTGTAGTTAAAAGAAAAACTCCCTTCTATAACTCTATTGGGAAAATAACTTCTCAAAGCGAATGTGCAAACTACTAAATTTAATTCTTTATTTTGAGCGCTTCATACATTTTTGGCAGGATTTTTTTACTTTCAATAAAATATTAGGGGGATAAGTGCCTGCTCCTGCTTGAGTATTGCAAGAAGACTATAATAAATGTTCCACTGACAATTACCTGTCCATTCCCTTTTGATACAATGTTTTTCTACAGCTTCCATGAATGATTAACTGTTTGTGTATCCTTCATTCTTAATCAATATCTGGATAGCTTAGCATTAGCTTTACAGATTAGACGTCCAGCGATAATAAATTCTATCGATTCAAGCAGCTGAGCAGCAGAAATCTCAGTACATTTTTAGAGTTTAAATTAAAAGCAGATATATGGCTGCTCAGAGGATAAACGCCAGTGTGATTAGAAGATGTGACCTCTTCAAAGTCCTTCTGGGCCATGGTTTATGCCCCCCAATCCTCAGAAATGAAACATGAATCAGTAATGTCAACAAGCATCAAGATGTACACAACCTTATGGAAGCAAAGTGTCAGAGCATATTACCAGGCTGAAATAGGATCCAAAGGCAACAATAATTAAAGCAGGCACAGCGATAGGGATTAATTATTGGAATCAATTTGTAAGATCAAAAACAATGACACAATCATAAAAAAAACCTAAAAAAACCCAAACCTACAAAAAAGTTAACACTGTATATATATATTTGCTTTTTACAAAAAAGTATTATATACACAAGAATTCAGCAAGTAGCTGCACTTAAAATAAAAATCTCTGCCAGGGTGCCAAAAATATGCAACATATTCAGCTGAGGCAAAGAAAATGGTTTCAGAGACCGGCTATATTAACATAGTGGGGGTGAACAGCCAGGTGGTGATCGAGTTGAACGGCGCCCTTCCGAACAAAGACCAACTTGGTGCTCCCTCACACAGATTTTCTCCAAGTGGCCTGCTATTTAAAATTGGGATCTGGACCCCTTACCAATGTTCAAGCTGATGGATGGGGAATGGAGATGTTGCCCCTCTTATGTATCAGAGGTGTTCCCAAATAATAGCGGTGAAAGCTTCACTGCGGACCTCACTCATGATGTCCTACCAGATGTTATAAACAGTAATGTAACTAGGTGGGGGTGGGCCCAGGGCACGCAGAAGGGCCCCCCCCAACCCCCAATTTCTTTTGTGGCTGCAGCCGTCACTGCAGCGAGGCGAAATCTTCCAGGGGGGGTCTTGCGGGGGTACGGGCCCTGCTAGACTCACACCCTCTGCTCCCCCGGTAGTTACGTCACTGGTTATAAAACATACACATAAAGCCTATTGGATAACATTGGACAACGTAACAGTCATAAGACTTGCGAGTGACTCATATGCAAAAATAATTGTGACTGTGATGCTGTGCCCTGGTGTCAACCAGGTGTTATGTACCATATATATAAAGCCTACTGGATAACAAAATAAAAGACTTGTGACTCATATACAATTGTGATTCTGACTAGGATGCCACTGGGGATTAATAGTGTTTAAGGGCTCTTACACGCAAGCGTGCTGCATTTTCCCTGCGTTCGGCGCCTACATGCGCTTGAGTGAGTACAGCCGCATTGAGTGCGTCTATACCTGCGCTCCCCTGCGGCTGAACAAAGCAAAACGGAACGCATATTTTATTTAATATTTTTTATATAGTTGTGTTTTTTGTATTTTTTGATGCTTTGCCTATAGGTTAATATATTTGAAATGATATACACGTAATAATATATAAACTAAGCACCACGCTGAATGTCACTATAATGTATGCTGATACGTGCACTAAATATCGGTATATGTTCACTATTGATTGAATATGGGGATAGATAACCTTGTATTTAATGGGTTACTTACACTTTTTGTATATATACACATAGCCTATGAGCTATACTTTAAGGGGATTTAAATGAGCGGCAGGTGTTTGAACACATAGTAACGGCATG
>CM044439.1:71651129-71664716 GCA_024363595.1 Xenopus borealis
TGATATCTCAAAGGCCAATCAAATACTTTAGCCAGACATACAGGCTACTAAATTGTATACATAACAATTCTTTTACAGATGACCCCCACCTCCCTTTGTTTGTGGTGGATTACTAAAAGGCTGGAGAGGGGATCTAAACAGCAGACCTTGTAAACATCTGTACCACCCTCCTTCAATTATCACAACATTTGCTGTATGATAGTTTTGCCACTGATTCCAGTCACACTGGACCAAATATTTCCAAATGTGGCATAATTCTACACATTTCAGCATACAGTGGTTCCACATGATCAACATTATTTAATACCTATTAATAAAATAAGGCAAGTATTGCTACCTTGCCGCTCTGGAGTCCTAGGTTCAGCCAATCTGCAAAGAAATGCCACTGGACTAAGGGGGGGGGGGGGGGGGGGTCGTTGGAAAATGGTTCTATACAGGTAAAGCGGTCCATGTACAATAAAGAGGCTCTTTTGGCGAGGTTGCCAACAAAATGTTATTTGTAGGATTTGGGTATTTACATGCTGGGGCAAATCAGGCTGATCCAATGATTTGGACCTTGGACACCTATGTGGGCCCATCCAGAGACGACAGGATATCTGTCAAATTTTCTGCTATATAAATTTTGGGGTGAGAGCTGCCAACTCATTCTGAAGGGTCAAATCAGTAGATTAAACTTTAAAATTGCCTCTATAGAAAAGTTAACTTGGATTTTATTCAATCTGTGGTATCGGGTATGTTTGTGCAAAAGACATTTCTATTTATTTCTAAAAGTTCAGCTAGTGTTTAGGGCAGGGGCACACGGTAGATTTGGGGAGATTTAGTCACCTTGCGCCTGGCTAAAAGTGAGAAATCGCCTGGGGCAACTGAAGCACTTGCGTTTTCTCATTATAGTAGGCGGAAGGCAAGGGGAAGGAAGTTCAGGGAGATTGTTGCCCAAAAGAAGAGGTGATTAGTCGTCCGGCGACTAAATCTCCCCAAAACTGCCCATGTGACCCTGCCCTTATACACCTTGTTTACATAAGCCCAAGTCAATGTCATATCAAAAAGGAAGGTATAGTATCTCCTTAAAAATCAAATTAAGGAGATAATCAGTTTGGCACCCCCACTGATTATAATGGCTTACCTGATACCCCGGTACCAGTTTTCTAGTCTGCGGGGTGCCTATGATTACTGGAGGGGTGCTCCCTCAGTTCTTTCTCCTTTAAAAAAAATGCAGCACTTCTAAAAAACCACTATGTTCAATGAACTATAGGTTTTTGGTAGAAGTTTATTTTACATATTATCTAAAGGTGGCCATACACAGGCCAACCAAGTACCCTCTCTGCCTATGTGAACCACAGAGAGAGCAAACAGACAGTGTCCGGTGGGCACATGCAGACACATGATCTTTCAAAACAGATCAGGTGGTGGTTCTAATCATACAGCTGTTAAAATATGGGTGAACATTGCAGAGATAATTAACATTTTGCAATAAAATGTATAGGCTAATGGCATGAAGCATTTCTTTACGACTGTACCGGCATACTTCAGCTGGAGGTCATTTAGAAACACTTGCCAATGGTCATTACACGCTTTTTTTGGACTGAACAGTGACAGGTGGTTTACATTCTTGTAAATGACAGGAATAATGGCAATTCTTAAAATATGCATCAGGCTATGTGTGCCATTAGCTTTAATGAAAACATATGTACAGGATGAGGTCATTTTTATTGTTTTTCATTCTCTTGCAACTGCTATTGAAAAACTTAATTTGTGGCATTAGAGGTACATTTATCAGCATTTTATTATTTGTCAAGTTTTAAGAGAAGTACCTGATATTCATTAGGCCAAAAGGTGCTAACAGCCAGCTCTGCCCTCAGCCAGTCTTTGCCAGTTGAACCAGTCACATTCCATATAGGGTTTGCAAGAGGTCCTTTGTTCACCCGGACAAAAATATTTAGTGTCCCTGGGCTATCCCGCTTCTGAGTATAAAGTAAGTAGCTGAAGTCAATGCAATGTGTATCATTTTCTTTCATGGTGGGTAGCTGAAGCCGGGCTTTTTCTCCAGGGTCATGCTTAGACGAGTCTACTATCATATAGGAGCCTACAATGAAAACCAAAACAAAGTTAGTTAGAAAGGGACACATAACATTAATTACAAATGTTGCACCATATTTTACAACAGCACAAACACAGTAAGATAGATATGCATTATCTCATGCATTATTCTGATCTGTCACTAGAGCTGTAAATCAAGCGATAATACTATTATAGAGATGATATGCAAAGACTTGTTTGTGTTTATTTTGATTATTTCTCATTGTTATTTTTCTTCTCCAAATGCAAACTTTATACTATATAAATCATACTTGGAAGTTTTTAAATTAATCAAAATGTATTTGGTAGGTACTTTTTAGACAGGTAGCTAGATAAATAATAGAGAAGCTCTCCTTTCAAAAGACAAGTACCTAAGTCACAGTAAATAATATTAACATATACTGAACAAATGATTGCACTCACAGGGCCTCAAATATTATATTTAAATTAGCAGTGACCTTTCTCTGACATTAAATCCCACTGCCTTTTTTTGATAGGATGGGTTTAAAAGGATTTGGGGCATTCTGTTCAAAGTTTATTTGTTTGCCTCATAAGAAAGTCTTCGCCACCAACTAAAATGATCAGCTAATTTAAATAAATGATGCCCTTAATCTATATCTAACACAAGTAACTCAAAACAACTGGACTTGCTGAGAAATTTTAATGAAGACGTTTCAGTGCTCATCCAAGCAGCTTCTTCAGTTCAACTGACTGGTGTAAAGGAGTTCTTGGCAAATAGACTCTTCCAACTATTCAATCACTGGCAGACGGGCAGATTCAGGGAGATTGACAATCTCCCGAATCTGCCCGTCTGCCCCTCCCCTAAGGCTGGAACAGTTTGTGAAAAAATATTTTTTTTTCCATTAAGTGGACAAATAAACATGAGAGAATAGTTGCCCACAGACATTAGCACAGTTTTATGCACAGGAAAAAAAAACATGGATAAAACACATTGTTTTAAAAAACAATATATTAATAACCACACAAGTAATAATCATCTATGAGTATGGTTCCCATCTTATCCCTTCAAAACCAGAAACCACTATACTGTGGCAAGAAAGCATCTGACGTAGAGGTTATGGTTATGGTGGCCATACACGGGCCGATAAAAGCTGCCGACAGACTGAGTCAGCAGCTTATTGGCCCATGTGGGGAGCCTTCTGACGGGCTTCCCGTCGGATCACAGCAACATCTGTTCGTTGATGTGGTCACGCGACATCACCAAACGAGCGGATCTTTACATGTGATCCAAAGCAGACTTATGAGCATTTTGATTTATTGATAGCGGTACAGTTATGAACAGATATGAATTTGTTCTGAAGTTGTGAAGATACACTGTTCTGAATGACTGATCAGCCATGTCTGAAGATGGGAAGGACAGCATGTTGGATATAATTATATGTACTTGTGTGTTTTAATTGTTTTTTTAACTACAGCATTACATTTCATAAAACATACAAAAGAAAATTATGTAAATGGAAAAGTATTTTCTTTCAGAATACGGGGGTACTTTGTTTAAAATCTACAATTGCACCTACAACAGTAAATGTATCTTCTTTCAAGGTACAGAGGGGGATTTCAGTTTTAAAGGTACACTTTAAAATCTACAGTTATACCTTCACCAGTTACAGTATCTTATTTTGAGTGAGACTTTGATTTAGCTATAAAGAAAAGTTTTTACAATTGCAACAAATTAATTACACCGGCAGCAGCTGTCAAAAAAAAAAATCAATTCCATTTCACCATTTGTGCCCTGAGATGTAGTATGTTACCTTACTGTCATTTTGGTATTGCTTTGACAAGACAAACCTATTTGAAACCCTAGCGAATAAGGCAGAGTAAGCTAGTCTCTGATAAACTGTGCCTTCAGGATAAAAGGAAAGACAAAACTGTCTTTGTCACAGCTCTTGAAAGCAACTTTTGTAAGTCTCTTGAATAGGTGTTCTAGGACAAATTAACACTATTACATGGGAAGCAAAAGAATAAGAGTACGTTTCTGTGGTCAATACCACTATGGTTGTGTGATAAGTGAATGTTTTACCCTTTAAATACAGATGGTAGGATACTATTCTACTGTAGACCTGTGCATTTTTCACTGTAACAAGGATTTCATGCACTACAACTTGAATAAAGTATCCCGCTGTAAGATTATTGTGGACTGCATTTGCTGACAGTGCCTTCTCATACAGCAGATCAATCTTCTCAGTTGACATATCTCTGCATCTGTATTGTCAATGTATTTGGAGCCAATTTATAGTAGTTTAAGGTGGGGTTAAAGAAAAGTTCATTAGTTGCTCCTACTTCAGGGATGTTGAACAAAAGAACCCAGGAATGGATAACAATGAAATAACCTATACAGATTTCATTGCATACCTGAACATACCTGCCTTGTTCATGAAAACAAGCAGATCCCCTGCTCCTCTTAAATCAGCAGCAAATGCAGTACATATTCTTCAATGTCACCTATTTTACTGGCCCATAAAGGTTACTTGACCGGGGCAAAACTTCCAATACCTGCTATTTGGTTGCATGTTGTTGTTCTTACTGGAAGTACCAGAGCAGTGCTTTAATGCAATGAGCAAACAGCAAGATTATGACAAATGAGAAATAAATAAGTAAAAAAAAATAAAAAAAAGACCCCTATAAAGGATATATATAGTTCCAGACTTCTTTCAAGAGACACATTTTACCTCCTATATTTCTTTAAAACAAAAGCTATTGCTCTGATTCCTGCAATGGGCATGACCCTATGTTTATGGGGCCATGACTCCTTTCGCAAACCAATTTTTGAATGGATATTCGAGTAGAGTCTTTTACAGCTTGAAAAAAACACACCTGATTGCTATGGTTATCCAGGAATCAGAACTTATTTAAATCTTTCTGGAACTGGAAGTAGTAAATGGATTAAGGCTAATGTGATATGAAACATTCTCTGCCAGATAAAAGCTCTGGTTCCAAAGGGTTATTACAGAGATAGGGAAATTGGTTGCCCTTGGTTATTTATGCATGATTGCATTTATTAGGGCCATGGTCTGCCATGTCAATTCTTGCAACATATCACAAGTTTTTATAGACATTACTAAGGGGCTGATTTCCTAAGGGTCGAATTTCGAAGTAGAAAATCTAAGTCGAAGGATTTTTCACTGAATTTGGCCGTCCTGCGATTTAAGAAAAAATCGTTAGAATCCAACGATTCGAAGGATTTTAGCGTACGATCTAAGGATTTTTCTGCAATAAAATAAAACTTGGTCCCCATGTTAACATAGCACTTCGGCAGCTTTTATTTGGCAAAGTAAAAAAAAAAAAATCGAAGGATTTTTTTTAAAGAGACAGTACTTCGAATATCGAAGTCAAAGGATTTTACTATTTGATTGTTCAAATTGAATGGTCGAAGTAACCTATTCAATGGTCGAAGTTTTTCAAAAGTTTACTTCGATGATTGAATTTTTTGCATTTGAATATTCAATTCGACCCTTAGTAAATCAGCCCTTAAAGTCTCCTCTAGGATTAGAACCTTTTGAAAAAATTTTTACCAGCCATGCAGTATTTTCCATGCAGGTCAGTGTGGATTCTGTACATAAAGAAGGTATAAGATTGGAGAGGACAATGGCTTACAGTAGAACTAAAACCTAAAAATAAATATGGCTAAAAATGCCATATTTTATATACTAGACTTCTGGCACCAGCCTAAAGTTTCAGATTGTCAATAGCGGCATTGATTCAGGACTTCAAACTTGTCACAGGGGGTCACCATCTTGGAAAGTGGCTGTGGCACTCACAAGCTCAGTGGGCTCTGAGCAAATGTTTAGAAGCTAAGCTTAGGGGTTGTCACAAATTGTCAAGCAGAAAATTAGGTTGGCCTTTTATATAAGCTGATGCAAGGGCTAAATTCTGATGCTAGTTGCACCGGTTTTTTTGTTGCCATGTAGTAATTATGTGTATTAATTACTCATCAGCCTTATATTGTGACATTTTTATTTTGTGTACTGTAAATTTTGAGTCGGTCCCTAAGCTCAGTAAGTGACAGCAGTAGAGAGCAGTAAATCAGCAGGAAAGAAGATGGGGAGCTACTGGGGCATCTTTTGGGACACAGATCTTCCCTGCTAAAGGGTCATGGTTGCCTTGGGCTGGTACAGAACCCCAAAACATAATGTTCAACATTTCTAGCCTACTTCCGTTAAGCTTTAAGGTGGCCATACATGGAGAGATCCGCTCATTTGGATCTCTCTCCGATATACCCACCTTGAGGCCCTAGGGCCCAACGATTGGATCAGAATGACAAGCATATGGGTGGTTGGATCGTGGGACCGCATCAACGCACAGATGCGGCTGCGATTCAACGGGATTTTTAATCCTGCCTGATCGACATCTGCCCGACATTTAGCCAGATATCGAACAGGGAAGCCCGTCAGAGGACCCCGTGTATGGCCACCTTTAGTCAGAGCCGGTCCAAGGGGTAGGCAGAGTAGGCACGTGCCTAGGGCTCAAAGCTGGGGGGCGCCAGGCATGTACCTCCTCTGCCGCCGATCCCTAGTTCGGTCCCCCCTCCCTTTTGCTTTTTTTCCCCACTCCCGCGCATGTAGGGTTGCCACCTGGCCGGTATTTTACCGGCCTGGCCAGTATTTTACCGGCCTGGCCAGTATTTTACTGGCCTGGCCAGTATTTTACTGGCCTGGCCAGTATTTTTGATGATTGAGCCCAATGTTATTAATAGGAAAAAAAGATAAATATATAGGAAGGCCAGTATTTTTTTCAAGAAAAGGTTGCAACCCTGCGTGCATGCAGGAGCATACGCAAGTTTGCGCAGAAGCGCTAGTCCAGCACCGCAACTGACCGGGCTTGCCTCTCCATATTCGAAGATGTAGTCTTATAATTGGATTTTCCATGTTATATGCGCTCATATTTTGATCGGTAAGCTACATTAAAGCTGAAGTTTTGAATGGTGAATGGGTTTCTAAGACAACCCAGGGTAGTGTATTTGGTGGTACTTGCCATAGAATTGGGGTTGCCACCTGTTCGGTTTTGACCCGGACAGCCCGGTATTTTGAAGGGCTGCCCGGGTCAATGCTTCCTGCCCGGTTTTCCAAATAAGGAAAACCAGGCGGGATTAGCTTGATTGACGCGGCGATCGGCCAATCAGCGATCACTGTGTCATAGCTCCGCCCCGTGACATCACGGGCCCGCCCCCCTGTCCGGCTTCAACCACAGGGAAAGGTGGCAACCATACATAGAATTGATTGTGCTATTCTTTATAATATTGTATAAAGTTCGGTACTTTATGACCTCCTTGATTACAAGTTCAACATAATATAGATTTGTTTATGCAGTGTCGTTTAATGTTCCATAAGAATTGAAAGGTCGATCTCTGTAGATCACTATATTTGCTCAGTATAGGGATAGGCAATGCTCGAATTAAGTATAAGATTTTTGGCAATATTACCATTTGGATGCGGCCTAACCATGAAAGTGACAGATTGCTCCATTCAGATAATTTGGTGTGTAGTTGATGGATAATTGGAGGGAAATTAGCTTTATATAGTGTATTATAATCTTTGGTAATTTTGACTACTAGAAATCGCTGTTTCCATTGGAATGGGAAATTCAACTGTAATAATAACTTGATGAGAGGGTATATTGGCATTGCTTACGTTTTTGTTTATGTTAATTTTAGGCCTGAGACCTGTTGGAATTGTTCTAGTTTTTTTAAACAAGTTGGGAAGGCTTGTCCAGGCCTAGTTTATAGTTTTTTGGGCCTTTGTTGTAGCCTTTAATGTTGATCTCCTCATATTATCCAAGCAAGCGGTTCTATTGCAAGAGCGAAGAGGAGGGGCGACAGATGGCACCCCTGGCATTGTTCCCTTGTAAATTTTGAAAGTTGGGGATGGCATGTTGAACATCTTTATCAAAGCCGTTGGGTTGTTATACAGGGGACATAATCCATCTATGAAAGAGCCTGAAATATTGAATCTGGGTAGGATGTTGAACAAGTATGGCCATGAATTGGACATGAATTGCCAAGTATCAATTTGGTTTATCTTTGGACATGAATTGCTAAGTAGAGCTATCATATCTGCTGAGATCCTACTGTAATATTGTCCTGCCATTCTACATTTGATTGGGGTGTTTAAGCCCTTCACATTATGTGTAATCCTTTTCAATTCCATGATTTTTTATATTGACCATGCTTAATAGTGCTATATAGCAAGAATAAGTGCATTCAAAAAATTAAAACATCTAAGAACCATTATAGTGGTCAAGGTATCAAGTAATATAACAAACATATTTACTATTAGCTAATAAGTGTCCAGGAGAAACAGTCCCAAGTAATATATAGAGAAAGGCGTTCTTAACTGAGGAATTACAAAAGTTATCATAAAAATACTTTTGAAAGGAAATATACATAAAGGTACTTGTTTGCCTATGTTTTAGTAAAACAAAATCTATGTTTTCTGTTAACTAACAGGAAAACAGAAAAAGTGAAGTTACTCCATGTTTGATCTTTGTGAGGTAGATAATTAGACTACCAGTACACAGAGAAACAAAAATCAATTATGCTTGGGATAATCTGAGCTCTGGTAATCCAATTATCTACCTCACAAGGACTAAAAATTGCAAAGCTTTAATTGCTCTGTTTTGCTCAAGACACAGCAAAAGCATTTAATTTCTGTAGTTAGTAAAATGGTTAAAATTTATGTTTAGCACAAGCTCTATGCCTTGAAGTCATATTGAGCAAGGGATCATAATGTCCCTTAAACCCATTTTTTTCACAAAACAATAATCTAAAAAATGTCCAAACTGCCCTAAGATTTCTGTGCCTTTATTACTTATAATAAATATGAATTATCACTTCGTAAGCCATAGGATTGAATGAAGTATTTGAGTTTTTTTGTGATGAGCTCTAATTTTCACATTTATCTGCCCCTTAATATGTATGTGTTTGAAATGTATTCTACATGGCACATTTAAAGTGGTGGTTCTCCTTAAGTTATAGAATAGATAATTCTAAGCAACTTTTTAAAAGGACTTTTTTTTTTATATAGTTTAATGATTTGCTTTTGACCCCATCTAAAAACACATGCTCTGTAAGCATACAAATGCATTGTTTTTGCTACTCTATTACTCATCTTTCTAGCTAGGCCCTCTCCTATTCATATTCCAGTCTAATATGCTAGGGTAACTGGGCCCTAGCAACCAGATTGCTGAAATTGCAAACTGGATAGCTGCTGAATAAAACGATAACTTGAAAACCAAAAAAATTAAAAAATAAAATGCTTTGCCTAGAATGGGGGATGCTAGTTAGTTTCACATTTTTCATAACATATTCCTGTTACATGTCAGAAATATAGTATTGCACTTTGCTCCACATCAAGAAATCATTATATAGTTTATGTACAACCATCTATGAAAGAAAGCCAATAATAAATGTTATTAATACAAGGACTGGTTAGGTAGCTCCAAGCATGCATCACACTTTACATATATCTTTTAAAATAAAAAGGTACACACATTATATAAATGTAAATTAGTGCGGAACACTAATCTACCATGCAAACATACACACCCTTAAACAGAGCAACGGTCTACAGTGAGAATAATATAATGTCTGCTATTTCTTATACAAACATTGCACAGATCACTTCTTCAACCAGAACCACAAATTGGGGAGTGCCAGAGTTTACTTTGTGGGTAAGGTTGAGTACAATGGAATCATTTACAATAGTCACAGCACAACAGGTGCTATCTGGCACGCCTAATGTTTAGAAGTGACAGCAGGAGCTCAGATTTTAATTTTGGTGACCAAAACATGAAAATCCCAACTAATAGAGGTTCCCTTAAATAATGGCATTAATCGGACAGTAAATTTAATGTTGGCACAAATCTCTGTTGTTTGTGTCCAACAACAATTATACAGTATAACACTACGCTCCTTGGTCACATTGAATTGTAAAGTCATATTCATTAAAACACTATTAGATATGAACTCAGTTACTGAAGACATTTCCACTATGACTGTCCAAATGAATTACAAATCCCCACATCTGTGGAAAATAAACAATGCTAAAAGGGAGACTACTTTGAGTAGGGTTGAAACCATTTGTGGAAAAAAATCAGGGCTCCTGTATTCTTTTATCTTTTTCCCCCTATTAATGGCAACCCTAATGCTGGCCATATACAAAGACATCGGCAAACAAGCAGATCTTTCCCCCGATATGCACACCAACGGCAGGGCTACATTGGGGTAATCCGAATATTCGGCCCTAGGGCCTAATGATTGGATTACACCGAGGAGCAATGGGCTCAGACGGGTTGGTCACCGGAAAAATTAAACCTAAAATTAAAAACTGTTGCAGCTTTGCAGGGGTTATGTGCACATGGGGCACAATATGTGGATGATCCACTTTTCTCTTTCTGCATTTTGTACAACAGGAAAAATACCCCGTGACTAGTTTTTCTTAATTTTTACCTCTAAATATGTGCTATGTGCTAGGAGCACTGTTTAAAGAGGCAGTTTACCTACCTTTTAGAATATTTTAGTAATTGTTTTTTTTTTCTTTTATAATAATGTTTGCTTTTTTTCTAGCTTGTAATTCTCTCCCTTAATCATATGTACTGGCTGATACATTAGATCGCTTTAAGAAGGGGTTGGATGGCTTTGTAGCAAGTGAGGGAATACAGGATTATGAAAGATAGCTCATAGTACAAGTTGATCCAGGGACTAGTCCGATTGCCATCTTGGAGTCAGGAAGGAATCTTTCCCCCTCTGAGGAAAATTGGAGATGCTTCATATGGGGTTTTTGCATTTTTGCCTGGATCAACTAGTAGTTAGGCAGCTTAAAAATAGGTAAAATTTTGAACTTGTTGGACACGTGTCTTTTTTCAACCTAACTTACTATGTTACTATGTAATTGAAAATGCTGACCCAGGCAACTTTTCTATCCAGGTGGAGAAACAACCTAGTGTGACATTAGTGTAAGTGTAATAAAGTTGATTCATAAAGATACAATTACCAAATTTGCAGCTAAGCACTATATGCCGATACAAATTACTGTAGAAGTGAACTGCATATCTGCTACAGGTAAAACTTCCTTTTTACAAAATCAGTTTTAAAAATCTAAACATTAGGTTCCAAGAGAATAAACAATTTATATAGTAAAATAAACAAAGCAATAGAATTACTAGGGCTAGCTAGGGCAAGCAGTTATGATCATAAAGTGTTTAATTATCCTACTTTGGACAACTACCCGTACTATGATGTTCTATCAAATGGTGAAATAGTGCAGGACAGGTCACCAGAGATATTTCACTGCTCTCTTTTAACATGTATGGTAATTTTAGAAGCATTTATAAAGTTTGCTTTCACATTTTGACAAAAAAGGTCCCATAAATCCCAAACAAGTTAACAGAATTATAGAACAGAATGCAATAGAATTTCCCTCTGGCAACCTGTAACAAGCTCTATTTCAACGCTTAATAAATATGCCCCAGCGAGAAAAGACAAATAGAATTCTAACATACAAACATGTATATACTGATCAATTCTACTGTGATCTGATACTGCTGAAGTAAAGTACGTCACAAGAAATGTGTCCACTTTGGATTTTGAATAATGTAGACCAGTGATCCCCAACCAGTAGCTCGCGAGCAACATGTTGCTCTCCAACCCCTTGGATGTTGCTCCCAGTGGCCTCAAAGCAGGTGATTATTTTTGAATTACTGGCTTAGAGGCAAGTTTTGGTTGCATAAAATACAGATGTCCTGCCAAACATTTTCTCCTGTAGGCAGCCAGTCCATATAGGGTTTACCAAAAAGCCAATCAGAGCTCTTATTTTACATCCACGTGGACTTTTTCATGCTTGTGTTGCTCTCCAACTCTTTTTTAAATTTAAATGTGGCTCACGAGCAAAATAGGTTGGGCACCCCTGATGTAGACATACTATAAACTCAAAAACTGACCAGTATTTTCATATGAATGAAGACATGAAAATTATTCCAAAATATACTACTGAACTCCTAAACCCAAACCAAGAGATAACTTCATATTAAAAAAAAAAGAAAAAAAAAAGACCAACACGGGATTAAATCTCTTCAGCCACAAAGGAGATTTTTGTGAAAGGAAATCTAAAGCAAACTGCTTAGCATGCCAGGACAAATTTAGAGGTAACAAGGGAAATTAGAAGGAGACTAACACTATGCTTTATGAGCTATCTAGAGGAAGTGTTTTGTGGAAGAAAAAGAGGAAAACCACACTGGTTTAAATCCTACAAGGAATAATAATCACAGATGTCAAGGGATATGTCCTACTTTAAGTCTTAGGTGTTGCAAAAATAGAGAATAAACAATTGTGTTTGGAGTTTTGAGTTATAGGATATTTTAAATAGTTTTTTTAATCCTACGAATTATGCAATCTTTGTATTTTTTTTTATTACCTATAAAGACTAAAATTAGGGGGAAATTGGGGTGGCTTTTTATATTAAAGGGGTTGTTCACAATTTAATTAACTTTTAGTATGAAATAGAGAGTGATATTCTGAGAAAATTTGCAATTGGTTTTCATTTTCTTATTTGTCATTTTGAATTATTTCGCTTTTTATTGAGCAGGAACCCTACACTAAACTGATTAAGTGATTGGAATATGCATAAGAGAGGACCTGAATACAAAGAGTAGTAATAAAAAGTAGGAGCAATAATAATAAAATGTGTAGCTTTACAGAGCATTTCTTTTTAGATGGGGTCAGTGACCCCTAATTGAAAGTTGGAAAGAAAGCCAAAGAAAGCAAATAATTAAACAAAACTATTAAAGGCAAATGAAGACCAATTGGTAAGTTGCTTACAACTGGCCATTCTACAACATTCTAAGGTGAACCACTCCCTTATGGCAGAGTGACACGTGACCTTGTGGATTTTTTTATAGTGACTGTGGCGTCTGATAAAATATTGGCCCTAAAAATGCTAACTTTAAGAACAAAAAGCATTCCATTCAAACTGGACAAAGCTTGTATTTGGAGCATGAGTAACCTGTTAGCATCAAAATAAATGAAAAAAGTCCCAGTAATACGTATACTGCTTCTCAACAACCACACACTCCGTGTCAGTGTGTAAGATTCCTAGTAGTTCAAAAATTAGTTGGAGATAGGGTTGCCACCTGGACGGTATTTTACCGGCCTGGCCGGTATTTTTGATGGTTCATCCCAATGTTATTAATAGGAAAAAAAGATAAATATATAGGAAGGCCGGTATTTTTTTCAAGAAAAGGTGGCAACCCTAGTTGGAGAGCAAAACTTTCTCTTTACAGCAATTTTATTTTATTATGCAGAAAAGTCCTGCACGACATGTTTCGGCTACAACAGCCTTCATCATGCACCTGATGAAGGCTGTTGTAACCTGTTAGCATGACAACATTTTTAAATGAATGCAAAGTTAAGGATGGAAGACAAAATATTAAGTTTTTTTTTGGAATAGGAATGACTTGGAGGCCCTTTGTATTTGTGTGGTTTTAGATTTTTTTTTTTTT
>CM044439.1:71674983-71692246 GCA_024363595.1 Xenopus borealis
ACACGTACACACAGCATTGGCCCAGGCTGGGGATACTGTGTCAGGTCACTGGTTATTGCTTGAGAGGGCTTCTTTTTTGAGGGCAGGGCCTGGTGGATAGTTTACATAAAGGTATTCAGGGTGGTAAGATGACAGGAATGAAGGCTTTAGATGGCAAAAGGGAATATTCTTTGTTAAACTAAGGAAAGTCTATAGATATCAACTGGGTAGAAGGTTAATGAGCCTGTGTGTCAAACAAACTATGCTTCTCTGCCAGTTACTCAGATGCTTTAGTTCCTCTCTTTTGAACATGTTTACATGAGATAAGATCCTGAGAGCAGAGTGCAATAGAGAAGTGAGCAGTCAGAAGGTGTTCATACTTCCAAATTATAGAGATAGTAGGATATATTTGTAATTGTGTGTTGGGGTATTGCTGGATTGTGCTGTTGGGAGGGGAGTGGGTGCCAAAGTTTGAGATTGTAGATATGAGAGTGCTAGAGTGAAGTATAGATTTGTGATTGAAGAAGTAAGCCTTTTTTATCACTATGATCTTTTTTTCCTATTGACGTGTGTTTTTAGGTACATGTACATGTTAACTCCTGTAGATTGTGGGACCTTGGCACTGGATTCTCCGGTGGGCTAAAAATACATGAATTCAACAATGTGTTCATAGCATGAGAAATAAAGTCTAAAGAATGGGCAAATTAGATAGTTGGTTCTGTACCAGTGCAGTTAAAAAAAAAAAAAAACTATGGATTTGGGAAACAGGCTGGTTAAAAGAGCATAAATTGCCTCATATCGGCTAACAACTCAAGTTAAAGAATATCACAAAATCCTCCCGGCATTCAAGGGGACAACAGAATAAAATTTTCTTTGTTATTGCATGTATGTACGTACATACGATAACAATAAAAACATAAATTTTATTTTCAAAATGTTATTGCTAGTAGTTTGCTTGAAGAAAGTAGGACAGCTGTATGAGGCTTGTCCACAGATCGGTCCCACGTCAGATTTTCTAACCAATAATTCTCAATAAATTACCTGAATTTATTTGGTTTTCTGAATTTTTATACCTTGTTAGAATTTTAGCACTTCTTAGAAGTTTGCCTTTCAAATGCTACAGACCTGATACCATCACCGGAGTGCAGAATGTGCACTTGTGCTCACATATTTAAATAGCAGAATATCTGGTGTATGAAAAAGCTTCCTCCAGAATTTCTTTCACTGAAACCAAACTTAAAGTTAAAGTTTTGATCAATTTTGTTCTTACTGGAATCAGTTATTTGAGTGAGCTCTAAGGAAAGAAATCATCCATGTAAGATATATTGGATCTAACTGTCAATGAAAATATGACACCCAACTGCTGCAAGAAGACAGAATGTAGAGGAACAGATGCAGAGAGAAGGATTGTGAAGATAAACGTGATTATTTCAGAAGCAATGCAGAATATTTAATTGAATGTTTCTTATTTCAGTATGATGAAGCTTATATAAAATTTTCATTTTTGAGATAGTTCCCCTTACACTTTTAGCTGGATCTGTTTGATTGCATTTATTGTAATCATTTACATAAACCTGTGTAGGAATGTGCAATAAGTATATATTATCTGTAGAATATCTTTTGACACTTCACCTACATTCTTCATTACTCAGCATTCTTAGTGGTAACTATCCAAACATTTACATCAAAGTCACAGATACTGAGCCTATATTCATACATCCTTGGCAAATCATAAGAACATTCCTTTGAGAACTACTGCATTTAAAACATCTCAAGTCAATTGAAGTATGCAAATATGAGAATGCAAATACCATTTTACATTTCCAGCAACTAAGTTAAAACAGGCATGGGATCCATTATCTTGAATGTTTGGCCCTTAGAATTTTTGTAATTTGGATTACTAAAAAAGAATGTCAAGAAGGATGTCAAGAAGGATACCAAATGCAATGTTTGACAAAGCCCTACTATGTTCATGCTCTCACACCATACCAGCATTTTGCACCCAAATCCAATAATTACCTCACTTGTATGAGAATTCCTATTACCACAACGTGCAACATAACTTCATGCTAAAAATACATGTATGATGTAATCAGGGACATAATGAAGAAGGCATAGAAAGGGGGAGTAAGCACTTGTATTAGATTTAATAGCAGACAGGTTAACAACAAACCAAAAAAGTAACCTGCAACCAAAATAATGAACTTCTCTGATTTAAAATAAAAATATGAAATTATTAGTAGCAGTATTATTAGCATTTTTAGATAAAGGTAGCATGACATCTATATCTCCAAAAAGTAGCAATTAACCATTACTAGAAATGCAGCAAAAAATGTACTGTATTCTTAACTTGTAGCACAGTGATGTCAAACGAGTGCCCTACTACATTAAAGTGTTATTAGCATTGTACAAGGTTCATACAGTTATGATCTTACAGTAAATTGCATTATCTCAGCTCCTAACCAGCACATTTATTTAGATTCTAAACTGCATATAAAAATAAATGATTATGTTTTTACAGCATGGCACAATTTAGGAGCTCATATGGGTAGTCACAATACACAATAAGCAAATGGCCCACTGCTTATTTTCTTTCAAATGTCTCTGGTCACTGTATGTTTTGTTATAATACCATACAATACAATGGTTTGGCAGCATGGCCTAGTGGGGGATGGGGCACAGCCAGAAGTGAGAATGAAAAAATAAGTAAAATAAATCATATAAAAAGGCAATAAAAAGCTCTAAAAAGGTATATATGAGAGAGAGCATACGCCTTGAAAAAAAAACCATTCTTCAGGTCAGAATGCTTTTAATACTTCCACACAATTTCCTTGGCAATTTCTCGGTCTGGCTCACATTTTCCCATTAATGGTAAGTTCCAGCATTCATGCTGGCATCCTATTTTCCTCTGCTGCTTTTAAATGTTCCTGGTGAGGCTGAAATAGCAGCAACTACTTCTACCATCTGTAAAGAACATGAGCCAAAATGCCACAACGGGAAACTAAAGATGACAACCCATTCACACAGAATAGTTGAATTAGGAAATACAATATATAACCAAATGGTAAATATGAAAAAGCTACATGAAATTAAACATAAGAACAATACTACATCAGAATTTAAGGAAATAAAGCACAGTTATAAGGGAAATAAAGCACAGTTATAAGGGAGTTTAACGAAGGTATTACAATTGGATAGGGGTTTTTTGTTACTTTGGTTTTCCAATGTTGTTTTTCTGTTAACCTCTATGTTTTTAATAGTGCAGATAATTATGCACACTATTATTTAAGTATCCAAAAACAGACAACCTAGAATATTGTGCCCTTTGGTAGTTGGCATTACTTCTGCCATCATTATTATATTCTGCTTAATTGAAGTTTAATGCTGATACTCGGACAGCTGATAAACGCAGGATGAGAATTCACTCCTAATTCCAACATCAGTCTTCTTCCTTGCCTGCACCTGGAACCATTGCGTTGGCACAAGGGCATATAAAAGTGGTAAATTTTGGTGACAAAATTTAAGTGTTTGCATTTCCACACCCAGGCAGATGCAATGCTACCAGGTTCAGGCAAGGAAGAAGGCTAAGCTAAAGCCAACATCAGGGGCAAATTCTCAGCCTGTTTTTTTTCAGCAGTTAAAAGTTTTTGCAAAAATTTCAAAATCAACCTGAAACTTTTTTAAAGCACTTTCCTTCCTACACTTATAGAGGAACAGTAACACCAAAAAATTAAAGCGTTTTAAAGTAAAGAAAATATCATGTAATGTTGCCCTGCACTGTTAAAACTAATCTGTTTGCTTCAGAAACACTACTATAGTTCATATAAACAAGCTGCTAAGTAGCAATGGCGGAAATTGAAAAACATGGCACAGGATAAGTAATGGATAACAGATAACGGTTATACAGAGCTTATCTGCCATCTGCTTTGTAACTTGAGCCTTTTCAACTTTGAATGGCTGCACAATCCTTAAAGGGCACTGATACATGGGGTGCTTCATCCTCTCTCTACTGCTGGCAATAAAGCGCCCGACAATACCCACCCCTTCAAATTCATTGGGCAAACTGTAAAACCACTTGCCTGCCTTATCTATGAGCCTGTGCAGGTCCATTTCTTGGGACCCGAACCTGACCCGCACACCCACCCAGACCCGCAAGCACCCCATCCTCAACCCAGACCCACCCCCCGCAGACAGTCCAAGAACCAGGAAGCGCTGCCACTCCAAACCGGAAGTGACATTACAAGGAGCGACCAATTAAAAGGAGGAAAATCGCCAGAGAAGACCTGCGGCCCAATATGCAATCCCGCAGAACAGTCGACACGTAACCACACCCGCAACTTCCACCCCCAACCCGCACAGCACCGCAGGTACCCAATCCGCTGCATAAGTCTACTATGAGCCACCCACAAAATTATTTCTTTTTTAGAATAGTAATTAAGGAGCATAAATTGGTGCTAAAGAAATCCTAATGGGTTTGTGTTAGTATGCATATGTAGATAGATTTGATAACTAGATAGGTAGCTTACTAGATGGGTAGCTTACTAGATATTACATAGACACATTGTATTGATGCATACAGTAGTACTTTGCAAAAAAGTTAAAATTTTCACCTTGATATAATTACAAATTACACCTTGACCTTTACAAATTGTTATGGGTAAATAAGGCATAAAAAGTAAAGAAAATGTCCTTTATAATTCAAGTCAGAAGTTTAAGTGATGGTGTCATATATTTTGTCTGATATTTTCAGGTTGGGATGATTTAATGCCACATTATCAGTGATTAATTGTGGATTATGAAGATTAATAATTAGCATGAATAATCTTTGTAAGGCAAATGGCAAACCAGGTGTTTTTATGGTAGAGAAATACCCAGAATTCGGACACCTGTCATTGACTTAACCAAAGCTGTCCGTGGCACCTGTCATTGACTTGAACGGGATCTGCTTTTCACCACTCATGCGTCTGCCTTTTCAGTACTCATAGGTAGATTTAGGTCTGGAAATGTGCACTTTTAGGTTGTAATCTGCCCACACAAAGATATTGTGGTTTTATTTCACTGCTCTGAAATAGGCTTATTTGATGGAGGGCACTAGAGAGAGCATCTCTATAAAATGTATACCCTATGTCGTTTTGATTATTAAATCAAGATATCTCAAGGAAAACAACACAAACATTTGAAATATTTTGAGAAATTAGATCTACATACAAGTTCAATAAAAAATCAGAAGTGCAATGTAGACTGACAAATAGATGCACTTCAATTTTGTGAGAACATAATGAATACAAAAATAAATCAATAAGGAACTGTAGAAAGCCAATTTTAGGATTGGAGTATACACGATACCAGAATACACACGAATACACCATTTCTGCCTCTTAAAGCTTTCTTAACACTTTGCAACGTATAAGATCAATCTTACAAAATTATTCCTCTGAACTGAAGAAACCCCTGTAAGCACAGACCACCACAAAACTCTTTGGGCTTTCATTAAAATACTACTACTTACTGCAATTCTTAAGATAATCAATTCTTAAGAAACTCAAGAAATGTGGCTCATATTTCTTTCAAGGAAGATTTCAACTTCATTACATTTAGGATATGATTTTATTTTACCCAAACATAAGTAAATTTTAGAGAAAGTAAAAACACAGGGAACTTTCTACCTCACAAATGCATTTTGCCAAACAAATGAATGATGTGCAATTAAACATACAAGCATACCTCCCAACATTTGAAAAAAGTAGAGGGACAAATAGATGTGCACATAGAAAAATACTTGACAGTGCCCACTGTATGGCTCCACACCCTAAATAATTTGGCATGTTTGGAAAGGTTGAACACATTCATGCGGGTTTAAGGGTCATATTTTTATGTAATATTACAGTTCTGCTAACAAAGGTGATATTGCCCTTAAAGCTGCAGGTCTCAGTACCACCAAGATCTGCTTATATTATTAGTTACAAATGTGATCTAAATGCAGCTGCTCAGTATTTTAGGCTCTCTGCCAAAAGTCCCTTACCCAATGAAGTTTGAGAAACATAAATTTTTCTGGCATTCAGTGCAGGAGATGAAAGCTCAATTTCAATAAGAATCCAGGACTGAGCCATCAAAATCAGGCCTGTCCTTTAAAAACCGGAACAGTTGGGAGATGTACAAATATTGTCACACTGGACTGAATGGCTGACGTCCTAAGTGAATTTGAGGAGAAGGATAAAAGATGTATAATCTATTAATTCTAATCTGGAGGCTAAAATTTCTGTGTGTGCAGGTATGAGGTGTCTGCAGATAAGTGACAGCTGTTCAGACTGACTGCCAACCAATGGCATCTCAAGATGATCTCTCAAAACTACCTTGGGAAGAAACCCAGTTTTTTCAAGACAGTTCAAAAAGAGATGGATTGTTAGTTCTATGGCCAAAACCCCTGAGGGTTTAAGGTGGCTATACACAGGGAGATGTTCTCATTTGGCAATGTCACCAAACAAGGGGATCTCTCCCTGATAGGACCACAATGATATGGGTGATATTGGGCTGATCCGATCGTGGGCCCTAGGGCCCAACAGCACTTTCTATGAACCTTCGTTGTGAATGCCTTAACCCTACTAGTGTACTCCTTAGTAGGGCTGCCACCGTTTTAAAAGTAGAATACCAGCTGGGGCAGGCCAATGATAGATGGATAACGTAAAAGTATGGAGTCAAATTTTGAAAAAGTCAAACAAGAACAGAGGTGGATCAGGGGTCGGATTAGAGGTTATTACAAATTTACAATTTGCCTTGCTCTTCTAATTTTTTCCAGCTTTAAAATTGGGATTGTAAAACCCCAATTTTATCACAGTAGAACCCAGAAAAAAATCATAAAATCAGGGAGATTATGCAATAAAAATAGGTGAAAAAAATGTAAAATTGCATTTTCACTGTACTTATCTTTCTAAGCAGGCCTCTCCGTTTCATATTACAAGTTCTCATTCAATCAACTGTCTGGTTTCAAGTATAATTTAGACCCTAGGAACCAATTATCTGCCTCTGAACAAACCGCTAAATAATTCCAAAACCACAAATGAAACATGAAGACCAACTGCAAATTGCCTCAGAAAAAGTGCTCTCTACATCGTACTAAAAGTTAAATTAAAGGTGAACAATTAATTAGGACCTAATAAAAATTAGAGATGAGGGAGAGATCGTTTCCATATGAGATGCACCAAATTTTCACAGATTTTTTGAAAGTGGACTGCAACAATAAGCAATCCTGTGTAATCAACAAGAATAAATAATTTTATTCTGTTTACTAAAATATTGTTCGGTTATAGCACAAACAATTACTCAGTGCTTTACGGAGAGTTCTTCATTCACGCAAATGTGGCCCATGCCCTATTAGAGCATACAATTAGGTCCTTATCACTTTACACACGATAGGGTCAATTTACACCATAAGGAATACAATTTTAAGCATGAGAAAAAAGTTATACACTACTTGAATTTTTTTGCCCTCATCTATGATTTCGTAAGCATCTTATTAAAACATTAAATATATCACAAAGACTGTTCCAGTGAAACAATCACAGCAGGCAATTTATGTCCACTGTCATTTAGATATTTTTCAGAACGGCAAGGGCAACAGCCAATACATTAAAAATCAGCTTTCATTAGGCCATTCCCTGAAGCAGTCCATTAGAGTATGGGTATTGAACCTGAAACACTGTGGTACTCTTCTCCTTTTAATGATATCCCCAAACTAAAGTAATTTTCACTCTTTTGGATTCAGAACACAAAAGGAATACTGAAGATATTTAAAGGCACATAATACAAGCATTCTTATAGCGATAATGATAAAAAAAAAAGTGCATTCAGACATAATAGAAAAAAAAATTTTTTTGTTAGTGATACGGACACTAAAAATATTGTTTTCAAAATATTAATCTACATAAAAAGTTATATAGGTCATGTTGAGTGTAGTTTGTAGATAGTTCTGCTTTTGTAAGTAATTACTTGAAATTCATAAACCTGACTGTTTTGCCATCCTGACAGTCCCATCTCAGTCTGTTGGTCTAATGCTAACCAACTACTGCTGAACAAATATGGCAACCCCCTCAGAGAAAACTGCACCCAGAAAAAAAATGAAAGTCACTATGTAAAACATTTCAAATTGCCTAAAGTTTTCTTCCAATGCAATTATGATATATTTTACCCATATTGAAATTCATTGTCCTGGGTTTATTATAAGTGATTTTTTTTTTTAACACAGCTAATGTAGATTTCCTGCAGGCAAAACATTTCCTCATGTTCCAGCAACTTTAATATGTATTAATACGCTTCATCTTCTATGTGCTAGTCTATAGACCATTAAAACACTTTACAACATAAAGAGTAAGAATTCCTTTTATAATAATGTGCTACTTTATAGAGATCAAGAATAAAATGGAAGCAGTGGAAGACAGTGCCCTGGAAGCTCTGTTGCGCTGCATTTCAGAGTCAGGTTTTTTTTTTGTTCTAATGCACAGTGCTGGGAGGGAGGGGAAGCAAGCAAGAAAGATATTTCATGCCTCAGAATTCACACAGGTGGCAAAATGCCCCCTCTGTCATTGCTAGTTATTGGTGAATAAATTCGGCAGACACAAATTTGCAGGGAATTTCCATGTTTTGCCGAAAGCACATTCATTTGTGAAACTACTGTGACAATGCACTGGTGAAATATCTGGCATGTCAAAAAAAATTGCCATGTGTCAAAATTGTCGAGCATCAAAAGTATTCAGATTCCCATGGACTTTAGTGCATTTGGACAAAATAGTCGCCTCTATAAAAATTGTCACTCGTGTCAAAATAATTTTGACGCTCACAGACTTCAATGCGTTTTGCCCATCACTAGTCACTGTACATATTAGGGGGCGGATTTATCAAAATCTGAATTTTGTGCTTAAATAGAAACTCTCCCATGTTCTGTTTATTTCTATGGTATCTTTACAATTGTATTTATCAGTGGGTGAAACTTAGAACTTACAATTTTATAAATAGAGTTGTAAAACATCCGGACTAGCCAGAGTAGAATGTGTCGCATGATTTAGCAACAGAGAAAATCTGCACTGGGGCACTTGTGTAGCCTTTGGCCAGCTATTGAAAAGGCAACTAAACATTATTACCAATATTACCACCAAAACCTGTCACTGGTAGATGTGAAAATGTAAGAAAGGGTTTTGCCCTTGAAATGCGGTTCATAGATTTAACAGAAGAAAGCTAAAGAAAATAAGTATTCAAATATTATGCTTGTGGGTATAACAAGAAGCAAAGGAATAAGCAAGACAGGCAAAAAGCAAATATTAAGCATATCATTTAGTTTACGGGTGTTTTGTCAATCTGCACTTTTTGAAAATCACATTTCTAACATTACGATACAACTTTCTATCCTGCTAACACTGACAAATAGCCATCTTTTTTCATCTATCAAAAGAAAGATTTTCTAAAGTGACCTCAGCTGCATGATTAAATACTTAATATCCTATTAATTGGAATTGTTGCCGAATTTCAAATGCTTTAATTTCTCTGAATATCATTCTGTCTTAGAAGAGCCGATTAAGCTGTTCATCAAAGGTGTGTAGACAAGGTCATCAGGGCTGTTCCTCTTCAGCTATTCATTACCTACTCTCCATGGCAATTAGCAATGCCAACAATTGCATAAATCAGAGTCCTTCTGATTGCACTCCCATGACAAGTGCTAAATATTGCACTTGATAGAATTTCTTCTAAGGTAGTACAAGTGACTCTGCACCAAGAATCTGTTATATGTTCTCACTCATGATGTAATGGCTGACACACATTTACTGGGAGGAGCAAATTTGTTAAAATTCCACACCCATGAATAATATTTTTTATTTTTCCTGGCCTGTCCTCTGGACTCAATTTCCTATTTTTTTTTTATTCAATGGACTCTTGATTTATGCAAAAGGTAGCCTAATTTAGGGCTTGAATACTGAACAGGTTACTATAAACAAAAGCCGGCAGAAACTAGGACATTCCCAGCATCATTTTTCCTTTATTGAATCAACATGTTGGTCCATGGGACCTTTATCAAGATACAACACAAATACACATACCTATCCATATATACATACATTAATTCTGCACAGAGGATGAATATGGGAATATGTTCGTAGATCAAACAAGCCAGACCAAAAAGCTCAAAATCCCTATCCATCCACCACGTCTTGATCTGCACATATTGGGGAGCAGATGAGCATAAACCAAAGGAACAAGAGTCACAAACAAAGCTCACTCACCTTTTGGCATATCTTGGGGCAAATAATGGTGCTCCTGCATACTGATATGCTCCCAATCAAAATCATCATAAAGGTCTTGATGATAATCACAGGGGCCAGGTCCATCATCAAAAGTACAGCCTCCTTAAAAAAAAAAAAAAAAAAATCAGAAATGGAGAGCAACATACAAAGAGATCACTGGATCTTGGAAGTTTTAAGCTGTTCATGGATGCATTTAATTGTTGAGAATTTAAATTCCAGAAAATGTGGCAATGCTAAACACAGCTCTGAAAGGAAACTAAAGAGCATGCCTTGTACAAATTGACTTTTTTCTGCATTTAATGCAGGTTTGAACACAAATAAACACATTCACAACAAGATTCCAATATATTCTGCTTGGTTGTGCTTAGGAGTTGTGTTTTGCCACATTTGCGCTTTATTGCATTTGTTTAGACACAGCATGCTTTTGGGTTTCTAGATTTTTGTAGTTTCTTTCATTTTGTATTCAGTTTTCAGGAAAGAAATGGTAAAAACAATACAACAATAGAAAATTATGAAAACTATTTTTTATAAAAGTACAACATATACATTAAAAAAAATATTCTCTTTAACTGGAATATATCTAAGACATGCAAATAAACATAGTACTCAGAGCAGAATTAAGTTGGCCATACACTAAGATTATCTTCCTTGGCAAGGTCACAAATGACCAGTAAATGATGTCCTTATAAACTATGCTTAGTGATGTGAGCAGCTATAATCAATTTGTAAGTGTGGTCATTTGTGTCACATAAAAATATACCCCATGTTGAAAAATATGAGACTATTAAACGCTCTTCTGAGCTATTTGACTTATATAAACCTTTACATGCTTACAGAACACCTTAGTCACTAATAATATCATTACATTTACAATACAGGTACATTACCCCATATACAGTTGTGCTTATAAGTTTACATACCCTAGCAGAATTTATGATTTCTTAACCATTTTTCAGAGAATATGAATAATAACACAAAAACCTCTTACACTCATGATTTTAAATCATAATCACAACATAAACTACCCAAAATGACCCTGATCAAAAATTTAGATACCCCATTTCTTAATACCGAGTTTTGCCTGGTTTTGCCCCCCTTTAACATCAATGACAGGTCTTTTGTGGTAGTTGTGGATGAGGCTCTTTATCTTCTCAGACGGTAAAGCTGCCATTCTTCCTGGCAAAAAGATTCCAGTTCCTGTAAATTCTTGGGCTGTCTTGCATGAACTGCACGTTTGAGGTTTCCCCAGGGTGTCTCAATGATACCGAGGTCAGGAGACTGAGATGGACACTCCAGAACCTTCACTTTATTTTGCTGTAGCCAATGACAGGTCAACTTGGCCTTGTGTTTTGGATCATTGTCATTTGTCCAAGTACGTCCCATGCGCATCTTCTGAGCTGATGAGTGCAAATTTTCCTCTAGTATTTTTTGATAACTTACTGCATTCATTTTGCCATCAATTCTGACCAAATTTCCTGTGCCTCTGTAGCTCACACATCCCCAAAACATCAGTGATCCACCATCATGTTTCACAGTAGGAATGGTGTACCTTTCGTCATAGGCCTTGTTGACTCCTCTCCAAATGTAAAATTTATGGTTGTGGCCAAAAAGTAAAATTTTAGTCTCATCACTCCAAATGACTTTTTGCCAGAAGCTCGTCTCTGTTTTGTAAGTGGGATACTTTGTGGCATTTTCGTAGGAATCTTTTTCTTCTGGTAACTTGACCATGCAGTCCATCTTTCTTCAAATGCTTAATTATTGTGCATCTTGAAACAGAAACACCACATTTTTTCAGAGTCCTGTATTTCACCTGAAGTTATTTGTGGGTTTTTCCTTGCATCCCAAACAACTTTTCTGTCAGTTGTGGCTGAAATTTTAGTTTTATTTGGTTTGGTTTCAACAGAACTCCTAATTGTCCACTTATTTATTAGAGTTTGAACACTGCTGATTGGCATTCACAATTCCTTGATATTTTCTTACATCTCCTTTTTATAGAGTTCAACTACCTTTTCCTGCAAATACTTTGACAATTCTTTTGCCTTCCCCATGACTTAGAATCCAAAAAAACATCAGTGCAGCATTGGATAAAAGATGCAAGGGTCTGTCAGGAGTCCCGAAAGTCGCTGACCTTTTATAAACACCCACTAATTACAAACAAACAGATCAGAGGTGAAGATATTTACCTTTAATAGACCCTTTTGTGTCAAGTTAGATTGCATGTTATCAGGCCAAATCACCAGGGTATGTAATCTTTTGATGAGGGTAGTAATTATGATTTAAAGTAAACAGTTGTTTGACATTAAATGGCTTCAGCCAACCACTAACCATGAGAAAAAAAGTTTTTTGAGTCATCATTCATATTCTCTGAAAAATGGATAAGAAATTATAAATTCTGCTAGGGTAAGTAAACTTATGAGCAAAATTGTAGATCAAATAAAAGTTACACTTACACAACCTGGATAAAGTCTTTTTTTCACCTTCATGATAAATCATGTGAGCGCCAACATTTTATCTTTTATATTATTTTTCCATATAGGTATAGTTTGTTTTCTTTTACAACCTGTTAGGGTTGATGTTGCTGATATCATGCCATAAATTACATTAAGATGATAAGTGTGTTTTATCCTGTTTTCTGTATAATTAAATTGTATCAGTGAACACGTATGGACTTCATACACTCTTCAAAATAGCGGTCATAAATTAAAATTAAATTAAAACCAAAGCTTCATAATTTTCTGCATTTGCTTAAATAGCTACAGTATTGGATACTCAGATCATTTCAGACAGACTAATGATATTATAATTACATTAATTCAGTAATTTAATCCCACAATTGTGATCCTGGCATCTACTTGCCTGGGAAAGTGCAAGGATTATTCTTCGTCTGTATGGATTTCTACAATGTCAGTATTAGTAAGCAAGACCACATGTTTAGCTCAAATAAGGCTAAGAAAACTCAAGCACACAATTTTTCAATATTTTATACACATTTGCCATTTGAATAACAGCTCAGGTCTCTCTGCATTTTATGTGCAAAAGGAAAATAATCTGCTCTGAAAATTATTTAGGTGGGACTCACTGTTGGAGTACAAAAGAGATACATTTCACATATTGGCAGTAGGGTAGAATTCTCAGTACAACTTAACAGCCATGAATGTGCAACAGTTATTTGCTGAGCAAGCATTCTGAAGTTTTTATTTTACATTGCAAACCAATATTTCAGACTCTTTTGTATATCTTTGTGTTCCTGAGCAAAAACACAACAGAATACTCATTTACCCAAAAGCTCTGAATCTACAACTTCTGCTGTTAAAAGGTAAACATTAAAATAAAAGTGCCTTAAATGTTCTTTTCGGCTGGCAAATAATGTGCCCATCGCTAATTAGTAAGTATAATGAAATTAAATGAGGACTTTCACATCAATGTACACTTTGGTGAAAATGTACTATTACCACCTAATTTGGCCGAAATTCGATAAGCATCCGACTTTCGAGTGCTTATCGAATAGTTTTAGGCAATTTTTACGTCGATATTCGATTTCTCAATGAAATCGTACAAATGAATACCAATCGGAGGAATCGTACAATTCGAACAATCGAGGCGTTCAATCATAAGAATGGTAATTGAGCAGGTGATAGAAAAAAAGCCTATGGGGGGCTTCCCATAGGCTTCTATTGCAATTCGGTAGGTTCAATCTGGCGAAGTAGGCAGTTGAATAAAATTTTAAAGTTAAAGTACTTCGATCATCGAATGGTCGAATTATCGAATATCGGATCATTCGATCTATTCGATAGGGTCGAATTTTGCGTATTCTATGATCAAAGTGGCCAAATTTGCAGAATTCGGATATCCGCAAAAAACGTACGATCGGAATTCGATCGAACTTCGATCTATTCACGTTAATTTTGTAAATTTGCCCCTTTATGTCATACAGGAAAGACAGAAATAATGACCTAAATTGCTTCTGTACATTTTATTGAAACTACGGTCTAGCATCTTTTAAAGGAGAACTAACCCCTTAAATGGATATGGTTAAAAGGCCATATTGTATATACTGATTGAATTGCGCCAGCCTAACTTTTCAGCAATAAAAGCAATGATCCAGGACTTCAAACTTGTCATATGGGGTCACAAGTGTCTCAACACTCACATGCTCAGTGGGCTCCGAGCAGCTGTTGAGAATCGAAGCTTGGGGTTGTCACAAATTATCAAGCACAAAATGAAGTTGGCCTGTTATATAAGCCGATACTACAAGGTTGATTATTAAATTCTGATGCTAGTTGCACTGGTTTCTGAGCTGCCATTGCCTTGGGCCGGTACAGAAGGCAAAAACATAATATACAACAGTTCTAGCCTACTTCTTTAGTTAAGCATTATTTCACACTTAAAGGGGTTGTTAAACTTCCAAACAGTTGAAACCCAAGAATTCCATTCAGCAGGGATAATACATGTATAAACTAAATGTATCAATATAGAACAGTTTACAAGGTAGTAAACCCCCCCCCCCCTCAAATCTGCTTTAGAAGGTGAAAAATTACACTTACAATTCAATATTAGAAAAACAGGCTCCCAAGAGACCTGCTTTGTTGCAATTGTATCTTTGCTTCCCTTATTAGTTACAATTGTATCTGTGCAGGTGCTGAATATTCTGGGCTCTATGCCAAAACACTTTGTAAAGCATAATGATGCCAAAAAGCACCAACACCAATTTCATAAATTACTAAACCTGACCTATAATCCCATCAAAATGAAGTTTTCTGCAGTCCTTAACAAATCTACAACATCCACTGCAGAAGAGGCTTTGCCAAAACACTTCACGCAGTATTTTTTTCACACGTATGATACAATGCATTTCTTGACACATTTAATTAATAAATACATTTCACTCTCCCTGGATGTCAAAGTTATTGTCTACAGTCACAGGGCACGATGACATACTATGGTAATCTGTGCCTGCGAGGCAGTCATTACCTCTTATAATGGTTCTAGCGCCCTCCAGTAGATTAACTCAAACTGCCAATGGATCACACATTATATCATTAAGAAGATAAATGGTCGTAATTGCTGTCATTTCAGCTTACCACAATTTAGTTTAAGGCAAAGGAATGCTAGGAAAAAATCAAAGCAACACACGTTATTAATCAAAATCGAAATCATTCTCAAGGTTCTAAACATTTTCCCCCCGAAAATCTTTAAATTTAGCAAATGTATAGTAGCTGTGAATCGGCATTTGCAGAAAAAGATCATGTTTAAATGTACTGGAAAAACAAAATAATGAAAAAACCTGCATGGAAATCACATGTATAAAGAAGTAGGTAGTTCCCTTCCTCCTGCTCTAGTAATTAGCATTAAATATGTCAAAATCAGGGAAGGCTTCTTTCAGACTTAGAACAAAGCTGTATTCCCCAAGTACAAGAATAGTAACAAGAAACCTAGCCCTTATGACTTTTATCACCCTCTTTACATCTTAGCCATTCTGTAGCGGTTAGAGGGTTTCAACGGACAGTGTACTTATCCTTGTCCGTTATCATATGTCCATTGCTTTCTTGCAATATTACACTACTGAATATTGCAGTCTTTTCCCACAGATATAGCTGGTCAACATTTTAGTCAAAAGGACTAAAATGTCTGCATTCTTGCAGCAGCTGAAGAAATTGCTAACAAGCAGCATACAGTCATGCATGAAGTTCATGAACCCTTTAAAATTTTATTATTTTTATAAGAATGTGACCTAAAACCTTTTGATTTTCAAACAAGTCCTAGAAGTGGATGAAGAAAAGCTAGTTAAACAAACTAAAATGATCTGGTCTTAAAAAAATGATCCAATAACATATCATGCTCTCAGACTCCCTTATGCAGCAATAACTGCAACTAAACATTTCCTGTAACTGTTGATCAGTCCTCCACATTGACTGAGGAATTTTAGCCCATGCTTCCATACAGAACAGCTTCAGCTCTTGGATGTTGGTAGGTTTCCTCACACAATCTGCTCACTTTAGGTCTTTCCACAACATTTCAACTGGGTTAAGGTCAGGACGTTGACTTGGCCATTCCAGAACATTTCCTTTACTCTTCTTTAACCAGTAGAATGACTTGTCTGTTTAGGATCATTGTCTTGCTGCATGACCCACGGTCTCTTGAGATTCAGTCCAGCCAGATGTCTTATTTTTCTTACATTTTCCTTTAGAATTCTCACATATAGTTCAGAATTAATTGTCAATGATGGCAAGCTGTCCAGGGCCAGATACAGGAAAACAGCCCCAAACCTGAACACTCCTAACACCATGTTTCTCAGATGGGATAAGGTTCTTATGCAGTGTTTTTCTTTGTCCAAATGTAACCCTCCTCATTTAAGCCAAAAGTTCTTTTTTGGCTTCATCCATTCACAAAACATTCTTCCAGTATCATTCTGGTTGTCCAAATGATCTTCAGCAAACTGTAGATGGTCAGCAATATTTTTGGGGGAGAGCAGTGGCTTCTCCTTGCTACCCTGCCATACATACTGTTACTGTTCAGTGATCTCTTGATTGAGACTCCAGGTGGACTCGTGAACATCAACATCCTCCAATGTGAGCCTGGAGTTCAGTTTCTTAGAAGTTACTCTGGGTTTCTTTGCAACCACTCAGACTATTGGATGGCTTGCAGTTGGTGTTATCATTGATAGGTAACCACTTCTGGATAGGGTAACATCTATCTTGGATTTCCTCCATTTGTACACAATTTGTCTGACTGTCCAACCCCTTTAGAGATAATCTTGTAACCTTTTCCAGCTTTAAGGGCATCAACAACTCTTTGTTTGAGCCATAATACATATTCATACAGGTGTTGTATGTGTAATAAGGCTTTACTGGATTCCTGTTCATTAAAGTGATACTGACTTTTTAACATATGAATGTACAATAAATGTTACCCATAGGTCATGTTGACAATTTTTTGCGGACAGGTTTGTTTTTATTTATAATTGTTAGCTGAAGTTCCTAAGCCTGACTCTCTGA
>CM044439.1:71708288-71737164 GCA_024363595.1 Xenopus borealis
AGAAATTTGGATACACGCAAATGTTCCATGTATACTTATCTTTAAAATGAGTGGGAGGCAGTTTTGTAAATTTCTCAGGTAAAATAACAGGAGGCGGTTACTTTAAGGTGGCCATAGATGCACAGATAATATCGTACGAAACAAATTTCGGTGCGTGTATGGTGGGAAATGAGCCAATATCGTCAGAAGATTTAGATATCGGTCGGCTGGTTGATCGGGCTGGATGGAAAATTTTGATCTTATGCCTTTGAAAGCACCCTTAACATCGGCCATGGTTAGTGATAAATCGTCAGATACAGGTAGAATTCTATGGTTTCTGCCTGAATGTTTCACGATTCAGCTCTACACGTGTGTGTTAAAACGAACAAACTCTTCTTGGAAAGATCTTTTCAGCGAAAGATCGGAATTGTTACATCTATGGCCAGCTTTACACTGCCTGAAGCAGACTAGTGGTAAAAACTAAGAAACAAAGATGAGATAGGAGTCAATTACAGCTGGTTTCCTGCCCATTGTCATAGGCTAAACAAATATGATTCTGATTCATAAACTTTGAGGAATCAGGTATAACTTGGGTTTTTGGTAATCCTTGTAAGAAAATTAGAATTTTTTTAATTTTTAATACATTTTTCCCACCTCCACCGCTAGAACTGGCAGAGAATTCCGGAATTCTAGAGTAACAGCAGGAAGTTAATAACCAGTAATACATGTAAAGTATTAGATATATCAACATGTATCTAAATAATGTAGGTTATAAGCCCGCCCACCCACCCACTAAAGTCGTTGCCCAACACTTCAAGTTTTTAAGGTATGAAAGAAAATTTGTACCGAATAGATCTCAAGAACTTCAGATAGAAAAAACTTAAGTAATCATGATAGAGCTGCCCCATTTTGAATTCAGACAAATGTAGTTATAAACGATAAACAGAGAAAGAACCACTGAAGCTTATATGAATTCATGTCTGTTTTCAGCAGCAGACATGGATTGCCAAGAATTGCTCACAAACACTGCCAGGAAATAGAATTCACCTACGCCAAGAAGCTGTTTTTTTGGAACTATTCACTCCTGTCCTGTCTTAAATATATTATGTGAAACCCAAATTCCATTTCTCAGCCAAGGTACCAAAAGTAGGCTTCCCAAGTACAGCACACAATGCCAACATAATGAATAATACTCAACATGCTTCAGAAATAATAGAGGACAAAGGGCACTTAATGCTGCCACCTAAATATATATATGTTTTGAAGGTAAAAAAATGATCAAAAACAGAGGAAAAAAAACCAAACCAATTTAATTATTTACTTGCTCAAAAAAAAAATGTAATACCCAGCAAACCACATTAATCTCTCTATATAAAACAATCTCTAATTTTAATAAAACTTTAAAAAAAACTGTAGTTTTAATTAATGTGAGAACTATAAATGGATTTTTCCAAAATAAAAAGGTTTTCATTATTATAGCTTAGAAAGCATCATATATCAGGCTACTTTTTCTGCTTACGATGTTCTTTTTATTTATCTTCTAGGTGCATTTGCTAGTGTCCGAAGTCTACATGGCCATCCTGCCCATTTTAGTTTATACAATATATAGAGAGGAATAATCTGGTATTTTGAATATAGTAGAAAACTCATTTGAAGGAATCCAAATGATTCAGTTATACTAGTTTAATCATAGTCCCAGTCATAATTATTTGAGAAATGGAAGTTCCACTGCCCAATCGTACAATAATATTTTTAGTCAGTAGACTATACATCTTAAAGGTGGCCATACACAGGCAGATTTAATGTGTGGATCCATGCCCTTTAGTTTTATTCAAATCTCTGCCTTTGTATGGAGACCTCAGACGGACCACCCAAATTTTATCTTGCGGGAAAACCAGCCAAATTTCAATTGGGCAGGTTTGATTTTCCAGTCTGATCAGAGACTGCATCAGTTGATGCAGTCGTCGATGCAAAGGCTTGTGTTCCCGACATTATAATTTAATAATTTTGGCCCTAGGCCCCATGATTGGATTAAAGCCCGATATTGTCCACATTAGGCTGGCATATTGAGGGAAGGATATGCGTGTACAACCGCTAGTATACACAAGGCCTAATACAGATGCAGTGCCCTGAGATAGGCCCATATAAATGTAGTAAATAATACATTTGGAGAAAATTGTGCAATGCGCTAAGAAAATTAAAAAAGGCACTATCCAAGTAAAGCACAAAAGATGAGATACAAATTGGGTAAGGGTCTCACATTTCACCCCAGACAAAAGGGGGCAATTATGATCTTTGCAGTACGATATTGAAATTATCGGAGCATCTATGGCCACAATAAGGGTGCCTACTTATAGACTATGAGTAAGTGTCCCAACAAGTCAAGCTTTTTGTCTCTCATGTCCTATTAGAATTTTAAAAAAATGTTTATAAAATTTTAGGAAACACAATTTTTTACTTTAGTATGAAGTAAATATTGTCTAGACATTCCTCAAATTAAACAGCTAATCTGAACATGAACAGGTATCCATGCATACATATTTCATCCCAGACATCCGTTTAATTACAGAGGAGCAGAAACATTTAGAGATATTTTTAGTGCACACAGTGCTTACGCTTTGCAAAACCACTCTATGCATAAAAAAAGTTATGCAGAAAATAAAAATAAATGATTGAGTTTTTATAAGGCATATTACTTAAAATCATTTGCCACAACTCATTTATAGTACTTAATGTAATAGAGAGTTAAAGAAGTGCAAATTTTATTTCTTCACAACTTTTAGTAGCAATTCTAAAAGGTTGTGTCACTATGCAATCCTTTAAAAGGCAACTAAACCCAAAATCATTATTTGACACAAACTTACTGGGGCACTTACTTTTACAATTCACAATCATTTTCAATTTTAAGTGTTTTCGCAAATATTGGCATTTTTAGAATGCGAATACCAGACATTTGGGGCTCATTTATGAACACTGGGCAAATTTGCCCATGGGCAGTTACCTATAGCAACCAATCAGTGATTAGCTTTTTGAAGCCAGCTGCAAGTAGAACAATGAATGCAGCAATCTGATTGGTTGCTATGGGTTACTGCCCATGGGCAAATTTGCCCAGTGTTGATAAATGACCCCCAAAGAGCAGTCAACCTAAAGTGTTAACCGACTACAGGAAGTCACAAACTGGTTGTTGTATTTTTTTTTATTCCCGTTACCTCAGAATAAGGTTTCAGATATTGGAAATAATGGGTATGTTAGTCAGACATACAGTATTTACAAAGATTAACTCCAGTCTGATTAATTCTAACTATTTGAGCTTGGCTTTCAGGTGTATCCAGGCCCTCTGAGGAAGACTAGCACCATAGATTGGGAGCAACGGACTTTAAAGGGAGTAAACGATCTCCTTGTTATACAAATAGCATAAGGAAGAATGGCAAGGAAACCAAGCTTTGAAGTTTTAATACGGTTATGAAAACAGTTGACCAGTAAGTGCTACCTGCTGGTAAGCATTACCAGACCCGGAGCAAACTTTTCAACTTTTATTACATTACCCCATTTCACAGTGCATTAATTCCTGGTAAATTGTATGTATGCATACATTTATTTATAAAGTGTTTCGTGTATACTCAGCACTATACTGAGTCGGCAATCAATTATGTGTGCAAACCATGGCCATTTTGGTCTGGATTTTGCTTACTAAATAGACTAACACCCAAAATGTAAGTTTTAAATAATATTAAGTATTAATAATCACAAATGATTACAAGCTTTAGCAAGAATAATGGGCACAATGTAAAGACATCCCTGATAGAAGGGAGGAATGGTTCCGTTTGGATAACAGATGGAATGATAAACAGGCAGCAATTATCTAGTGGAAAGACATTTTCCAACTATAAAGAACATTACAAAATGAACAGTGATCAACATCACACTTTGGAACTGCATATTTAAGGCAGAATCTTCGAGTATTAAATGCATTCCTTTCTCTATGTCATTGTTGAATGCAAAGCATTGGGGAATGGTATAAGACATTTTTAATTAGTAACCAATTGTTCATTTTTACTGAACACATTTCAAGCACTTCTTTAGGTCAACTAATTTTCAGCCAGTGATTACTATTGGCACAAAATATTGATATCAAAACCTCATGCATGGATATGTTGCAAATGGATATTTTCGGAGATAGTTGCAGTAAATTGTCTCCACGCACCTCAGCATGGTAATACCGCGATACCACGATTGCAGTCCATGCTTATGGTCTTTCCAATAAATTAAAATAATCCTCTACTGTTTATCCACTTCTACTGCAATGAGGCCGAAGGGCAGTTGCAATGTAACAATTTCACACAGTGGGGTACAAACTATATGGAGGACCAAAATCCTAAAAATATTTGTAAATACTTTAATTTTGCGAACTTACATAGAATATAACCTTTAATGTTAAATCATGATTCATTATCATCACTTAAAGCAAAAACACAAAGTAATAACTATCAAAATCAATGTTTAATTAAAAAAAGCTATGTATGAATGCTATGTAAGGGCAATGTCACATGGACTGTTTTCCTGAGTGACTTAATACTCACTCTCTCATTTGACCTCAGCTTCAGAACAGAAAATGAGGTTAGGGAACTCAAATGTTTGCACTCAACAAGGTCTCAAAAGATCTTGGAACATATAAAATATGAGGGTAAATATTTGTATTTTTCATACAAAAGGGTCTTTCATGCAAACAAGCTTGCATTTGAGCTACATATTGACTCCCTGTAAATTCAGCCTGTATCCAAATTGCACAGTAAAAGCAGCACAAAATATATACAAACTGTAAATTCTGACTTGAGCAAATCAGTAACTTCAGTGTCTTTTGAGTCAAAAATACCAAATTGCAAACGCTCTGATTTCAAGAAGCATGCACAGAAACATCTCCGACCCATGTTCTATGAACACATTATAAAATTTAGAAATAACGGCTTGACTAAAAAAGGAAGCCGATAATATATTTCCCAAGTTAGGTGAATTGCTTTAATATAGTTCAGTGTGAGGCCAATTGTAAGACTGTAACAGCAGACTATAATAAAATAAAATTGCCCAAAAAGCATTTGTACATTGGCTTGCATCTTCTCAATAACAATTGCTTTTTCTCTTGTAGAATTTATTCATTCAGGCTGAGCGGGATGAAGGTCAAGTGGCCAGACAAGTTCAAGTGAAGGTTTATCCAAGTTTATTTATATCAACATATAGTTGATCTAGGAGTCTTTCTGTAGCAATGTACAAGGGTTTATTTTGCCATGTGCTCCCTGGGGACAATGGATACCATGAAACTTGCTTTTCATGAATAGCAGTCATTTAAGTATGAATATTTCATTCTAAAACTGTTAATACAGATCTGTATCACTTACCACAGTTATATGTGAAGTGATGGAAAATAAAGTACATGCTGGTCAAAAAGGACAAGACTTTTGCTTTACCCTATCAAAAGGCCAATCAAAGTCTAAAGCCATGACTTCTCTGTGATCACATACCCTTTCCTTCTTCTTGACACATTAAACAAGTCACAACCTCCTGGCTATGCCACTGATCACTACACTAGCTAGACTTTCTGCTTTTATGTTTGAGGTGCTAGGGTCCTATGTGCAAATTCAAATAAACAGATTAAGGTAAAAAAAAAAAAAAAAATTTTTCCTTTGTGCTTTCTCCAATGTAATACCTAGAGACAGTGTCACAAGACAGGCTTCTTTATGAATCTTATTTGCCAAGACAGCTCACACCCAAATAGGACAGCTGCCTCTGGGGTATTGAACAAAGACATTGGTCATTTGAAAAACCTTGTACTTGAACAAAGCAGGTTAGAAATCCCAAAGGCAGAATTGTCACTTGCTGGGGAGTTACAGGAACAGTTATCTCTGCCTTGCCAGAAGTTATCAGAAAAGTGATTAACTGCTTGAATTATCAATTATCAAGTTATGACTGTAATTTGGGTCATATAATGTAGATTCTCAGTCACTCGAATCCTCTTTCAAGCACTCGCAAAAATGCTATATTAAGCATGTCTTGCATATGTGACTATTATATATACAAACACATACACGCACATCTTAAAATACATACACATACATACAGTGCAACATCTAAAATCATGCTCTTTACCTCACATTTTGCAAGCTTCAATTTGTTATAATGCCTTTCCATGTTTAAAAGAACTTTTAATCCTTTTATTTTAAACCTGATCTATTTTCTGCAAGTGAGTTTTTTTCTCTACTGTGTAGAAGTTAAATAAAACCAGCATGATATTAATGAGTGGTAAGTGTCTGGAGAAATCAGGAAAATGCCAGTAATTAAAAAGCCTGAAAGATAATATTTTTTACACATCAGGTCTCAGAATGATGCAAGACTTAATAATAAAACCACTCTTGTTCAAAGTTTAAATTAACCGCCGACATTTCTCAAAGTACAAGCACTCGATTCTGCAAAACAGTGGCTACACAGCCATCAATACAACACTTTGCAGCACTGGCTAGGCAACCTTGCATTAGTACGCTCATAGTAATCAAAGTTCTCGCAGGTGAAGCAGAAAGGGCATTCTGCAAATTTGGGAAAAGGATGCTTCTACTTATTGAGAGAAGGTACTGAAACACATTCAGCTCAACAGAACATGAGTTTTAAAAAGGTTAGCAATGCAAACTCTAATTCTACAAAACACAGACATGACAGCAATCAGACACTTTGTGAGGAATGTTTAGGTCTACTGACATGGGTGCAGCACTGTTTCTCTGACACCTGTATATACAATGAGTAGAGTAAGTGGCAGAACTGCTGTTACAGACCAAACAACCTATTAAGGATTCCAATCAAAATAAAAAGCAGCACAATACAAAACATCAGGAAGATAGACAACTTTTAGCAGTGGTATTTAAGTGCATACCAACAGGATAACGGATCATTGTGGTTTACAACTATAACAATACTACACTGCTTATAACACTGAAATGACTGGAAATCCAGAGATGATAAAAAAAACCTTTATACTGTCACGAAGAAAGAAAGAACTCTCAGTATTTCAAAGTATTACTTTAATAGTAACAATGTAGCAAACAAGAACATCCTTTTAATTGTAGAAGCAAGGCAAACCTGTGGTTCCAGCTTCTCCGTATGAAATACAGCATTCTATGAATATATATTTCTTGTTTCAACTGGGGATAAACTCAATACTAATCTGCATTCATGTGACAAACACAATAGAAAAAAAAATCTTCTTGCTGTAAGCAACCCTTTTCTTCTTTCCACCTGCATAATTTTCCAAATTCTGTACGAGGCTTTGTTCTATCTGCTCAAAAAAATCCCTGCATGGAGGCAGTCTGAGCACACAGATGCCAGTTCCTATCCTCACTAGCAAGGCTGAAAGAAATAAATCTTCTTCCTCTTCAAATCGACGAACGGTTTTAGCTGCATTTGTATTTTTTTTTCCTTAGCGGAGCAATAAGATTTTACTTCTGTTATTCTTACTTATGGAACACTACAGGGGATTTTTTTGAAAAGAAGCAATTATTCTAAAACTGATAACTCAGTGGCTTGCCTTACTGCTAAATCCCCTAAATACCCATTACTTTGTATTCTGTAGTAGCTTGAACATTCATATAAAGAAGGGGGTTAAAATAAAGTTCACAGGCTCAATATTTCTCGCAGCGTAACATTCAATCGTTCACACTACCAAGCCTAACATACTTTGGGCTGCATGGCATTTATTTACGAGAGAGAGCCGTTTCTTATTCTAATAGCAACTGGGAGCAAAGTGTGGCATTTTTACAGGTAGATTACAAGGTAGAATTGAGTTTTTATAGGTAGATTACAATACTAGCTACACACTACATTTCCAGTCAACAGTTCCCCAACCCTAGGCAGTGTAAACTGATCTCTTCAAGCAAGGAGGCAAGGCAGTAATATGAGAACCCCACTTCCTTTGTGAACTGTGCACTGGAGAGGGGGGGGATGAAAACAAGTTTTAGAATAAGCACGTTTCCTCAAAAGAAATTGTTATGCATTTATCAAACTTTACTCTGTATTCTGTAAATGTCCAGGCTGGACTTGTATTTGTGTTTATAGGCATTCAGCAAACAAATCTGATGTGCAGACTTTATGATATCCTGCACATATCTGACTCAAGACAAAACAATGAGAAAATGACCACAGCATGCATAGAATCAAAGCTGCAATACTGGTTTCTACAGTGGTATCCTACACTTTACATTCAATGGGACTGGGGATTGTGCCAACTACAGGGTCCAGAACAGACAGAACCACAAAAGGAATCCAAACTACACACAGGAAGGGGAGAACACTTTCGAGGTGTATTCATTAAGGTGAATGTACACAGGTACAATTTATCACAACACAGCATTTTTGCATGATGCGTTCTTATACAATTTACCCTAAATGTGTTTTCAGACACCTGAGCATCAATAAGGGATGCATCAGGCAGTTCACAAACTTCCAGTTTCTGAAGTAGTAGTTGACTAGGGGGAGGGGGACACAAATGTGACATCAGCAAGAGCCTGTTGGCACACAATTTACATTTTACATTTCAGCACAACAAGGCACAGTTCGGCAGCTTATTTTGCAGATTCCAAAAAAAAGTGTTGAGAACTCTCTTGAAGCTTTATAAATTAAACTTTGAACGTTTTCCCCTCTTCCAAAGAATAAAGGAAAAATTACTTCCGCTGCTGAAAGCTGTAGCTTAACAACAGCTGGAAATCCACAGGTTGCAGATCTCTGGAACACACACAAATGATACATACATACTCTTGTTTATAAATCAGGAAGCTATTGCTGAACTCCTGGCCCTTGGCTGCACTGCAACTGCGAAGGATACTGGGAGTTGTAGTCATAAAATAGTTGGGTTAAACAGGGAATGGAGGCGGGGATATTAACCCCACACCAAAGAAAAGTTTCCCCTCTCCCCTCATCCTTTGGCTCACACACAGGATTCTGCGACAGAGAAAAGTTTAGCTTCAATGGGGGAGTCGAGCGCACTTACCTGCAGAGAAGTGAGTCCGAAAGGAACCCAACGCAGGGGCCAGCCTCGATACTGCCGCCAGCAAAACCAACAACATCATCATCCCGGGGTCCATTCGCACAACTTTTCGACTAGACGCTTCTCCGAAACACTGCAAAATATCCCGAAATCCTCGCTTCGTGCTCACGGCTCCCCATGCCCGGCCGCGGCTCCTGCCATTCCCTAGCTCCGGAGTTAGTTTCACGGACTCGGCTTTAGTGGGGGAAAGACGACGACTAGGAGAAGGAGGAGGCGAGCGTGACGTCACCCGGCTTTACAAACTCACCCAGTTCGGGAATGTGCGTTAGGGTTCCCAGGGGAAAAGCATGCACAGCGCCTCCTGCCGGCGGGAGAATGGTGGGGATGAACTTGGAAGTCCGGTCGCTTCCCAGAAAGGCAGACTGGAGTAAAGACTAAATAGACAAGAGCGCTACTGCCTGTATAACGCACGAGCAGAGCCAGCACGGGGATGTGACTGACTGAAGAGATACACCGTGATACACACAAGCGGGCGCTCGGCACATCTAGGAACAGGGCGGGAGGGGGATGAACCACAGGCGTTACAAGGGGAAAGTGGCTAGAAAATGATACGGCGAGTAACTAAACATGCTCAGACTATTTAATTCCGCTCTTGAACTAATTGGTGCCAGTGTTAATGACTAGGCAGGAAAAACGCGCATATATTATAGTGGCAAGTCGCTAGGGGAGAACAGACGTAGGGCTGACTCCCGAGCTTTCATGAATGGGTGACAGGCGGGCCCTAATAATTGTGGGGCCCCAGTGACGTGACGGAGAAGCAGTTTTGCGCCGAATGTATTTGTTTCAGGCAATTGGTTTTGGCTGTAGCTGAATTAAGGGACCCAAGTCCACTGAGGCAACACGCACATCATTGCTTTGCCTTAACATTTCCTTCTCAAATATCATCACATTTTGCTGTGTAATGTTTCCAAATTCCAAACACGCTTCTCTGGGCTCCTCCTGATCAGCGACTAATCTAATTGTGTTTACCCCTTGCTGCGCCGCCCTAATTATTTACTAACCATCTACATTGGCAACAGCTGGTGCAAAATCGAAATGTGCTAAAAAAAAATCAGACGCCAATAGAGCATGTCTTTTCAATGTGGTCGCTACGATAATAAGTAGCATTATGATGTATCAAATGTCCATGGAGGGGGAAGTACAGAAACAGCTGCAGTTCAAACTTAAATGGATCTTGCAACTATTTGACACTAGAGTTGAAACACATTTTGTCAGGGCCGGACTAGAAGCATAAAGCACGCAAAAGTATCCAAGCAGCCCATGTATTCCCGCACATGCAATGCATGATTCAGGACTGGACTGGGATTCAAAACAGACCCTGCTATTCCCACTATGCAGAGGCCGAAACAGCCCCCAGACCTTCTGACATTTGCCAGAACCCACAGATTGCCAGTCTGGGCCTGGTATGATTTATATTTCCAACCCCAATGTTAACTAGAACCTCCAGTTGCCAGCACACCTATCATAAGGGATTGGGTAGTTAGCAGGCAACTCTAATAATACTAACTGAAGTTGGTCAGAATTCCTGGTTCCACCCACAAATGCAGGCATCTGCTTAGCTCTGGCTAACTGTTATGGACAGCTCGTTTACATTTCTAAAGTGAGTGGCTCATTTACATATTAAAGACAAACCTAATTAGCATTTTTAGGTGAGCAGCCCATCGGGCATTTGCCTGAAACCACAGATTGCCAGTCCGGCCTGCATTTCATTATTATATATTGTTTTTATAATACTAGCATGTGCACTATGTTATTTATAAAATGGGTATGGGTTCCAAAAAATACAATCAAGAACACACATCCACTAGATGCTCAGTCCGACATAAATATACATAAATTGCACTACTAGTGAAAGTAATGGAAAATGCACTATAGCAATTCAAACAGGGCACTTGCAAGCCTAAATCTAGTACTGGCGGTTTTTTTTTTTTAACAAAAACACCAATATGTCAAGAAACTACCAAATCAATATATTATATCTGATCTGCACATTAGAAACCAAACTTTGCATAAATACGCAGAGTATTTTAAATTTGGTGTCCAAATTCTCAATGAGAATAATGAGAAGTGCATGTTGGGAAAAGAAACCTTACATGCTGAAAAATGTTGTGAGTGGTTTCAGTGGCGTATTTACGCCCGACAGAGTGTTTTTAAAAATGCAAGGTAAAAACGCCACAAAAAATGCCAAGGCTGGCCTTGCCCTAAGAAGCAGGTCTGCTGCTTTCCCCCTTTCCACAGCTGCTTCCCCAGAGCAAAGATCTGTTGTTACTGGGCTCCAAAACTTTGCTAAGTTGCTCATTAAAGGAGAAGGAAGTGGTATCCCACTTGGGGGTGCCAAATGTTAGGCACCCCCAATTTATTGTATTGACTTACCTGACACCCCTGGCTGGTGCTCCTATCAGCAGAAAACTGCACCAGCCCGGGGTTATACCAGTGAGCACCACTGAGCTCCTCTTCCAGATTCTATTTTCTTCTCACTGCTACGCATGTCCATTAGAGTGACAAGTTGAACCTCAACAAAAAAAAAGTCAGCTATTTCATTCTACTGCGCATGCGCCTACCCCAGGAAATTTGAATAAAGAAGAAGCCAGAAGAGGATTGTTCCATGGTGCTCGTTAGAAACCCCCCAAGCCTGTGCAGTTTTCTGCTGATAGGAGTACTGGTACGTAACTACAATCACTTGGGGGTGCCTAACATTTTGTCCCCCTAAGTGAGATACAACATTCCTTCTCATTTAAGTAGGGTCTTACTGAGCCCTCTACACTCCTGGGCCCCCTGCAACAGAAGGATCTGCTTCCTCTGTAGTTATACATCGCCTCCGGTTACTGAGTTAGCAAGGAAACCAGGAGGCCTAGAAAGCTCATTTATCAGTGGGATGGTGCAAATGTACAGGAAGAAAGCAGGAGGAGTAAAAGCAGAGCTGCAAAAACAATAAACTAAGAGGAACAGAGTGGTGGGAGCAGACTATTGTGTGTTTTTAAAACTAGACCTGCCTCTGCTTCTGATCAGTGGAAGAAAAGCAAGTGACAGGCACTTTAATGATTTGACTGTCTGGTGTGCTGTGACCTTACATTACAGATAAATATGCCAAGAATGCTGAGAGGAAGGGTTCATTAACCCCTGTCCTGCCAAAGGCACCTGCAAGCTTTTGTAATGCAATACAGAAAACACACTTCAAAGTAGTTCATGTATGAATCTCAAATTAAAAGTCTCTAATTCTTTTTAAGCAGGATTCTCCAAGTGTCTGTATTCTATGATGGCCATGGTTTGGATTTATTTTCATTATTTCCTTTTGAATTTGCAAAAGACTGTTCTCCAGGCTACATAATGTTAAAACAATTAGCTTATATTAGAATAAGAAGCTGTGTGGGGCAGGGACCCCTTTTTTCTCTTTGAAACTTGACTCTGGGAAATCATTAATGTAACTGCACTTTGTATTTATTTGTATCTATTATTGTAATGAACCCCTGTTTGTTATATTAATTTATTGTTCTGTTGTACAGTCCTGCATGCATACGTAGCTCTTTACAAATAAAAACATACATGCAATAAAAATAACATATACTTACAAATTTTTTTAAATGTACTTTTCCAGCTGTCAAACTAAAGTAAAAATAATAAAGTCTTGTTGGATTGAATACCAGCATGATTATACAAGGTATGTTCTACCTTTCAGGCCCACCATGGGTGCATGCGGCTATGGCACATTAGGTTTGAAAGACTTCTAGTCATAGGGTTTGGAGCTTGAGGTGTTAATAGACTTCCTTGCTGTGGAAGGAATGCAATGCACCCAAAGCAACAATTATCTGTGTCTTGATAACAGGTAGAGTTTTTATGGCGGGTTTACTGTATGGACTTAGTAGAACTCATGTATAGAGAATTATTGCTGCATTAAGGATGTAATCAGAATTGAACACAGAAGCGCATCACTTCACTGTGTCCCACTTTGAGGGGCTTTAAAAGGGTAATTCACCTTTAAGTTAACTTCTACCATGTTATAGAATACCCGTATCTTCGTATTAAGGCCTATTCTATTTATCTTCCAGTGTCTCATTCAAACCACTGTTGCAAAGATAAATTGGACAATATTGACCAGATAGCTGCTAAATTTTCAAGTTGGAGAGCTTCTGCACAAATGTCTAAATCATTCAAAAACCACATAAAATAATAAAGACCAATTCAAAGTGTTTTATAATATCACAAAAAGCTCATTTAAAGGGGTTGGTCACATTTATATTAACTTTATGACACAGAGAGTGATATTCTGAGACAATATGAAATTGGTTTAAATTTTTTATTATGTATGGTTTTTGAGTTATTTAGCTTTTTATTCAGAGGCTCTCCAGTTTGCAATTTCGATAATCTTGTTGCTACGGTTCAAATTACCCTAGCAGTCATGCACTGATTTGAATAAAATATAGGAGAGAGCCTGAAAAGAAAGAGGAGTCATGAAAATCAGCAATAACAATACATTTTTATACATGTCTGGACTGAGAATCAAAATAGGCTCTGGCATTTCAGGTACACAAAGGCACAATCAGCCCGCATAGAGGCCCAAACACCGCCAACCAGCCCACTAAATACTGAATTTCTATGAAACCTTATAGCAGCCCGTCTGGCATTTACCAGAACCCACAGATTGCCAGTCCGGACATGTTTGTATCCTAACAGAGCGTTTGTTTTATAGATGGGGACAGTCACTCTCATTTCAAAGCTGAAAAGCATTAGAAGACATAGGTAAATAATTAAAAAACTATAAAAAAAGTTTTGTCATTCTATTACATACTAAAAGTTAACTTAAAAGTGAATTGCTATATTTGCCTATGGGAAGTTGCTATATTTGCCTATGGGAAGCTCCCATAGGCTTTTTTTGATCGAATAGAAATCATCCGATTTTTAAAAAAAATCATATGAATGGTACGATTCGTACAATTTTTCCATGAAATCGGATGAATATGTATGATTTTTTCGTGAAATCAGATGATTTCTATTCGATCATTCGATAGATCGAATAGTGGTAAAATCCTATGATTTCAATATTCGATTTAGTTAACTCTCGGAATTCGACTCTTGATAAATCTGACCCTAAATATAAACACTATACAGCTGTGTAAAGTACAAATTGCTTAGCTGCCCCCTTCCAGGAAATAGTGTCTCTGCATGAGAAAGATGGCATCCCAATGCCAACAAATAGCACTTTGTCAGCTTTCTTCTTGTTAAATCAGCTATATCACCAGGACCCTGTAATGTGACTAATATCTCAAAAGATCAGAACAGCATGAAGTGAAAGATTCAGTAGCTCTTCTTCTCATCTTTTGAAGTAGGATACACTGGCAGATAACAGTTATTTTATGATGACTCTGGACTTAAGGGTTGGTTGCAAGACTGCAAAGAAATTACAATTGCCTTGTTTGTGTGATAAATAGTCACGTGATGTTTAAGGATTTGGATTCAGTTCATCCAGGCTCTTGGATTTCACAGAATCCAGTTGAAAAAGGCCAAATTTCGAACCGAATCCTGGATTCAGCGCATCTATAACGATCTGTTTACCTCGGATTCCGAAGGAAGGTAGCTGATCCAGGAGAACTGATGGTAACAGGAACCTCTCTACGGCTCCAGTATTCACTGACACCCTTTTGGGGTCCCAGGCTTTCTGCTGCAGAGGTAGTAGAGAATACAGGCGAGTTACCAGGAGCGAGGTATCAAGGAATCAGGCAAGGCGTAGTCAAGTGCAAGCAAAGGTCGGTTCCAGAAGACGGGTTACAGAGAAGTGAATTACCAAGGGGGGTCAGGCTAAGGTGTAGTCAAATGCAGGCAGAGGTCAGTTTCAGGCAGCGAAGGTTCGGAGTTGAGGAAAACAGGCAGAGGGTCAAAACCAGGAAACTCGGACAAACAGGGCTTTAGCAGGAACAGTAGGAACTGAAGCCAGCTTCGGCAAAGCAAGGAGGAAGAGGAAGGTATTTAAGGGAACAGGAACTAATCAGGAGCAGGCTGAGGAAGACAGATACATCAGGGACCAATAGGAAGCTAGGCACCCAAATTAGAGGTCATTGCACCTAAGTATTTTGTCGCGAGCGTCCAATTCGACGTGCGCGGGCATTTCGACGCTGGCGTCTAAGTTGATGTGCTCCTGCGCTTATGTGCCGGGGCTCAAAACCAGTGGCGGGTGTTACAGCACCCCTAGTGAAAAGTCCTTAGAGTTCAAACACATACTCATTGTGTGCCTACTGTTTGCTCAACATCCTTGAACTAATTTCCCATCTAACATCTTCCCTTCTCATATCACCTTTTGGCACAGTATTACACTTGTATTTCCACCTCCGCCACTGATTGCCACTTCCTCAACTGATTTGTGGTATGTTCAGGACATAGATGGACAAGCTGCCTACTTCTTCTGTTAAAGCCCCCATACACTTGCCAATATAAGCTGCTGACAGACCGAGTCGACAGCTTATTGGCCCGTGTGCGGGGCCATCTAACGGGCTTCCCCGATCGGTATCTGGCCGAAAGTTGACCAGATCTCGATCGGGCAGGTTAAAAAAACCTATTTGGATCGCGGGCGCATCTGTGCGTGTATGCGGTCTCGCGATCCAACCGCCCGTTTCACCTACATTATGATCCAATCATTAGGCCCTAGGGCCCATGATCGGATCATCCCGATATTGCCCACTTCAATGTGTCTATGGCCACCTTTACTTAGGTGTGTCTTACAGTAAATGTCAGGTGTCACTTTTAAATGCTGCCACATCTACTGCAGTCCTTCAGCTGTAGCCCTTGCCCATATCCTGTCCACAGGCTCCTATAGACTTCTACTTCACAACTTTTTTGTTTTGGTGAGCCCATCCAATAAGCTTTCTATCTGATGCCTGCCTTAGTGTTATGTAATGGGTGCATGACCTGCTAATAAAGCACTGTTATACTCTCCTCATCCTCGTCGCCATTTGTTGTGTTTGGTAGCCGAGGATAAGGAGAGTATAACAGGCTACCAAACACAACACTTAGTTGTGTACCTTGTTGGCTATCGGCCAGATTTAATAAATATTGAACAGGGAAATTCAGAGGGATTCCCAACAGTTATTTTCCCTATACAGACACTTTGCTGTCAGGCAAAACCTTCTTTGTTGCAGTTTGGAAAAGAGTTTGCTAAATCTAAAATAATCAAATTTTTATATGAGCAGTAACCATTGATCACTTGCAAATTAAAGGAAAACTATACCCCCGGACAATGTAGGTCTCTATAAAAAGATATTGCATAAAACAGCTCATATGTAAAACCCTGCTTCACGTAATAAACCATTTTCAGATTATACTTTTTTAGTAGCATGTGCCATTGGGTAATCATAAATAGAAAATAGCCATTTTAAAAAATAAGGACAGCCTCTTGGGATCCTAGGATCCAACGGTGCACACAAACATACCAAACAAACTATAAAGTTAGGTCACATGAGCCAATTAACAGACAGAGTTATGCCTTTTGCTTCCACACTTCTTCTTGTTACAGTAAGGGGCAAATTTCCAAAATTCACGTGAAATGATCGAAGTTCGATCGAATTCGATCGAATACCGATCGTACAAATTTTTCGTATATTCGGATATTCTAATTTGGCCTCTTCGATCATCGAATACCGAATTATTGAATAGATCAAATGATAAACCCATCGTACGAATTCATCGAGAGATCGAATAGCGAACAAAGTGATAGCCTAAAACAATTCGATAAGCATTCGATGGTCGAATGCTTATCGAATTTCTAGTAAGATCGAAGGAATTTTGGGGAATAATAGTAAATTTCCCCCTAATAGTTGAAATATTTCTGGTCAGGTGATCTCTGAGGCAGCACACAGACCATCACAAAATGGTGGTTCAAGGCAAGAGATGTAAAAGGGCAATATTTACTTAAATATATATTCCAGCTTGGTAAGATTATTTAATATGACACTTAATATGATATAAACTACCTGTTACTCAAGTATTCATTTTGGGGGTATGGTTTTCCTTTAAGTCCTTAATATATGAGCCATGAGGTGTTATTTTTAAGTACTCCAAAAAAGAGATTCAGTTTTATCAGCTTTTTTTTTTTTATTAAATCACATATCTTGCTTTCACCCATTAAACAAAGAAACAGTATAATATACCTAACTGAAAATTGACTTATTTGTAAGTAACTGGGATTCTACACAATATATTAATTTCAATATAGATTATTAGTCAGTTTCTGATAAAAGACCTAACAATTAATAATACTACAAAATATGCTAATACAGTCCAGATGTATGCCTAAATATAATTTACTACAGGTATGAGAACTCTTATCTGGAAAATCGGTATATAACAAAAGCTCTGAATTATTGGAAGTCCTAATCATATATGAATTTTGGGAAGTCTATTTTAAGCAAAGTATTCAAAATGTGTTTTGTATTCCCTTTTATTCTCTGTAATAATAAAACTGAGCCTTGTGCTTGTACTCCTAACTACTGTAAGTTGTATGAATCCATTCAGGTTGGAAACAAACCTATTGGATTTACTTAATGTTTAAATGTTTTAGTATACTTTATGAACAGTGACCCATATTATAGAAAAACACATTATCTAAAAAAAATTCCTGGTTTCATACTTGTTAAGAGTTTTTATTATATGGAATCTACTTGGACAGAGCAATATGTGTTGTATAAGGAATCCCAAAGAAAAACTAGGTAAAATCAAGCAAACTTTGCTCATCAGTTTTGCAAAACGAACAATAAAATTATTTAACTAGAGACCAGAAATAGTATAGTACAAGATGCAAAGCATTAGGGAACAGTGTCACTAACAGTTCCAATTGTGCAGATAGCACAACATTATTCACAGATTAAGTGGTTAATTAAAATACTGAGCATCTCATGAGAGCTGTAAAAACAAGAAAGCAAGATGATCAAACAGTGAGATTTCATGATAATTCCATTTCTCCTGAGAATGTTCTATTTCTTGAATTTTAAATTAATTCCTGGAGAGACCAGGCTGAGAGTGGACTGGAAGTCAACAACCGTATATGAAAGGACACAGGCTGTTGACAGGTGCTTATTAGAACACATAGGACTGCATCATGCCCTTTTCTACAGGGGTAATCTTGTTTGCCTCAGCTTGCCTTTAACAGATTATTCTTGTAAAAGTGTAAATTAAAGTAAAAACTCTTTGATGCCCCAGTTTAGAGAACTGGTCTCAAGATAATATTAGGAACTCTACAGCAAAAGGAAATTTACATTAAAACAGATATGCTATTTTACGAAATTAAACCAGTCATGAAAATCAGCTTTATAAAAAGTTCTTATTTATTTGGTTATTAATTTTTTTTTATATTGTGAATGGCAAAGTGCAGCACCAGGTTAGTGCTAACAAAGGTATGCAATATTTTTATTTTAACTCCAAAGTGGAGATAGTCTGAATACTTTATTTTGTATTTAAAAACAGCCAAATTATATATCTTATATGAATACTTTGAAAAAAGTTTAGGGATATCACTAGTTATATTGCCTATAGCAATCAAAATGGTTTTATCAGGCTTCTAACCCTGGCACAAAATGACACCTAACCCTCACCATGGCAACTCCTTATGTTGATATGAACGAACGCAGTTTATAGTTATAATGGACTTTAGAACATAAGCATTTACATGTTTCTTGTTTAGCTTCTATATTTTGTTAGAAGTAAAAATGTGTCATACTTACAGATGTCTTATGCTGAATACATGCTGGGCATAAAGCCCACATATTTTCAGCACGCACAGCCAGTGGCGTAACTACTCCCTGGTGGGCCCTGGTACAGGATGGGCACCTGGGCCCCCCTGTCGGGTTCTTACCTCTATAAATCGCATGCTGGAGTGTTGATTGCATGTGTGCTGTAAAATCTCCCCCTAGATAACTGCATGCCATAACCATTTTCGTGGCTCCGATGGGCCCTAAGGGGGTAGGGGCCCTGGTGCAATTGCACCCCCTGCACCCCTGGTAGTTATGCCACTGCACACAGCACACAGTTTTGATAGCCGAGGATGAGCAGTGCTTTATTAGCAGGTTCATGCAGCCATTACACAACATCAGTAAATTGAACTATATCACTCTCAAGCTGTACAGAAAGTACTGTGTATCTGCATAATATAATAATGTGCACAGTGACACCCGCAGGCCATTTGTATAAACACCACATTCCCCCTATAGTAGGAAAGCATTTGGACAAATATAATAAACATTAACAATTAAACAGTACGTATCTTAAAGAAATCATATACATTCTTCACATCACATAGACCTTGGTCCATGCAGGTAGTTTTATGATTCTCTCAGTATGCCTGATAGGTTCACTTTCTTCAGGCCTATTGCGGTTGGCATCAGGAGTAGGACAATGCCCTTCATCAAATGGAACATCTCCAAAGTCATATCTAGCAGGAGCAAGACGACTTGCATTCCATATGCTTCCATCAGACAGTTCATATGTGTATGGTTCTCGCTGGCGTCTCACTTCAAGTGGTGTAGTAAATTTAGATTGTCCTTGTTTTAGTATTCCTGGTTTCTTAATTCTGACTAAAGATCCAGACTGAAAGTACACTTCTCTTGCACCACGTTTTCTGTCAGTATAAGCCTTGCATTTGGCTCATTGACGTTTGACAATTTCAGCAGTAGATTAGTTTGTAGGAACAGTTGGAACAGTGGAGGTTTGATGTGTGCAACATGTAACTTAGTGTGCATCTGTCTGCCATGTAATAATTCAGTTGGTTATGTAGGAACTCTGTTGTAAATACTTTCCAATATTTCCCAGTAAGGTTTGCTGTCTGTAGTGCTTCTTTCAGACTTCGATTGAGTCACTTGATTTCTCCATTTGCTTATGGGTAATACACTGCAGATTTTCTATGCACAATATTCCTCTCTATTAGAAAGAGTTCAAATTCTGATTAGACAAACTGTGGTCAGCTGTCTGATATTAACTCTTTTGGATTACCTTCTCTGCTGAAGACTATAGATTGAAATGTTATTATTGTAGCTGATGTTATGAGAAACAAATGCAATTTCTGGCCATTTACTGTAATAGTCTATCAGAGTTATAGCAAATCTGCAGTCTATAGGAGCGAAAGGACCCACAATATCAATAGCCAGTTTTTCCCATGCTGAATCAGGGAATGGTACTGGCTGAAGTGGTGAAATTTTAGACACAGGCTGTACGTAGGGTTGCCACCCAGCCGGTAAAATACCTGCAAGGGCCGGTATTACAAATTTACCGGCAATGTAGTTGCTGGTAATTTGTAATACCCTTACAAAAAGCCCTTGGCCCTTCACGTTAAACTTATTTATTCCCCGACCCTGCACCCCTTTTGAGTGTAATTTTCTGTGACTCCGCCCCCTTTATGATGCTCCCAGCCCCTTTTACGTTGCTCCCTCCCCTTTTTTTCAGCCCCCAGCACTAGCCGGTATTTTTTATTTTTTTTATTTAAAGGTAGCAACCCTAGCTGTACGATATGCATTGTTGCTGTAGTAATGAGGCCATCCACTAATTGTAGGTTTAATGCAGCAAAGAGATCCAAGTATAGCAGTACCCTTATTCACTATGTAAAAGTCACATTTTACATTTTGATTCAAATTGTACACTGGCAAGCAACCAAGCACAGGAGTTGGATCCTTTAAGTAACTTGTTGCATTCAGGGCAGGTGCAACAACTGTATCTTTTGCAAAGTATTTCAAGAAAATATCCTTTAGTAGTATAGAAACAGCTGAACCTGTATCAAGCATCAGGTTAAAGGTTAACTTTTAGTATAATGTAGAGAGTGGTATTCTGAGACAATTTGCAATTGGTTTTAATTTATTATTGTTTGTGGTTTTTGAGTTATTTAGCTTTTTATTCAGCAGCTCTCTAGTTTGCAGTGTCAGCAATTTGGTTACCCTAGCAACCCTGCATTGATTTGAATAAGAGACTGGAATATGAATAGGAGATGGACTGAATAGAATGATAAGCAATAAAAAGTGTCAATAACAATTAATTTGTAGCCTTACAGAGCATTTGTTTTTAGATGGTGTCAGTGACCCCCATTTGAAAGCTGCAAAGAAACAGAAGAAAATTGCAAATCATTAAAAAACGATGAAAAATAAATAATGAAGACCAATTGTAAAGTTTCTTAGAATTGGCCTTTCTACAATATACTAAAAGTTCATTTGAAGGTGAACCACCCCTTTAATGGAGTGCCCATTGTCAGTAGAAGCAGTATTACATAGTAACATAGTAACATACATAGTAACATATTAACTTAGGCCGAAAAAAGACTCACGTCCATCAAGTTCAACCTTTTTTTAAACTTTTTTTTTTAATTTTAACTGCCTAACTGCTAGTTGATCCAGAGGAAGGCAAAAAAAACCCCCATCCTAAGCCTCTCCAATTTGCCTCAGAGGGGGAAAAAATTCCTTTCTGACTCCAAAAAGGCAATCGAACTAGTCCCTCGATCAACTTGTATAATGAGCTATCTTCCATAACTCTGTATTCCCTCACTTGCTAAAAAGCCATCCAACCCCTTCTTAAAGCTATCTAATGTATCAGCCTGTACAACAGTTTCAGGGAGAGAATTCCACATCTTCACAGCTCTCACTGTAAAAAACCCCTTCTGAATATTTAGGCGGAACCCCTTTTCTTCTAAATGGAATGGGTGACCTTGTGTCAGCTGGAAAGACCACAGAAAGCAAAGCAGGTGTAGGATGAATCCAGGCAAGCGTTTAAAGCTGCAATACTTCTTTATTGAGGAAGTGGATCACACACACAACATGTTTCGGGCTGGAGCCCTTTATCAAGTGTGAAATAACATACAAAATACCGCCTTATAAGCCCATAGGCAACCTTTAACCCTAAATAAGTGCACTCTGGGTAATTTAAAGTGATAAAGACCTTACTAGTTAAAACACCTATACATTAGACCTTCTGAAATATACGAAAGTGTCCATATCTTTAAGTTACAATCTAGAAAAATAAATGTAGAAAAATAAATGTTCGCAAAAAGTCCACTTGGGGTAAGGTCCAACAAGTCCAAAAATGTCCAATAAATTCCAGTTGGTATAATAACGGCACCCAGATTACTGCCAAACCTGGCCTAACCTGTGGTGAAGGAAATTGCATCAGGCCTTTCCAAAAAACAATCTTGAAACATTGTGTAATGAATAATAAGCATTAATATCTTATAATCATATAAAGCCAGTACTAAAGAATCAACAATTTTATCTTCTGTAACTTGGACTCACCCATATACACTACGGCAGGAGATCCATGGGAAACTCAAAAAGCTGGCTATCAATAGTTCCTGAAATGGAAAATGGAATGTAAGATGCCATATCTTTAACTAAAGGAAACATGAGAGGTTAATTTGTTCATTCAACCCTATGGGATTGAGGCTATCCAGGCGTCTAATCCACCTGGTCTCCCTCTGTAGTAATAGTGTATTGTGGTCACCTCCCCTAGGTGGTTTCGATACCACCTCCAAAAGTTTCCATCTTAGTTGGCAAGCATTATGTTTAGCATTAAAAAAATGCCTAGAAACCGAAGTGTCTGTATACGTGTCTTTTTTGAAATTCCTTATGGTGTTTTTGTGTTCCTTAATTCTAACCTTGACTGGTCTGGTTGTTTTACCTACATAAACCATTCCACACAGGCACTTGAGGACATATACAACAAATGTAGAATTGCATGTTGCATATGTTTGTAGTTCAACTTCTGGTGGTTGAGGTTTGGTCCTTTCATAATTGAATGGCAACAATTACAATTCATACATGGAAATGTGCCAATTTTCGGTTTGCCTAAAAACCTTTCCCTTTTATTATGCGGCAAATTTGTAGGGCAAAGAATATCAGCTGGAAAGACCTACTGGTGACAAAGCATTATAGAGATTATTATATTATCCCCTTATATATTTATACATAGTTATCATATCACCCCTTAAGTTAGGCTGGGGGGGAGGAGGGAGGGGGGTCTACGTGGGGTGGGGGGAACAGGTTTTTTTTTTTTTACAGGCTTGAATTCTCCTTTAAAAGCTTAAAACAATATTTATAGCACTTTAACATTTCCTCTTTCATTAAATTATTGCTTTTATAATTTATTAACTTCACTGCCTCCTACCTTTTTAGAGATAAAAAGTGCAAAGTGCCCAAAACACCACTTTTTAAAACTTGGAATGCAGCATTTCCACACACTCCCCAATAATTTCAGCATCATTGCATCTGCCAAGGGAAGTTGCATTTGGCACAATTTTAGTGGGATTGCAACTCTCGTTGCAAGTTGTAATTGAGCCCTTACACGTTAAAAACATTGAATTATTTGAAAAATATTGCAGCGTCTAAGACAGACCACATAGATACAGTGTTACTTTTGGCAAGAGATTTTGTTACACATTTATCTAGAAGCTGTTTATGATCAGCAAGTTACATAAAAGCACTGCACAGTGCTGTCCAGCTTTGTCCATTTAGCTATTTTATAATCCAATGTGCCAAATACAAATTAGTTAATTGAGCTTTTACATAGGCAATAACAATCTCTTGGAAGGCCACATCCAAGGTTAGAAAGTCTTGGAATAAAGTTGTTTTCATAAAAAATATTATTTTATGTTGATGCCTTTTATAGTGGAGCTCATTTATGTACATGACACAACATTACTTTGTGCACTTTTGGTTAAAGATGGGCCATATGCATGACTTACTACATTTATTACTTTATAGCCAAGAAAAGCAATGGAAAATTTACTAAATATAGTACTTTCCACAAAAAAAGAGAGAAGGAAAAAAATATCAGTTAGTGCAAGTTCCAGTTTGGGAGTGATGCTAACCAAGACACTTTAATAACACTGATTGCATGGATGGAGATGTGCCAAGTCATGTCATCTACTTCTGGCCCTCTGTCTTTTATTGGTTTATAACTGAAATTCACATATGTAATATGTTTATAGTAATTAATGAGTAAAAAAGCATCCTGTTGTCCTGTTGTCCTACTTATGAAGTACCATCTGCAGAAATATTTATGATAGTATGGGACTGCGGTATCAGGTTAGAATTGCAACACTCCTGAGTTACGATAGTCAGAGCTCTGTACAAATCCAGGAGGAATTTACAATGCAATGTACAAAAAGTGGAAGCAAATATTCATATTTTAAACCACAACAAAGAGTTTTTCGAATTCCTGTGTGATTGCACCTACCAAATTAATTTGCATATGATGCAAAATGACTTCCATTTTGGTCATGTTAATAATGCCATTGGCATCTGATTCACCTGGTGCATCAGTCATGGCTATTGATGTGATTAACTTCAGGACCAAGGTGGCAGTAATCATGGGGTAGACTGTAGCGATGCATTGGTGCTTGCTACAAGTTATATATATCCAGCTTCTAGTCAAAATCAAGGTTAACAGCTTTTATTTCAGGTGTGGAAGACTTATACCTAAAATTGTAGACCAAGCTATATTTATTTGAAACCATTAAATTTTAAACACATATTTGTATGACATAATAGCTAATGCACACACACACACATACATAGACAAATACAAGACATCCTCTGCACTCAACCTATTATAATATATAAAGGACATTGAGACATTCCTTGCCTTGATCTACTAAAAATTGCCCTCCCCTTTAAACAAAACAGGGATTGTTTGTCCATATATTGCAATATATTTAAACATATCCGGTATAGCCAGTCCTACACTCAACTTTAATCTGATTCGTTAAGAATTATATTTCTTCATTATACATTTTACACAGGGACTAAGTTTTACCTGCAATTTACTTTCTACTTTCAAAGTTAAAGGGATCCTGTCATGGGAAAAAAATTATTTTTCAAAATGTATCAGTTAGTGCTGTTCCAGAAGAATTCTGCACTGCAATCCATTTCTCAAAAGAGCAAACAGATTTTTTTGTATTTCATTTTGAAATCTGACATGGGGCTAGACATTTTGTCAATTTCCCAGCTGCCCAAGTCATGTGACTTGTGCTCTGATAAACTTTAATCACTCTTTACTGCTGTACTGCAAGTTGGAGTGATATCACCCCCTCCCTTTCCCCCACCCAGCAGCCTAACAAAAGAACAATGGGTAGGTAACCATATAACAGCTCCCTAACACAAGATAACAACTGCCTGGTAGATCTAAGAACAGCACTCAGTAGTAAAACCCATGTCCCACTACGTACTATTCAGTTACATTGAGAAGGAAAAACAACAGCCTGCCAGAAAGCAGTTCCCTCTTGAAGTGCTGGCACATGACCAGGGGCAGCTGGGAAATTGACAAAATGGCTAGCCCCATGTCAGGTTTCAAAACTGAATATAAAAAAATCAGTTTGCTCTTCTGAGAAATGGATTTCAGTGCAGAAGTCTACTGGAGCAGCACTATTAACTGATGCGTTTAAAAAAAACATGTTTCCCTTTAAAACTACCAAACAATGTTACCCTTTTATTGGCCACCACTGGGATCATCTGACTATAGCTGGATACCGTTTCCAGCTATAGTCAAGTAATCTCATTGCTGGCCAATAAAAGACCAATCATGTATGGTGTCTTTTGCCTTGTCTCGTGTACAGGGCTGGGCTGGGCCAAGGGGTAGGCAGAATAGGCACGTGACTAGGGCACGATATATATACACTGTATATATATATATATATATATATATATATATTCACTTTTTGTGGGACAGCCCTGGTTGGGTTGAAAATGCTTTGTGATTGTTTTAATTCTTGATGTTGTATGGCCTGGACCTATTAGAATTACTTCTTTTTGTCCATTCTGACCTATAAATTACTGCATTATATGTTAAGTGAAATCACAAAAATTGACAAAAGAAGCCAATTGCAAATTGTCTTACAATACCACTACCAACATATTTCACAGTTGTGTAACTATCATGCAGCAGACCCTTCGACTGTGAAGGGGCCCGGATGGTAACCATGTCTTCTGTATGGTTTAACATCCCCTGTCCTGCACCTTGCTGTCCACCACAAGTGACTGGATGGGGAGTAAGGGGGTGGAAGTAGGAGAGTTTGTTTGCAGTGATGCTGAGGAGTGGGGCCACTGTTTTTTACAATTTACTAAATATAAATTTTTACAGCTGGTGTTGTAAATAAAGAAAATGTAAAATTTTATTATGAAGAATGAATATCATATACAACAGAGTTTTACATATAACTCTTGAAGTCTTTTTAAAGAAAAAAAGTATGTTTAACAAAAAATTAAATTATAAAATGATAGTATGAATTTAGCATGGTACTACTGATTGATGTCACAAGTAGCCCTATACATATAAAAATATACATACAAAAAAACTTTATAACTGTGCAGGATATACAGTATGTCCTCATTTGTATTTCAGGTTTACAAAATAAAACTTTGGGTAAAGCAAAAATACAAATACAAACAAACCCAGTGTTATGAAAATTTACTCTGCTGTTCCTAGCATATGCCAGTTTACATTAAACATATTTGATTTGTGACAAAGTACTAATGGTGTGATCAATCACATTTAAAGATCTATGTTGGGCGATATATTAAAGGAAAATTATTTCTGCTTGCTAGTTTATTGAAATGTGTTTCTGGACATCAATTTTTCACTCTAGCAAGCCAACATGCTAATTATGATATCATGCTTATTGTTCAGTTGCTTTGCAATCTCATTACTGGAAGACAAACAATGGAGACATTTTTATATGTATTGGCAGCTCAGAAGCAGTGAGGGCATTTACTAAAGCCCTCAGCAAGTGAAGTCCATTGGGGTGAGGAAAAATGGCAGTCCAAGTGCAGAAGTAATAATATATATTCTGCAAAAGTTGTTAGTGTGAGGGACTGGTAGAAGACACTAAGGTGGAATAGGTAGGGAAGGTGAATTCTTCAGACAGGTTGTGGACAGGAACAGGACAGAGTTGGTGAAAAATCTGCGCATGGATGTAGACAGGAGTGAAGCAGGGTGAAGAGTCTAGATGGTGCAGGCGTAGAACCAGTTCAGGACTAGGATGAAGACTCTGGGACAGAATGGGACCGTGCGAGCGTAGAACCAGGGAAGGATGGGGATTACAAGGAGGAATGCAGCAGGAGGACAGGATCATAATTAGGACTAGGTGCAAGAAAAAGATGAGCAGGAGAGAGGATAACTAGGCAAGGAACAACCAGAGGCCAGAGCAGGAATGAGAGCCAGGGACAGTGCCTCAGTGCTCATATAAGGCAAATGCTCAGCTTGCAAGGAGAGCTAGGCATATATAGGGCAGGGTCAGCCTTCATTGGCTGACCCCAACCACCCAAAAGGGATATTGAAGTGAAATAGCTAAGTCCAGGACCCAGATTACAAAGAAATAAGAACTTGCCATCTGCCTTCCTGGCCTGGTTAGGGTGAGTAGCCAGGAAGGCTCAGGATCAAACCCCAGCAAACCCCACCTCCTTACAAGGTAAATTCCAGGTGCCTAGGACACCCACACTTTTACTTAGTAAATAATGTCCTCTGGGAACTGTTGTGGAGGGAACAGAAAAAAGGCAGACACAGTGACAAACAGTACCATGGGCAAAGCCACCCTCATGGGTGCCTGGGCTACTGGCCACAGCAGAGCCACCTTTGTGGGTGCCTGGATTTTACATATCAGTGTGGGAGAACCAGCCTTGTGGGTGCCTGGGTTTTAGAGGTTATGGTTTGGGTGCTCTCTGTCACTAGGCTAATACACTGGGCACTGTAGATGGCAGAAGCCATTCTCCAGGGGGCAATGGACACTACAAAATCCCATATACTGGGGGTGCTGGTAATGGCAGAACCCCTCTCCTGGAGGCACGGGATACTGCAGAAGCCCTAGGAATAAATTGCAACTGATGGACTGCTTGTTGAGTAGCTGGATTCAGAGAGAAGAGGGCAACAGCTGCTGTTGGGAAAGCAGTCCTAGAGTAGAGGGTGACAGCTGCTGGTAGGAAACTGGCTTCCGAATGGAGGGCAGCTGATGCTGCTGGTAAAATGGCCCAGGAAAGGGAGGGCTGCAGATGCTGTTCAGAAACTGACCCGGAACAGAGGGTGTCAGGTGCCGCTGGGAAACCAACCCCGGAACGGAGGGCGGCAGATGCTGCTGGGAAACTGGCCCTGGAACGGAGGGAGACGGATGTTGCTGGGAAACCACCCCCCAGAATGGAGGGTGATGGATGCTGCTGTGAAACTGGCCCTGGAACAGAGGGCGGCGGATGCTGCTGGGAAACTGGCATCTGGAAACAAGGGCGGCGGATGCTGCTGGGAAACTGGGCCTGGAATGAAGGGTGGGGGATGCTGCTGGGAAACCGGCCCCTGGAATGGAGGGTGGCAGATGCTGCTGGGAAACCAGCTCTGGAATTGGGGCAAATTCTTTTAGAGATGCCAGCAAAAACTGAGCAGTATCAGAGATCACTGGGTACTTGCAGCTGAGTATGTTATCTGCCCAGGAATGAGCTTTCCCCTCCAGCAGGAATAAAATGATTTCTGAAAAATTTGATTGGATGTGAGCTAAGATGGTGCGGGAATAAAACGAGATCAGAATTAGCATGAAGACTATGGCACACCACTGGGTAGCTACCTCTGCCTACTGCTAGTCTGTGTTTGCACCCCTCAGTATTACTCCCCTTCCTTCCACCCTCTGTTGCTTTCCCCTCCCTCCTGTCAACCTCCCCTCAGTCGCTCTCCTTTCTGTCGCTCACCCCTCCCTCCTCTCTGTCAGTCACTCCTCCTTCCCCTCCATCACTCACCCCCCCATCGATCTCCCCTTTGTTGCAATCAAGTGCACATCAGGGTTTCCAGGTTGGTGGATTTTCTGTCAAATTGGGTGGGTTTTCAATTGCA
>CM044439.1:71754982-71767538 GCA_024363595.1 Xenopus borealis
ATGTTGTGTTTATACAAATGGCCTGTAGGTGTCTGTGCACAGAGTTATACTGTGCATATACAGTACTTTCTTTACAGCTTAAAAGCATGAGTTGAAGTGTAATGGATGCATGAACCTGCTAATAAAGCACTGTTATACTCTGCTCATCCTCGGCTTCCGAAACATAACAGAGTTTTTTATACATTTTTTATACCTTTACAACTTGAATGGTATCTTATTTAAAGGGGAACTATCGTGAAAATGAAAATTGTATATATACTTTGTTATACTGATATAAGAAACTTTCTGAATATGATCAATAAAAAATGTTGATAATATGAAGAAGGTCCACTGGAGAACAAGTCTAATTCAGTGTTGTGTTTATTATAGATGCATAAGCACTACATATTTCGGACCGCTAGGGTCTTCAAAACTGTTCCAGAGGAAGGACCCTAGAGGTCCACAACATGTAGTGCTTATGCATCTTCAATAAAAACACCACTGAATTAGACTTGCTCTCCAGTGGACCTTCTTCATATTACCTGTATGCTTATGTGGACCTGGCAAACCCCATCGCTGTATGATTGAGCACCCGACACTGCCGTACTAAGGTGATTTCTGATCTTAATGTTTTGTACCTAATAAAAAATGTTGCACTGTTTCTGAAATAATCATGTTTATCTACATATCTTCACTCTCAACATATGTTTCTCTTAATTTTGTCTTCTTGCAGGAGCTGGGTGTTAGATGTTTATTGACAGTTAAATACAATATATCTTATAGGGGGACTACCTTTCCTAGCAGATGTGCTAGAGCTAACTCATGTAACGGACTCCAGCACAAACAAAATCTAACAATTTTAGTATCTTATATTAAATTTTCTTTTCTTCTTGTTCCCCTTCAAGAAAAATTTGTATGGAGAAAACGCTATTTTCTGAGTTCAAGTTGCAAAACCCAAAAACTCAAATTACTTGAGTTTTCACAAGAAAAACCTCAAATCAAGTTTTCAGGCAAAACTGAAAAAACTGAAATGTATGCTATTAGCATCTTCAATTGGTTCAAGGGACCTCTGCTATTGACTCTTACATGATGTGGGGGTTCACTCGCTGGTAGGCTGCAAATGAGGCAACTTCACACACCAAGACCAGTGTAAGGGATTCCTGTCCGCGTTTATTTTTCAGTGGCTGCAGAAGTTTCCCCTTGCAAGGGGTAGAAAACAACAATTGGAACAGAAATATCAAGCCTCCTGGCTAACACGAAAATAAATGTTTCTCTTTCTCCTGAAGCTAAGCAAATCCAGCAACGTGTCTCTCTCTCACACACACACAGGCTCAACAGCTCACCTGCACAGCTTCAGGTGTACTACAAATAGGCCTAGGGCCTCCTGAAAACTTGGCCTATGGATTTGGGAATCCACCCACCCTGCTCTTGCGGATTCCCAATAGGACCAGCCCCGGATCAACAATTACAAAAAACTGCAGAGAAACAAAGGGGTAGATTCATCAAAGAGTGAAGTGAAGAGTGAAGTTCCGCCACTAGAGGGAAATTCCGCAGCTCTCCATTAATTTCTATGGTATTTTGAAAGTCGTATTTATCAAAGAGTGAAATTTCACTTCACCCATTGATAAATAGGACTTTCAAAATCCCATAGGAATGAACTGAGAGCTGTGGAATTTCCCTCTAGTGACGGAACTTCACTCTTCACTTCTACCCCTTTAAAGTGTTTCTCTGCCCAAAACACTGCTGGTCTCACCTCAGTAAAAATGTCTGAGAATCCATGGCCCAACATACATGTTGTCAATCACTTTTCCTTTTTGTCACCATACCACAATGACCGCAAGCTTTATATGAGGATCAGTATTTTCAGATTATAGCTATTTCCAGCGTCGGTGTATAATACTGTAGAAAAGAAATATTTTTTTACTGAAAAACTGCAAAAGTTTTGACAAAAAATCAACTAAAAATCTCTACAGTTTTTGTGGAAAACATAACTTGTACTTTAATAAATAACCCCCTTCAAGTCTTTTAACTAATTTATTGAAGGCGTCTTAGGTGTTGGTCTTTATCCATGTGTTTGATTCATTATAATACATTTGATCTAACTTAGTATAAGACTGAGAGAAAGTCAACATTTATTAAAATTGTTTAGCTGTGTATCTTTTTTGATCCAAGGTGTTACCTCAAAACTATAATACCAAACCACAACAGATTACAGCTAATAGTAGTTCCATGGAGTACTTGCGTCTCATTTGAAATGGCCTACTTTCTATGGCTCCTCTGAGAAGCAGGGATAATTCCATTTTCTAAATGCATTGGCAATGAGCAGGGGTATTTCAGTATAGCACTGCTGATTTTCCTGGCAGGCTCATGGCATCTGGCTGTGCCAATATGAACTGAAAGGAGTCAATTTTCTTTTGTAATTTTATGTGCCATTTCTTAGTAGGAGGCTACAGATACGATAACCTTATATACTTTGACATCTCCTTTGCGATTAATTTAAAAGACACATGCTACTAATCTGGAGCTGCTTTTACTTTTAGAGTACTGTACCCTCTTTGGAAAGTGCCTTTTACAGCCCTGTTTTACTAAACATGTCTCCAATGACAAGACACCATGGGGTAAATGTAATAAAAGTCACAAAGAGAAAAACAATTTGCACACATGAGAAATTATATTTGTATTTTGCAATGTACGTAATCTTCTTCTTATTACAATGCGAGTTTTAAGAAGAGCTTGAAGGTGTTAATAATAATCTTTTGGAGCAAATATAACATAATTTCCAGTAAGAAATTTTATTACATAAACTGTGCTTTGGTGCAAACTATAAAATTCACAATCTTTCTTTCACTGTTGGAAATTGTTGCTAAATAGTTTCCGGGTTCACAAAAGCTAAATTAAATTAGCGCAAAAGGAAGTTTTGTTTACACTAGTGATGGGCAAATATATTCGGCAGGCGCGAATTCGCTGTGAATACATTCAAAACGTCAGCGAAAATTCGCTGGCATGAAAAAAAACCGAGACGCGCCGAAAACGACGCGATGCGAGTCAAAAATGACACACGTGTCATTTTGCGATTCGTGAAATTCACTGGAAATTCTCTAATTTTCGGCGAAGCAAAACGGGATAGATTCGCCCATCACTAGTTTACACAAAGGCATACAATTTTGCATTATGAATATAATTTCCATTTCTGACTTTTATTGCATTTCCCTGCATGTCCCTGGGCCTACTATGTCTTGTGACCTTCTGGCATCTTGTAATCAGGGCTGTGTCAGGCTGGCCAGTTGCCCTAGGCAACCCGGCCGGATAACCCCCCCCCCACGTGCACAGGACTGAGAGAGAAGGGGGGGAGAGTTGAGTGACGGAGAGGAGGGAGGGGACAGTGATGGAGGGGATGGTCACAGGAGGGCAGAAAGTGCGGACTAGGGCTAGGCAGAAATTTTTTTTAGAAGTAGCTGCCCAGCGCCCCCTATCATTGAGGCAGCTGCCTCTTCTGCCTACCCCTAGGTCAGGCTCTGCTTGTAATGAGATTATAGTGGAAAACCTGTACAGGTAATAAGCAGCTTGTGCACAGCTTTACAATAAATATTAGCTGTTCAGGATTATCATGGAATTCAATATAATTTTAACTCTTATTATTTTGCATTAGGCACACCAATTTTTCAAGTCCTCCTGCACCTGCAAATTTTACTGGTCCTGTTTAGTAGCTAGTGGACTACTTTGGAGCTTGTGTACTCATTCAGGTCCAGTAATTTATGACTGTATGCCATGTTTGCTTTAAAAAACCATGGAGCATAGCACATTTATCCTTGTCAGCAAATTGTGGTTAAAACTTTTTTTTTAAAGTTATGTTCACAAGTGAGTTCTTTATAGGGATGCACCGAATCCACTATTTTGGATTCGGCCGAACCCCTGAATCCTTTGCAAAAGATTCAGCCGAATACCGAACTGAATGTAAATTAGGCATGGGAAGGGGAAAACATTTTTTACTTCCTTGTTTTATGAAAAAAAGTCATGCGATTTCCCTCCCTCCCCTAATTTGCATATGCAAATTAGGATTTGGATTTGGTTAGGCTGGGAAGAAGGATTCGGCTGAATCTGAATCCTGCTGAAAAAGGCTGAATCCTGGCCGAATCACAAACCGAATCCTGGATTCGGTGTATCCCTAGTTCTTTAACCACCCCTCTTCTTAGTGTTCCACAACTGTGTTTGCAATTCCACTATTTTAAGTGGTAACTTCCTGGTATCATACTAATATAAATGAGTTAACGCAAGTTCAGCTTTCCTATAACTTTTGGAGTTATCAGTGCAACTATACTCTGGGGAGCGAAGAAAGATTTTTCTCTGTTCCAGCTGTATTCAAACTCTAGTTGCTAGAACAGATATTTCAGAAGATGTTTTTGCTCTTTGAAATAAAAATACATTCTCTCCAGTAATCTCAGTTATCAGCAAAGGTCAAGATAAATTTGTTTTACTTGCCTGAAATGATTTTATATTACTGCACTGCTGCATCGAACATCAGACCACCATCACTTCACTAGCACATATTTCTTCATAACTTGATAACCGACTGCATTTTTTCAACATCATTTATCACCAGACTACAGCCATGTCACAGCAATATCATACAGCAAAAATAAATGCTTTCATGCGAAGAATTTTTTTTTCATTACTTGTTTTTTTGTTTCTGATTGTAAAAAATTAATGATGCATGTCTTTTTGGAAAGTACATTCATCACAGCAAGTGTCATTAATAGAAATTCAAAATACTGCTCTATGATCTAACTCCTTTTAACTTTTTGGAAGTGTGAATTCCTCTGCTTTCTCACCTGTTACTGCACTACTGTATATATAGTACTATGCTATTGTTTTTCTGGAGAATTTTGAGTTCAGTTTTGTGCAGACTGTATGGCATGGCAAACACACTTAAAGCATACCACCATAGCAGCACATGAACAAACTGAATATCTGCAGCATCACTGAACAATATATGTACATTGTGTAGTCAATCTAAGATACGAATAGTTCAATCTTTCCAGATAATGAAATAAATATACATGGCCCATTTGATGACAGGTCTTTTCTATAAACTACCATATTTGCAAGATAGTAGCTTTTTTAAAGATGTTAACATTGACACATTCTACATAAAGAATACCCTGTCTTACAGGTGTTTGTGAGGTATAGGGCAATATCTTTACGTATATGGCCAACTTAAGCCTTATAGTAGTTGCTCTCCTTTAAATGAATTTTTAGAATGATGGAGAAAGTGATATTCTGAGACAATTTGCTATTGGTTTTCAATGTTATTATGTGTTGTATTTGAGTTCAGCAGCTTTATTCAGCAGCTCTTGCTATTTCAGCAATCTGGTTGCTAGGATGAAAATTACCCCTAGCAACCATGCATTAATTTAGATAAGAGAAAGGAAAATGAATTGGAGAGGACCTGATTAGAAATATGTGTAATCAAAAGCAATAAATGTGTAACAATAAATTTGGGCCAGTGACTATGTATAAATATATAAAGGGATCATATAATAATCTCTAATGCTTTATTTACCAGTTGGTTCTTCAAGCTGTCATATGGGCACCCATGCTGATTAGAAAAAAGGAGGTTCCATCTAAATATTTGGAAGGGGTTTATTACAGTGAGAGCTGGGAAGATGTGGAATTCTCTTCCCAAATCAGTTGTACAGGCTGATACATTAGATAGCTTTAAGAAAGGATTGGATGGCTTTTTAGCAAGTGAGGAAGATAACTCATAGTACAAGTTGATCCAGGGACTGGGCTTGCCATCTTGGAGCCAGGAAGGAAATTTCCCCCCTCTGGGGCAAATTGTAGAGGCTTCAAACAGGGTTTTTTTGCTTTCCTCTGGGTCAACTAGCAGTTAGGTTATACAGTATACAGTACAGACTTAAAGGACCAGTAACCTCAAACAATGAAATTGTTTTAAAGTAATAAAAATATAATGCAGTGTTGCCCTGCACTGGTAAAACTCGGGTGTTTTCTTCAGAAGCACTACTATTGTTTATATAAATAAGCTGCTGTGTAGCCATGGGGGTAGCCATTCAAAGGAGAAAAGGCTCAAGTTACACAGCAGATAGCAGAAAAGTGCTGTTTTATAACAAGATAACAAGTTGTCTAATTCTGGGCATTGTCATTCTGTAGCTACTAAAGCAAATAAAGTTCTGTCCTGCATAAAAAAGGGCATAAACTCAATGGATGAAAACATAATTATTCCTCTTTATAGATCCCTAGTAAGACCTCATCTGGAATATGCAGTGCAGTTTTGGACTCCAGTCCTTAGGAGGGATGTAAATGAGCTGGAGATAGTGCAGAGACGTGCAACTAAACTGGTTAGAGGGATGGAAGACTTAAATTATGAGGGTAGACTGTCCAGGTAGGGGTTGTTTTCTCTGGAAAAAAGGCACTTGTGAGGGGACATGATTATGCATGTACATTATAGACAAATATCAGGGGACCTTTTTACCCATAAAGAGGGTCACTGCACCACAGTCCACCCCTTCAGACTAGAAGAAAAGGACTTTCATTTGAAGCAGCATAGGTGGTTCTTCACAGTGAGGACAGTGAGGTTGTGGAATTCACTGCCGGGTGATGTTGTGATGGCTGATTCTGTTGATGCTTTTAAAAGGGGCTTGGATGATTTTTTGGATAGACATAATATCAAAGGCTATTTTGATACTAAACTCTACAGTTAGTATAGCTATGGGCATATATGGTTTGTGTGAGAGAGTGGAGGGGTGTGTGTGCTGGGTTTTAATTCGGAGGGGTTGAACTTGACAGATTTTGTCTTTTTTCAACCCAATTTATCTATGTAACTATTTAACTATATGTCACGAAAGGCACCCTAAATCCAGAACCCAAGCTAAGCTCCCTGGTCTTGGCTCTCACTTCTGCCTATAACCGCCGCCTTTCACCTGGCCCTGGTGCAGTTGCACCCCCTGCTCCCCTGGTAGTTACGCCACTGGGACAAGCAAAGGGGCACAATGTCTCAACAAGGATACTGCCTAGAAGCAGGCAGCAGAGACACCTGCATTGGGCACACTCAGTGGAGTAACTAGTGGGGTGCTATTGCATCCAGACCAACATAGTTTTGGGGCCTATGGGAGCAGCAATAAGTATATCGTGGGTAACAGGGTGGGGGAATTTTTCTGTGGTGTTTGAAGGGGGCCCCTGGTGCACATCTTAAACCCAGGCCTTACTGCAGCACACTGAGGGGCCTAGATATCACGCTGTGTAAAAAGTGGAGTGAAGCACTACTAGGGATGTTGCCTAGAGCAACCAATCAACAACTAGATTTCAACAGGTAGAAAACAAAAACATAGACCTGATTGGTTGCTATAAGCACATAACTGTATTTGTTGTCTAATTATAGTCTTATATATATATTTGTGTTTGTTTCTAAAACACACATACAGAAATACATTTCCTTACCCATAAATGTTTTTACTCTTACAGTATTGCCTGTAAGTATGTAAGTGGATATTCCCCAGAACAGTCTGCTTTATATTTCAAAATTTGTTTTCCATCAACAAAGAAATCTCCAAAGTATGTGTGATTACCATGGCATCAAAGATAATAGAGCTAGAACTTCCCAGTGTATAAATGCTTTGTACTATAAAAGTCATTTATTGAAATAAAATATTTTATGTCTTTTACTCTAGTCAAGTGACATAAAGGGTGATTAACTGCCAAAGTAAGGGGCACAAACTGTGAACACTTTTACTTTGCAAGGCCTGTGAGAAAAGCAAACCCAGGACAGTTACACATGCATCAAAACACTGTCTAGCTGCAGGGAAAGCAGCCTAATTTACAGGCCTGGGGCTCACAATGCACTTTGTAAGTTGTATTTAAAATAGTTTCCTAGTCCAGTGCAAATAAACAAAATTTTCATGTCTCACACACGTTTTAAACATATTATGGTCAATTTAAAAGTCAACTAAGGCTGTAAACTTTTTTTTAATGATGAGCTGATGTATATCACAGCTGTGTGTTGCCCATGGGAGTCTGAAAATACATTGTAAAGCAGAAAAATGTGGGTTGCCACATGTACAATACTTTAGATCTGTTTGAATTGCATGTAAATACCACATTTTCCCATGATTAAACTTGAGTGCTGCATGTAAAGTGTTCTACATATAGCTATCCCCCATTCTTTGGCAAAACAAGGCATTTTCAAATTTTTCAGGCATGTCTATCAGTGCCCTTGTCCCACTTTAAAAATAGTACACTGTTGTCTCATCTCCACCTTATCAGCCACGCAAAATGCTTGATATAGGTATGGGATCCATTATCCAGAAAACTGTTATACAGAAAGCTCATAGACTCTATGGTAACCAAATAATTCCGTTTTTTAATATTGATTTTCTTTTTCTCTTTAATTATAAAACAGTACCTTATACTTGATCCAAAATAAGATATACAGTAACTAATTCTTATTAGAGACAAGCAATTATTTTGGGTTGATTTAATGTTTAAATGAAATTTAAGTAGACTTAAGGTATGGAGAATCAAATTATGGAAAGATCCTGTAACAGGACCTGGTGGTCTAGTGGAGTGGCAGGGATGCCGGGCTTGTTCTCTGTGGGGATGCCTGCAGCCACTGTCACCTCCTCTCATGGAGCCGATGGGCACCGCTTCCTGTTCTGATGTTTGCATGCATGCGCAATTCCTTTTATTTTCGGCAGGTGAGCAAAATTCAAATATTTAAAGGGACCTTAGCCAATTACCCAATATAGGTATTTTTCCTGATAGTTCCTGGGTGTGCTTCAAGTCTGATTGTCTTTTCTTTGACCCTTCCCTGTCCTTGACTTCTGATAGTTCGCTGCCTGTACCAACCTTTGCCTGTTATTGATCTTTGTACTTCGTTACTAGTTTTGTTTTTTGCCTGTGTCCTCAACTACTCCTCTGGCTCCTGATTCCATACTGCACTGGTCTGACTGGTATTGACTTCGGCCTGTCCGTTGACTATGCTTCCTGTTCCCTGTCCTTCCTGTCACACATTAAGGTTCCCTTGTCTGCCCAGAAGTTTCATCTTGGTTCTCTCACATCTGAGTAGGGCTCCTCATCCAGCATCTGAGTAGGGCTCCTATCAAAAAGTGAAAGCTGACTGTTAAAGGCAGAAGTGTGAACTGTAACCAGAGCCTTGACATTAGTTTTGGGTTCTGGGATACCATATGTGACATATCCCTTATCCAGAAAACTCCAGGGCCCGAGCATTCTGGATAATAGTCCCAGTACCTTAAACCATAGCCTTTTTCTTCACATTCTTCTACTGCAGTGCTGTCCAACTTCGGTGTACCAAGGTACGGGCAGGCAGAATAGGGCACATAAAGGCAGAGTAGGGCAGGCAGTGTATGGCAGTGTATGGCACAAACAAGGAACATAGAGTATGTCATACACAGGGAGCATAGGACAGGCTGAGTATGGCACACACAATGAGCATAGGGAAGGCAGAACTGAACAGGAGACAATAGAGGTGTTACAAGTATGAACAATTCAGGGGGGATTACATGCGTGAACAAAACAGGAGTTTAAAGTCTGAATTTGAGGTGTTAACAATGCAGGGGCCAGCTAGGGTGGTGTCAGACGGGGAGATTAGTCACCCATTGACAAATCACCCCACTTTGGGTGACTAATCTTCCCAAATGCCTTCCCGACGTGAAGAAAAGGAATTGCCAGTAGGAAGGCAGTTTGGGGGATTAGCCGTTCGCAGTAGAGCAACTAATCCCCCATCTGCCATCACCCTTAAAGGAAAAGTAAATGTTTTTCTTTCTGTAAATTTGCTCTAAACAGCCCCCCAGATTAATGTACCCTAGTCCCTGCTGCAAGTCTGCTCTGGTTTCTGTGTTATCAGCAGCTTGTTTCCCCTTCTTCCTGGTGCAGAGTGAAGCCCAGCCCCTTAGTTTACTGAGCAGTCCATTTGCTGCTGTTCCACAATAGAGAGGAAGAGGGAGCCAGTGTGTGCATTAGTAAGCTAGTTTCCCCAAGCAAAAGGTGCTAAACACACTGGTCTCTGCTATGTCATAGTATGCAAATGATCTCCAGGACTAGTCCAAGAGATAAGGTCAGCTCAGTAAGCTAAGGGGCGGGGCTTCACTCTGCACCAGGAAGAAGGGGAAACAAGCTGCTGATAACACAGAAACCAGAGCAGACTTGCAGCAGGGACTAAGGTACATTAATCTGGGGGGCTGTTTAGAACAAATTTACAGATAGAAAAAAAAAAGGTTTACTTGTTCTTTAAAGGAAAATGAAACCTTGTAAAATAAACCAATACCCCCCCACCCCACGCAGAACCCCCTCCCTCCTCCCCCAGACTAACTGCCCCCCTGGGGAAATCCCCCATTTGCTTACCCCTCATTGCGGATTCTGGAAGAGGACTTGACGCATCCATCTTCTGTGTCATCGGTAAACTGACTGGGAGATTGGTGTAGCGCATGTGCAGTTGTAATTGCCAATCTCCCAGTCATCTTACCCAGGACACGGAAGATGGATGCTGTCAAGTCCTCTGCCAGAATCTGCGATGAGGGGTAAGAATAGTGTATGGTTCCCCCAAGGGGCAGTTAGTCTGGGGGGGTGGAGGGAGGGGGTCTACGTGGGGTGGGGGTACAGGGTTTTTACTACAGGGTTTTCTTCTTCTTTAAAGCTTACACATGGTATGCAGACACAGCAGGCAGACTTTCATGTGGGGGCAATACAAGGAGGGGTTGCAGGCCACCAGTTGGACAACACTGTTGTTCTATTGCATGTTTCATCTGCCTCGGGTGGGGCTCCCTTATATTCTGCCAGACTGATATCTATTACAATGCCTTATTGAAGAAATTAATAATATATTTTATTCTTTGAGTACATTTTGTTATGCAAAATCTAGATATCCCACAGGCTATTAATAAAGAATAATATTTTCTTAATTCCCTCAGATAAATTGTTTGCATTCAGCTCAGAAATGTTAAAACTATATGGATTACTAAGGAAGGCTTTGCAAAGGTATGTAAACGAATGAATTTCTGAATATTAGGCTACTCAAGAGACCAACAAAACATATAATGAATGCAGTGAATACATTTGCAAATCTGGGACAAGATTAAAGTAAAACAATGTAAATTAAAATTTTAATTCAAATTAGAACTCAATAAACCTCATTGAAACAGATTCACTGAAAGCAGCAACAACTGTATTGTAAATAAATTGCAAATAAAATGCAGTGTGTGTCTGTTGGGGGGTTGCTTATGCAAATAGAAATCACAAATAGAAGGGATGTCACAAATAATTAATGTGAATTCACTTACCAAAGTATAGTAGGTGCACAGCCCCAGACCCTCAGCTTGGGAGGTGGCATAAACCAATGGCAAAACTGTTGTTTGGAGGGTTTTAAGCACTCCAAAAGAAATCACAGGACTCACAAATATAGCAAAAAAATTCAATTTATTTGTTTATATTTAAAAAAAATATATACTTCCCACAGACCCTATGGGGCAAATTTAATATTATTCTCCAAAATTAGCTTGATCAAATTCAAAATTCGATTGTTATCCAATTGTTTTAGGCTATTATTTTGCTCTATATTCGATTTCTCGATGAATTTGTATGATCGAACACTGACCGTTCGATTTCACAAAAAAATCGTGAAATTTCCTTTGAGCCTCTGAAAAATTTGTACGATTTCAATGATCGAATGCTACGATCGTACGAATGGTATTCGATTATCGAATGATCGAATGATTGAATATCCGATCATTCGATCTATTCGATTTATTCAATAATTCGGTATTCAATGATTGAAGAGGCCAAATTAGAGCCAGTCCGGGTTTTACCTATCTGTGTGCTGCTCACACAGGTGCAGTATTTAGGTCAGCAGGTCTGACACAGAGCTAGCTTCCTATATGCAGTCTGGCTGAAAGTCGCAAGGAGAGGAGCTCTGTGACTGATTCCCTGAAAGCTATGAAATTCACTCCTGTTTCTGCACGGCTGATCCCTGCAAGACTGTGTAACCGGTCACATAATGTTTAAAGTAAAGGCCTGGAGAAAATTTTGACATAACTGTGTGGGAGGATTTCAAATATTGTAAAGGGAATCTCCAGCATCTTCTATGGGTTCAGATTAAATTCAGTGAGGAAAATAGGTTTATCAAGTGAAAACTTGTGGACAAGATTCAATTTGAGATGCAACTCAATTCAAATAAACTCTCAGTTTATCACTTAAAACCCCTATTTAAGTCTATGGGAAAAAAATCAGAACTGAATTTGGAGAAAAGTTTTTTCTCTTTGAATTTAATCTCGTTCATGAGTTTTCATGTGATAAACACATGAGATAACTTCCTTACTGACTTAAATCTGGCCCAAGCTGTAAGCTCCATTCTCAGTTTGATGGGTCTGTACCCTTCCAAATAAATTTATTGTGACAAATACCAGCACAGCGGAGGGGTGTAAAACCCCTGTTTATTTAAATAAAATACAATGATTTGTTGGCACTCTCCTCTGTTAAACCCTAGACAAGTTTATGGTGTTTATACAAATGGCCTGCAGGTGGCACTGTGCATACATAGGACTTTCTGTAC
>CM044439.1:71777079-71791950 GCA_024363595.1 Xenopus borealis
TATGACTTTGGAGATGTTCCATTTGATGAAGGACATTTTCCTATTCCTGATGCCAACTGCTATAGGGCAGAGGAAAGTGAACTTATAAGGCATACTGAGAGAATCAGGAAACTGCATGGACCAAGGACTATGTCATGTGAAGAATATATACATTGCTTTAAGATACATTCTGTTTAATTGTTACTGTTTATATATTTGTCCAAATGCTTTCCTACTATAGGGGGAATATGTGGTGTTTATACAAATGGCCTGCAGGTGGCACTGTGCATACATAGGACTTTCTGTACAACTTAAAAGTGAAAGTAAGACTTTCTGCTGTTATGTAATGGCTGCATGACCTGCTAATAAAGCACTGTTATACTCTCCTCATCCTCGGCTACCAAACACAACAAACTCGTTCACTAGAAGCATAGCAAGGGGAAGTTATGCTTGAGGCCTACATTTTAAGACTTTTTGCAAGATACAGTATATACAGTATATAGTATTAACTACACTACCTTTCTAACAGCAATGCTGATCATCTCTAACATGCTGCTACTGGGGCACCCTGGAATCCTTTTTAAGGAGTGTACTTTTCCTATGTAACTATCCACCCAATTAATTACATCCAAGTAATTATATTAAAATATTCTAGTACATAGATGCAAATGTTCATGAATTCTATCTCTCTGTCTAGCAATAAAATATAGATGGAGTAGCTTCCCCTGTGTACAGTGAATTATGTTGTATGTACAAAACAAGGAAGAAACTTGCACCAAGGGACATATAAAAAAAAAATTCTGACACCAGAATGTATGCCTTTTTTACATCTATCAGATTTGGTTTTATTTTGACAAATCCAAATTTGGCAAATGGTGCTAAGATTTGGCTGAATTCTAGACAGAATCCTCCTGTATTCAAGGTTGGAAAAGCCAGTACAGTTGTTGTCATAGATGATGCATCATCTTGGAAAAGGGGAGGGGCTGTCAGTAAAGTTTATGTCCACAAAGTAGGATTTAGGTGGGTATAAATATCTGTAATTTCCTAAATAAATTTGCCCTAATAGCAGCGGAGACACAAGCAGGTTTCATATATATATATATATATATATATATATATATATATATAATACACAAAAGCTGTGAATATCCTGTAAATTATATCCTTATAAACGGTGAGTTCTGATGTCATTTCTGTCACATGACTCACTGAAACTTGTGTATTATAATAAATAAAGTACCCCCTGTTGCAAAATATGAGGATATTAGAAGTTACCTTCGGCCTTGTGTTTTGATATGGTCATGAAACTCCTCGGTAACTTATTATATCCTTATAATTTACAAGAGGGGGTACTTTATTCACAAAATATATAACGATTGTCAGTCGATTCTAGTTTCAGATTGACAAAATTTAATTTGTTTGTTGCCTTTATAAAATTGGAATGTCTTGCCGTCTTCTACTAAAAATATATTAACGTAACTGTAAATCCCTACTATCTATCATCTATCTATCTATCTATCTATCTATCTATCTATCTATCTATCTATCTATCTATCTATCTATCATCTATCTGTCTGTCTAGCTATATATCTATCTATCAAGTACCTTATGTCCATAATAATTGACATAGCAGATGTAATAAAAACTCACCCTAGTGGTCCCCTGAATTGCCGTTTCCTAAGGCACGCACGGCGCATCTCTGCTACTTTTATAGGAGCGTGCATGCTGGTGAAATTCAAATTATAAATAGAGCATTTTGTCTTCTGTTCAGTGCCCATGATAGGTATTCCTCCTTGTGAGTTTCCTGGTGCCTTGTGCTATAGCTTTCATTCTGATTCTGATTCTGGTGTGACCCCTGCCTGTGTATTGACTATCCTGACTTCTGTGACCCTGACCCTGCCTGGTAAATCGACTCTTCTGTATCTGTGTCCCTCCTGATTGATCTCCTGGTTTGACCCTTGCCTGCCTGACTTCATACTCTGCCTGCCCCGACCCAGCCTGATTTGACTATGAATTCTGTCTACGCCTTGTACCGTGACTGTCCGCCCAAAAGACCGTTGTGCCCCTGTGCTTGTTCAGAACCCCACGTTTTGGACATCTCTTAATAACACCTGACGGCATCCAATTAACTGAGGGCTCCTCCCAAGGTGAAAGGCAGCTGTTATAGGTGGAAGCAACAGCTGAGAACAGGGTGCTTAGCATCGGTTCTGAATTTAGGGTGCCAACCGTGATATTATCACAGGCCAAAAAAATGGATGAAGAAGGTGAATTGCTCCTCACTTCTCTGCTACAGCACTTGGAGGATCATGAGCTGAAGCAGGACTACTTGATCCATAATCTGACCCGTAGACTGGACTCCACGCAACAGTCGCCAAGTCCAGTAGTCTCTCCTCCTGTGGCCGGCCAATGTCGTGATGGGTAATGTCCACAAAGCCCATGAACCCAAAATTTTTTCCCAGTGATATTTAATATGGATAGAACCAAATTAAGCATGAAACCAAAAAAAGTATGTCAATTATACCTTAGCTTTTATCCTCAATCCTTTGCCACTGGAGAGGAAAAAGTGAGGTTCATAATAACCCTGTACCGGGTGACCCCCAAAATTTGGGCCCTAAGATCACCACCCACTGATCCAGCTTGTTTTTACCTTGAAACCTTCTTTAGCACTATGGCGGTACTTTACGATGATCTGGATTGTGCATCATCTGCCGATACCGCGATGAATAAACTACTTCAGGAGAGATGGGATGCTGAAGTGTATTGCATGGAGTTTCTCTGGTGAGCTGTAGAAACTGGTTGGAATTGTTTTAAAGTAATAAAAATATAATGCAGTGTTGCCCTGCACTGGTAAAACAGCTGTGTTTGCTTCAGAAACACTACTATTGTTTATATAAATAAGCTGTTGTGTACCCATGGGGGCAACTAGTCAAAGGAGAAAAGGCTCAAGTTACACAGCAGATAGCAGATAAGCTCTGTAGAATATAATGTTATCTGTTATCCATTACTTATCCTGTGCCACATAGCCGTTTTTCAATTTCCGCCATTGCTACTTGGCAGCTTGTTTACATGAACTATAGTAGTATTTCTGATGCAAACACATCCGTTTTAACAGAGCAGGTCAACACTACATAATATTTTCATTACTTTAAAACACTTACATTTTTTGGTGTTACTGTTCCTTTAAGACCTCACATGAAAATCTTAGCTGTTGATAAAAAGCCTATGGGGTCAGGTTTGGTAATAATTTGCACTCTGAGGAATTATCCTTCTATATTATTGAGGGTTCTTCTTCTTCACTTCTAATTTTAGGGTTACCTTGGTTACAGGTTCATAACCCACATATTGACTGGGTACCTGGGGAAGTTTTTCCATGGGGTCAAAAATGTAAGGGCTCTTACTTAAGTGTTCCTTGTTTGGTGGCAGTCACAGCCCTAGAAGGTTTACCTGCAGCTTATGCTGATGTAAGAGTCGCTTACCCTGGTGGTCTAGTGGCATGCGGGGGCGCCTGCCAAGTCTCCAGTGCAATGGCGCGAAATTCAAATGTATTTAAGGGGATCTAAGTGTACAGAGCCTTGCCCGGTGTTAGGTTCTATTTGGTAGTTCCTGGGTGTTATTCCTATTTGACTCCTGCCTGATTTTCTGGTTTTTGACCCTTGCTTTGCCTGACTACTCTGTTACTCTCCAATCCTGATCTTGGCCTGTCTGTTAATTCTGATATTCTCCTATACTGACCTCTGCCCGCCCACTGACTATTCTGTTCTCTCCAATCCTGATCCTGCTCTGATCCTGATCCTGGCCTGTCTGACAATTCTACTCCACTTGTGCTGGTCCGGCCCGCCTGTTCCACTTTGGTGGTATTCTTCTATCCAGTATCCCTGGTGAGACGATTGTGACCCAGTGCTAGCCAGAACTGTTAGCTTTGCACCTCTCCAGGTGGCATCTGAGTAAGCTGAGGGCTCCTCCCAAGGCCAAAGGCGGTCACTTAACTGGCGAAGCCGAGCTGAGACCAGGGTGCTTAGCAACCATTCTGGTATTGGGTGCCATTCGTGAGAGATGATTTCTCCGATGTCTTACCTCCTCATAGGTGTTATGACTGTCCAATTGACCTCACCCCTGGGTCTAATCCCCCTAGAGGGAGAACTTTTCCTCTTTCTTTGCCCAAGGCCCTCTAGTTCCCCTGCTGGTGCTGGGTTCTTTCTCGTGGGCAAGAAGGATGGAGATCTTCACCCATGTATTGACTATAGGGGTCTTAACAAAATTACCATCAAAAAATGCTAATAATATTCCAATCTTGACCTTAGAAGCGCATATAACCTCATCTATATCAGGGAAGGGAATGAGTAGAAAACGGCCTTTAACTCCAGGGATGGCCACTATGAATATTAAGTGATGCTATTTGGTCTTTGTAATAACCCTGCAGTGTTCCAGGAATTTGTCAATGACATCTTCTGGGACCTGCTGAGGTTATTCGTAGTGGTTTACCTCGACAATATTAAATACATTTTTCCTCTAATTTGAGTGACCATCCAAAACATGTCCAAGAGGTGTTGCTCAGGTTAAGGAAGAACAATTTATTTTAGAAGCTTGAGAAATGCACTTTTGATGTTTCTTCTGTCCAATTTTTGGGGTTTAATTTTTCAGGTAAAGGTCTTGAAATGGATCCTGGGATGATTAAGGCCATTTTGGATTGGGCTCAGCCTCTTTTTACATGCAATTCAAAGATTCTTAGGCTTATTATTATTATTATTATTAACATGTATTTCTATAGTGCCAACTTGTTTTGTATCGCTGTAAAGTGAATGTGATTATATAACTAAATCACATGAATTACATACATAGAACATAAGGAGTTAATTATTATCATCAGTTCATTAGGAACGTTTCCTTGGTCGTGTCTCCAATCACAGATCTAACCAAAAAGGGTGCAGATCCAAGTATATGGCCTCCAGAATTTCTTAAAAAAGTATTTGTGTCTGCCCCCATTCTTCATCACCCCGATACCACTCTTCCTTTTATTGTAGAGGTTGATACCTCAGAGGTTGGGGCAGGGGCTTTCCTTTCTCAAAGGCATCCAATAACCAACAAGGTGCACCCATGTGCATTCTTCTCTAGGAAATTTTTATCTGTCGAGGCCAATTATGACATTGGAAATAGAGAATTGTTGGCTATCAAATGGACCTTTGAGGAATAGCAACATTTATTGGAGGGGGCTAAACATGTTATAATGATCTTTTCTGATCATAAGAATCTGTTATATATTGAGTCTGCCAAATGGCTGAATCCCAGGCAGGCTAGGTGGGCTTTATTTTTAGCCCGGTTTAATTTATCACCCATTTATAGGCCTGGTTCCAAAAACACTAAGGCAGACACACTCTCTAGGAGTTTTCAGTCTAACCAGTCTGAACCTAGTGAGTGTTTTCCCATTATTCCTAGTGAGTTGATTGTGGTAGCTCTGGGGTCAGATCTTGCCACACAACTGTCATCAGTACAATCTCCTACTCCTGTGGATACTCCACCTGGAAGGTTATTTGAACATTTTGTTAGTTCTTGCCCTGTTTGTCACAGCTCTAAGTCTTCTAGGAACCTGTCACAGGGGTTACTAAGGCCATTACCTATTCCTGACAGAACCTGGTCCCATCTGTTTATGAATTTTATTGTTGACCTCCCTTCATCCCATGGGAAAACAGTGATTTGGGTGGTGGTCGATAGGTTCAGCAAAATGAGTCATTTCATTTCTCATCCACTCCTTCCATCTGCAAAGACTTTGGCTGAATTATTCATTTCTAACATTTTCAAATTACATGGTTTTCTGGTTAATATTGTCTCTGATTTGTTTCAACATTTTGCTCTTTGGTTGGGATTGAGTTGTCATTTTCTACTGCATATCACCCTCAAACCAATGGTCAAACTGAAAGGGTTTATCAGTCTCTTGAACAATTCCTGAGGTGTTATGTGTCTGATAACCAATCCTCATGGGCTGAACTTTTACCCTGGGCTGAAAGTTTGTTTCCAATAATGCAACTCATGCTTCTACTGGTGAATCTCCATTTTTTATTGTTAATGGCTTACATTCCAAAGCATTTTATTTTCCTGGTTCATTATCCTCTGTACCCATTGTCAATTGTTCTGTCAAACACTTTGCTAAGATTTGGTCTGGGGTGCACGACTCTCTTTCTGCAGCTACTGCTGCTCAAAAGAGGGCAGTCGATAGGTCTCGTAGAGTGGCACCCAAATATCAGGTACTGTAGGAGACTCAGTTTGGTTATCCACAAAGAACATTAAACTTAAGGTTCCCTCACTCAAATTGGGTCCCAGGTTTATTGGTCCATTTCCCATTACTGAAATAATTAATCCTTCTTCTGTTCGTCTCAAACTACCTGATAATTTCAAGATTTCTAACTCGTTTCATGTCTCTCTTTTAAAACCAGTCACACAGTGAAATGGAAGGGTTATGGGCCTGAAGAGAATTCGTAAGAAAAACTCACCCTGGTGGTCTAGTGGTGTGGCTGGTACCTCTCTTAATAAGGCCTGGCAGCATCTGATTAGCCGAGGGCTCCTCCCGAGGTGCAAGGCATCTGTTATAGGCAGAAGCAAGAGCTGAGAACAGGGTGGTTAGCATCGGGTCTGAATTTAGGGTACCAACTGTGACAGCAGGCTAGTAGCACACACGGTGTTTTAAATGCCACTATCTGAGAACAGCAGTGGTCAAAATGCCCATCTTTGCCTGTCACTGTTCCTTACGTTCTTTAATGACAAGCACCATGGCTAGTGCAACAGAGTGGTGACTGGTGAATTTCTGCTCAAAAATCAAGAGCAAAAAGTTTGGTAATTTACATCTAAATCAGACTTCAGATGAATGTTTAGCAAAGCCTTATGTCATAAAAGCTGCCAAATAATTATGACATTAATTATTATAGAATTGAGAGACAAATGTGTATCACAAAAATCAGACTGCAGCACATACTACTAATTAAAGTAAAATAATAGTTTTTATTGGCTCCACATTAAAAACAGGCAAGAGGACACAGGTGCTACAGGTGGGAGCAGCAATTCATTTGCACCACCAAGGGTTATATTAAAGTGGAGTGTTTCCCTTATTTTTGTAATCCATTATTGGTTGGGTGGATTTAAGGGTGTCTCCTGGACTCCCTCTAGTGTTAACAGTGGGCTACTATTCTGTGTTATGTATTTTAAAATGTGTCCTAAAAGGAAGAATCATGCAAGGGATGATTTGTAAAGAGGTGGAATGCCAGCAGAGGATTGACCATAACAGAAATCCTGTAGGATGCACAGACTAAGCTCTTGAATACTATTTATGACAGATCTAAGACAATCTATTACATTGTAATTACATTCATTAATCCTAGGCCAATATTTTAGTGGGGACAAATGAATGAAATTAACATGAAAAATAATACAGAGAGTTAATCAAATGATCCAAGCAGTAGTTATAACAAATATATTTATTAGTACATTGTGCTTGTTGGGGTAGCCAAATATGACCTTAGTAATATACACAGGCACGCCTTAAGTGCTTCTCCTTAAAGGGATTCTATCATGATTTTTATGATATAGTTTTTATTTCTAAATTACACTGTTTACACTGCAAATAATTCACTCTACCATATAAAATGTAATTCATGAACCAGCAAATGTATTTTTAAGTTGTAATATTGGTGTATAGGCAGCCATCTCAGGTCATTTTACCTGGTCATGTGATTTCAGTAGTACTTTAGGATGGAGCTGCTTTCTGGCAGGCTGTTGTTAACCTTACTCAATGTAACTAAATGTGTGACAGAGGACCTGGATATTTACTATTGAGTGATGTTCTTAGATCTACCAGGCAGCTGATATCTTGTGTTAGGGAGCTGTTATCTGGGGGCGATGATATCACTCCAACTTGCAGTACAGCAGACTAAAGTTATAGCACAAGCACATGAATGGGGCAGCCTGGAAACTGACAATATGTCTAGCCCCATATCAGATTTCAAAATTAAATATGAAAAAATCTGTTTACTTTTTTGAGAAATGGACTGCAGTTTTTCTCATGACAGTATCCCTTTAACTTCTATCTGTTGCACAACTTTGAAGGGGACTGACATCCCTTTAATTTCTGTATACACTAATCAGTGCCTATACATGGAAACTATTCAACACAAGAGCCCCTGTAGTTTATTGCGTCAAGCAGAAGACACAATGTTTTGGGGACGTGCCCCTTCATCCGGTGTCACAGAAATAATTTATCCCTTAACGGAAAACTATACCCCTCAAACAATGTAGGTCTCTATAAAAATATATTGCATAAAACAGCTCATATTTAAAACTCTTCACAAAAATTTGGATTGCTGCTTCTAAAGCATTTTCCTGTGATTAAGCCAGACCATCCACATGTAAAGTGCTTTATATGCATGCAGCAATCAAAATTTTTGTGACAAGAGAGGTATTTGTCGCTTGCACTAGTATTGATTTACCATGGGCAATAAATGAATTTTCTGCCAAAACCAGGAAACATCTGTGTCTCCAGAGACACCAATAGCACCCTCTCTTCTCTTGTGTTCAAAACACTTGCTCTGAGCTGCTGTGATTTACCTCACTGTAGAGTCTGTATACAATATATTTGTAATATAAAATGACTGTTTAATTACTAATTCAGAATTGCATCACATGACAACTTAAAAAACAGTGTCTTCTGAATAGTAAATGATTAACATTCAATTGATTAATTATCAGCTACTAAAATAGCTATAAATAGAAGTCCATGGCACACTAAGCATATTTGGTGTCACTGATACTATAAATACATCCTAACAACACTGTAAAGATTGGGAGATACTGTGGACAATTTTGAAGGCATGGATCATTGATTTTATGATGCTGTTGGAGCTCTCTGCTGGTAAGTTCAATATATAAAATACACATTTCTAGCCATATTTTTTTTTTAGACTTTAGCTCTCCTCTAGCATGGATAAACAAAACATAAACTAGTAAGAATGGCTGAAATGTCTGTTTGTGCTAAGATGTTTCACAGTTTGTGAATTCATATATCTTATATATACATATATATTTATGTATATATATATATATATGTATATATATATATATATTAAACAAGGGAAAGTTGTGCTCACCATTAATTTTTAAAACCATTAGGTGGGGGTGCAATGTATGCACAATGTAGCTGTATGCGCAACATTTCTCAATGTCTTAAATATATTGATAATTCACTGACAATGATAAAATAGGAAACACAATTTGTAGGTAAGATTTTGGCAAAATTTTCCACTAATATCATCTTTACTTTACTTTTAGAACTTAGTTGAAGTATGATGATGTCATTCTACAGTAGGGTACAGGACGCCTACGCCCTACATTCTCCAACAGTTAGTTACTATGGTAACCTGTTTTAAAACAATGATTGTACATTGATATTGTCACCACAGGAAAATATTGCTTGAGATATTTATTACAAGTGATTGTTTTAGGAAACAATTTAATATTTTTAAATATAACCATTTTTATTAATTAATAATAATGCAAAATTTAATTAACACCTTATTTTAAAATTCTAATATTTAAAAAAGAATTAACTAAACTCTGGGATTTTCTATCACAAGGAAAAATGCTGCTAAGAATAAAACACAGTATGAAGGTTTCAGTACCACTTTTTTACTACCGGTGATAAATCCTATTTAAAGTTACTATATTGGTATATTGGTACCTGAGCTGGGGCCTATGGGGACCAATATAAGAAAAATAACACTTAAAATACCCCCAGCCTGCCTCCAGTGAGTAGATTACCATGGAAACATTTGAGACCCATGTTATTCTATCCCTAAATAAAATTTGTGTAGGAAAAAATGTTAGGGTACATTTTGTTTTATTTACCTTTGAGATCTGCAAAGTTAATCAGGAGTCTATGAAGTATATGGAGAGTAGGCATTTGTTACAGAATGTTGGAATGCAAAGGACTGCCTAAAATTTTGAAGATATACAACAGAGAGTAAAGCTCCCCATAGACGCAACGATCTTTCCCTGCCGAACGACTGATCTTAGGGAAGTCTGTCAAATTATTGTGCGGTTAGTGGGATACCAACGATCGTTCCTCTTAGATTTTTAGTCCGACATCGGTCTGAAGATTGATCGGCCAGGTTAGAAAATCTTTATCGGTCCCATGCAATCTACCTATGTTTGCAGGGCCAAGCAGGCTGTGATCCTTCAGTTTTGCTGGCAATATCTCCTGAAATGGTCTTTTTAGTTGATGGACACATCAGACATATAAACGATCGTTTTGAGACAAAAATCTTTACGTCTATGGCCAGCTTAAGACTGGGACAGTGAATCATCAAGATAATAAAGGATGCATTTAAGGCAAATCTAATCTGTGTTTAATGTTGATTTTAACATGGCAAAGGTGCCATTGTTTCAGATAGCTCCTTATCTTTTGCACTGTGGGTAAGATGCACAGAGTACTGCACTTGACTGTAGATTTTGCACTGATGGGTGCAAAATGCATTCGGCACTTGGGCTTAAGGCACGTGTTAATAACAGACTTTGCACAAATAGTGCCGTGCTTTTCCCCTTGATCTCAATGTGTTTAGAAGGCACAACTGGCAAAAGTGAGAGTGCTCCCCTAGCTATGCAATTTTACATCGATTGTATTACTCAATACTTGTGCCCAGTAATAGTAACCTAGCGACCGAGAATCTTTATTTTTAACAAAAAACTTGCATAATACAGTAGTGACCCCAGAACCTCTGACTACTCATGATCTGTGGGACCCCAGCTGATCAGACAGAAGGGGTGTTGTTTGTGTTGGGTGGATGGGTGGGCCCTTTAAGTGGTGGCTTTACAGGGCCCCAATGAGCCCTGGACACCCCAGTCATACATTATGGTTGTTTCTGAATGATATTTGATTCTAATGTTATACAGTACATGCTTTTCATTTTTGCATGAGGATATCAATTTATTGAATGTAATGTAATTATAATTATCTCCTTTCTACTAAACAACAGAAACCCAACTTTTCTGTTGAATTTTCTTTTTTTTTTATTTCTTTTCCTTTTTTTCTGCCTCTTTCCAACATTCTAATGTGGTTTGCTGACTCTGACAGCCTGTCTTACTCTGTGAGGTCACAATTTTATTATTGCTTTTTAATACTTTCATATGTTAGGGTAAAGTAAAGCTTAGCAAACACAGCTGCGGCAATCAGGAGAGCCGCTGATCGAAACTAAAAATAAAACATGAATATCAATTGCAAATAGTTTCAATACATTACTGTCAACATCATACTAATATTTAACTTAAATATGAACTACCCCTTTAAGAATTTTTTTTGTTAGATTAATTTAAATATGAACTACCCCTTTAAGAAAAATCCTTTTTTAGAATAAGTTTTGTTTTCACTATAGAAATTATTAACTGACTGAACTCCCGAACTTCCCTGGTAGATGATTTGACTACATGATTATTAGTAGTTTAGTACAAAAAGAAATATTTATATATAATGTTTAAATTTTTGGGCAAAACATTGACACTTCCTGAGAAATCAGGTGTTTACCATTCAAATAGTTGGGAGGAGACTGTACAAGATAACAGAACATGGGACAGTTTTCAGCTGGCAGACAGTGCCATTAGCAAATTCATGTGCCATTAGCAAACTCAGTACAAGAAATGCCATCTGATGCTGTAGACATAACATTGCAATTCTGTTGACAGGAAGTTTGTCTGACTGTGTATTTGATCATGTTTGACATTTATTTGCACTCTGTATATGACACGTTTATAAGAGAAATACAAAATCTGATTGTTTTCTTCTCTGTTAATGGATGCAGGCACAGATTATCCACAAGGCTTGAGGCACCCAATCTTCTGCACATCAGTTAATCCTCAATGCCTATTAAAAACACCTAAACTAGTAATTCCCTTGACAGAGCACGTACAATGTCCTTTCTCCATCTGCTGTTTGTGCTGATGAGATGCCAAATGTCTTTACAGACACTTTATCAGAAACAGAGCAAAATGCAATAAGAAATGTGCTCTTAAAAACAGCATTTGAGAAAAGGTGAGAGATTTTATAACAAGTACTGTAGATTTCCACACTGAGGAATGATTATGTATGATGCTCATTTACAATAAAAGAGAACTTTATTTGCATTGGGTGCATTGTTGAATTCCTTAGAAATGATGTATGAATCTCTTTTGCACATCACTAGCTATTAATTTAAATCTCTTTGCCTCTTTTGTTATTCATATACATTGTGATGAAATACAGACTGTTTAATTATTACATTTGCATTGTTCCAGACAGACGAATTAATCTTGTGTAAATAAAAATGGTTTATTGCATCTCAATAAAAGGCAAAACGATCAATTTATTTTTATGACAACTGAATATGTATTATATCTAATAAAAAGGAATAAAGAGTGTATGGGGAATATTTAATACTCTAAACTGTTAGAGTGCCAACCCTCCTTGCCAGAAACCATGTTAACTTCTTCAGGATGGAAGTCAATACTCTTCTCTGTCATATAAAGGCTACAACTCATTAATTTAAAAAAGTTACCTTTGTAGTTGTTTTAATACATCACCATGCAGTTTTAGTCTTGTTTATCATTGTTTTCGGCTGACTGACCAAAACCATATCACCTTGCATAATCCTCTTGTTTTATTATAGTGCCATTGAGATTAGGGAACAGTTATTGATCTCTCTAAAGGAGAACTTGCAATGAAAATGTCCTTAACTCCTGAAAACCTAATTTTGATAATGGCAAACACTCCAAGTAATATCTGGTTAATGCTTTTTCATTGATATTGTTCTTCCTAAATGACTATGTCAATCCAAATGCCTGGTGTAGATTGACCTTAGGTTAAAATTATCATTACTGTACATAGGTAAATAAACTAGGTAATATGTAAAACCTTGTCTATCTCTTAGAAATGCCTACTCGATTAGTCTGTTTTGCAGCTACCAGAACCTTTCCATAATCAACAAATAGTAGCTTTAGGCTTATTATTCAGTATAATTATTAATTTCCAATACAACAAGGAGTCAAATTTATAGACAAATGTGGCCTTGCTGTTTGGAAGAGTGGGCTTATATGATATTTAAATGTACATGCATACATACATATTGACTATTATATACTGTAAGTCAGTAGAGCATTTGAATGCATTTGCTCTCTCGTCTAAAACCTCCTTGATCAACAGAAGGTAACATGATTTAGGCAGCTGCACGCACCAATGTTAAACTGGCAGCAGTTAATCTAACACCCCAACACATTACACTCTGGCTACTGATTCTTGTGACTGTGAGGCCCATTTATGAATGGTTGAATTTTAGTGGTATGATAACTTTTTGAAACCATGAAATCATGTTTCTCAAAAACCTCAAATTAAATGAGAGTTTATAAAACGCATGAACGAAAATAGCCACTGAGCAATCAGAAAAATAAATGAAAACTTTCGCAAAATAAAGACTGTTTCTATGACAAAGGGAAAAATGGATCTCCAAAAACCTCTACAACAACAAATAAAAGATCCTTGCAAGAAAAGAAGGGCAGCTTCCATTGATTTCTACATGACCTCAGCAGCATTTACTTGGTATATTTTTGTATTTGTGGATTTTATGGACTTTACACTTTATAAATTACATGAAAATTGTGGATTAAGAAACCATGAAAAAAATGCCCAGATCAGAGAGATTAACTTTCCTGAAATGTTTTTGAATAGGTCCCATATAGTAGAAGCAGGAATGAATAAAAACCTTCATAGACAAGTGGGAATAGGGCAGTAAAGTAAATTTTTTTAAAAAAATGGGAGCCACGTGCTTCCTTTTGAAGACAGAAAAGTGATCATGTATGGCTTAGAGAGGTGAATTTGGCATTTTAATTATGGCCCTTAAGGAGGAGAAAGATTCCTATTGAGTAAATCTTTTATTTAAAATTCATTGAAAGCTACTAGTGATGGGCGAATTTCGCGAAACTGGCAAAAAAATTAGCAAAAAAAAATTCGCCGTGCAAAAACGAGTCGCGCGTTGTTTTTGACGCGACGCACCGAAAACTACGCGACGAATTTTTCGGCGAAGCGAAACGCGGCCGTTTCGCCCATCACTAAAAGCTACAATACTGCCACTGTTAAGCTCTGTACAGTGTACAGTGCACATTTCCCCAACTTTATTAAAATGTTCATTAAATTACATGCCAGTTAGTCTGACATCGGTGGTAGGAAAGCTTTTCAAAGGATTAATAACGGATAGGATACTGGACTTCATAGTAAATAACAATACTATGAGTTTGTGCCAGGATCGTTTTATGCATAATAGATTTTGCCAGACTAACTTGATTTCTTTTTATGAGAAGATTCTGGGATGGCAGTGGATGTGATTTACTATGGGGCAGATTTACTATTGATCGAATTTCAAATTTCAAATTAAAAGAAATTCGACTATGGGAATAGTGGGTGACGTAAATTCGATATTCGAAAACAAAGGATTTACCACAATTCAATCGATTAATCGTTCGAATCAATCGATTTGAGCAATTTTTTTCGATCAATCGAATTATTTTATTCAATCAAAAATAATGATATCCAATTTGGCAGCTTGGATCTGGCGAACTAGGTGGTTGAATAAAATTTTAAAGGGGAAGTACTTCGACCATTGAATAGTCGAATTTTCGAATAAACAGAATTATTCATATTCGAATATTAGATGGTCGAATTTGCCTAATTTGCATATTCGAAGATTAGAATTAAAAATTTTTTAAAAATTCGATCGAACTTCGAATTCTTCATGTGAATTTAGTAAATCTGCCCCTTAGACTTTGCTAAAGCATTCGATACAGTGCCACATAGACGGTTACTGGTTAAATTAAGGAATGTTGGCCTGGAACATA
>CM044439.1:71792700-71810036 GCA_024363595.1 Xenopus borealis
GGGTGTTTTCTCTGGAAAAAAGGCACTTGCAAGGGGACATGATTACGCTTTACAAATACATTCAAGGACATTATAGACAAATATCAGGGGACCTTTTTACAAATGAAAGGATCACAGCACCAGAGGCCACCTTTTCATACTAGAAGAAAAGGACTTTCATTTGAAGCAGCGTAGATGGTTCTTCACAGTCAGGACAGTGAGGTTGTGGAATACACTGCAGAGTGATGTTGTGATGGCTGATTCTGTTGATGCTTTTAAAAGGGGCTTGGATGATTTTTTGTACAGACATACTATCAAAGGCTATTTTGATACTAAACTGTACAGTCAGTATAGCTATGGGCATATATGGTTTATGTGAAAGAGTGGAGGGGTGTGTGTGTGTATGCAGGGTTTTAATTTGGAAGGGTTGAACTTGATGGACTTTGTCTTTTTTCAACCCAATTTAACTATGTAACTATATAACTGATGCCTAGGGAAAGGGCAATTTGTAAACTTTTAGGCGCAAAAGTTTTTCTTTTGTTGTAAAAGCTCTTTGCGTACAATTACAGAAAATGCAGACGTCTTTTGGTCCCAAACCCAGCATGAGGTAGGAAACTCACGTTGGGTTTGTGCTTGAGTCAAAAAGCTCCAGCAATCATAAATCAGGCTCCTAATGTCATATACAGTGTGTTAAGTGAATACTTGAGATGAGAATAGCTGCTAGTCATATATTTTAAATGAGTTAAAAGATATTACACATGTCTGGCAGACTGGTTTTCGAGAGCAAATACTAAGCAACAGCATGCCCTTTGTGAAAAAAGTTGTAACTTATGGGTTAAATTGTAAAACATTCTGAGCCAGTTTCAGATTTTGAAAAGATTATACCACAATTCATCTTGCAAAATTTGCAAAAAAAAAATGACTGAGAGGAAAATTAATGTGAATAAGCTTCAGTTGTTTCACATGCAATTAACTACACAAAGCAAACACCTACACCGTATATCACAGCACATAATAACCATAGCTGCCTGGCATGCAGTTGTCACACTCTTGCATATCGTTTTCTTTCCAATATGATTTGAAACTTACGAAAACCAAATTAGAGTAATCAGTTATTATTAGGATCACACATTCTCCGATTTTTTACCCAACTTCCCAGAAAATTACTTGTATGGTTATTTTGTTTCCTGGATGCTATTTGTATTCTATTTTATAATTAGGATACGTGACCAAAAAGCCTTTGGGGAAAATATGAAAGGTTGACTTGCAATATTTCTATTATTATTCAGTATAGATGAGAAATCTGGATTGCAGGTGTCTGAATATGTCTGTAAACGTATTTAATGTATGTTTATTCAAAAACTGGGGCTTATTGTATACTATTGGAAAAAAGATACAGTGTCAAATGGTCAGTAAACCATTATATAAATAAGAGGAATTCTTTGCAGGGAGCCTGGAAGTTGTAGGTTTCTCATCCACAGTCTTAGAGTGACAGATATTAACCTTTGAGTTAACTATTAGAGGCACATTTATCAAGGGTCAAATTTCATATTCAAGTTTTTTAAAACTCCAAAGAATGAACTCTACCAATTGAAATTTCTTTGGTGAGTAGGATCGTTGAATCAAATTCAAACTCCATTCAAGTTTTTTCTTGAATGTCAGGAGGGCTGCACACATCCCCAAAATAGAACCCTGGACCTCTCCCATTGACTTATTCAGCAATTTGGAAGGTTTTATGTGAAATTGGACAGTTTTGGCCATAAAAAAAACTAAAAAATTCGACCACTGATAAATCTGCCATGAAAGAAACTAAAAAATGCAACCATTGATAAATCTGCCCCTTAGTATGATATTAAGAGTGATATACTTATACAATTTGCAATTGGTTTTTATTTTTTATTATTTGTTTTTTTTTTGGGTTATTTTGCTTTTTATTCAGCAGCTCTCCAATTTGCCATTTCAGTATTCTGGTTGTTAGTGTCCAAATTAACCTAGAAACCAGGTAATGATTTGAATAAGAGACTGGAATACTGTATGAATAGGAGAGGGCCTGAATAGAAACATGAGTAATACAAAGGAATAACAATACATTTGCAGCCTTACAGACCATTTATTTTTCACATGGGGTCATTGATCCCCATTTGAAAGCTGGAAAGAGTCAGAAGTAGAAGGCAAATAAATAAAAAACTATAAAAAATAAAAAACGAAGACCAATTGTAAAGTTGGTTATAATTGTCCATGCATATAACATACTAAAAGTTAACTATAAAGTGAATCACCCTTTTCAAATTGAATTTGTTTTTCCAGGAAAAGAGAACAATTCCAAAAAGTTGTACTTTAATTAAAGGGGTTGTTAACCTTTAAGTTAAAGGTAGGAGCTTAGAAAAAAAATTGTAGGAGGGACCCAGGTCCCCAAAGATATGTTACTGTATGGTATAGAATGCCCGATTCCTTTGAATTAATGTATTTTTCTTTTGTTAATTACCAACTGTCAGTCACTGACCCCAGCAGTCAGACAATTATTGGTCTTTGAAGCTACAAATATTTTTTGAATTGGTACATTTATCACTTACCTTTCTGTTTAGGCTCACTGCATATTTCATATTCCAGGCTCTCTTTAAACCACTGCCTGGTTGCTAAAAAAAAAATAAAACAAATTGCAAAAAATCTTAGCCTAGGGATATCTACATCATACTAAAAGTTAATTCAAAGGTGATCCACTCCTTTAAAACTGGATATATTTTGTTATAGAAAACTGACAAACAATATTTAGAAGCACCGAAAAATACTTAAAATTTAAAAAGGTTTCTTGTAATCAATCCCTTGAGGGCCAATGCAGTATTTTCTATAATGCTTATTTCAATGAAAAGTAGTATACTTTCTGTAGTAAAAATGACATTATTGTATTTTGTACAAATGTCATTGTATGTATATTTATATTTTATTTATTTTAGCACCTCTGCTTCTTTACTGGCAAAATAAGTGATTGTTTATTACTCAGTATAGATTTGGTCTAAGCAGAAGCATTGCTACCAATGCACAGCTACAGTGAATTAGACTTTCCTTGGCTATGGGCTATGGCACACAAGGTATTTTGATCACCTGCTAAAATTTGTTGATGATGTCTAGCGATAAGTGAATCAAAACACATTGAAGTCAGTAGGCTTCAATTTTTGTCCCTGCATTTTTCTTGCTCCGAATGCAGTAAAGTCAATGGATGTTTTTTCTTGTGGTGACTTTTTTTGTCTAGAAACATTTTTGTCTTGGTGACTTTTTTGTTGCTACCAATTTTTCAGCAGAATTTGGAATTTTGCCACAAATCCATGGCTGGTGTAAAAATTCGCTCATCACTAATGATGTAACTTCCAGAAGGCCAGCACAGTGTTAATACAGCCTTTTATCCAGAATGCACAGGACCTGGTGCTTTAATTTAACATTAATTAGACCCAATAGGCTGGATTTGCCTACAGTAAGGATTATTTATATCTTAGTTTAATGAAGTATAATGTACTTTTTCATTAATACAGAGAGTGGAAATAATTTTTAAAAATGTGGATTACTTGTACAAAATCGAGTCTATGGTAGATGGCTTTCCTGTAATTTGGAGCTTTCTAGATATTGGGTTTTCAGATAATGTTTCCCATATAAGTAATGGCATTAGTGTGCAGCTCACTTGGTGAACTAATCGGTAGTGCCAAGTCAGTAACAACTACCCACCCACCGCATTACCCATATTACTATGTGCAGTGGTGCATAACTAATGAGAGCAGGCTGAACAAGTACTTGCAAGTGCAAGTGTGTGTGTATGGTTGCAAATACCTTTAATGAATGCCATCAATACAAGCTCCAATTTAGAGTGTTCCAATTATGTCTGTATTCAAAATAAGCCCTTACAAGTGGTTCACATTGGTCTCTGCCCCAGTAGTGTTTACTATCTAAGTTCCCTTCTCCATTCACAAATACTATGGTATTTTTTTTAAGGAGCAAATCCACGCAAGCAAAAGGAGAGCATATAAAGCCATTGTTAGGTTTGACACCTTTTCTGGAAAAAAAATACAGGCCTTCCTATATATTTATCTTCTTTCCCTGTTAATAACATTGGAATTGACCATCATTTTTACCGACCAGGGCAAATTGACATAGTCTGACAAATTTCTTCACTAATTGTAGGCATTTAACCTTGGATCTGCGGGGTATGTAACATAGAACAAACATGCCACAACTAGGACATATATCCAGTTTTATGATGTTCATTTTATGTAGTCTGTGGGGAGTCAAGTAAGTTGTATGCAGGTATCATACAATAATGTTTTCTCTACCTTTAAGTCAGTATATGATTCCTTAAAATTTAAAAAAATTAAAGTTCTGTCATATTTTTCGACCCACCTATTATGTAAATAAGGTATTGTGGAAATAGTTGTTTGAAATATTTCACTGTATAACATTTGCTGTATCACAAAACACATAGCGGAAGTTTTTGTTATGGATAATAAGTAAGAAAAAAATAGTGTTCATATTAATGAATTTTCTTCTAGATGAAATTTATGCAAGCCTTTCTATTTGCATTTCTTTATCCTCAAAGTGGAACTTTTCCCACATGAATGCAACTTATTTCATCCACTGCAAGGGATGAAGCTTTAGGGCTGTCATCTAAGACCAGTTTTATTAGAACTGAGAACGGTGCTACATCTTACTTCTCTTGCTGTATAAGCCAAATAGAGCTTTATAATAAAGCAGTTGTGTGGATGTAACCATAGGGAGATCAGTCCAATGCACTTTATTTTGCAGACATAAATCCACCCATTTTCATGTCACAGTTTTTATACAATTCGCATTCAGATCTAATGAAATAAAAATGGAAGAAAACTCTATGTTTGTATCTGTACTCTTTATGTGAGACAGAGAACAAACTATAAAATAGACTGCTGAGCTGAGGATAATTTACGTATGAACAACACCAATACATTGCAGCCACTGAAAGTAGGATAATGGTAAACCAACAAACCCAATATACAAAACAAAAAGCAAATAAAACAAAACACTACATAGTAGTAAACTTGAAATATCTGTCCCATTCTGCTGCAATTGTACAAAAATCCCTTGGGTATTGTAAATCAAAATGTTGCCCACAATTCAATGAGCAAAGTAAGAAAATATTTCAACTTGATAAACTTGATAAAGTTGAGAAGATTGCATTTATGCTTGTAGTGATTGAAAATGGTGTCCACATGCAATCTACAAACTTTTAAAAAGGGACATTTTACTGATCGATAAATGAAAACAATAAATGCATTGCATTGCTTTTTATACTGTATACTCAAATGTCCTTTAGGGAATTTTCTATAGTTTTGGCATATACCACATATTACCATGATAACATCACATTAAATACAGTTATATAGAGCATACAGTTGACAATTTATAGATGAGATTATATTGAAGGAGAAAAAGCTTTTCTCCTGATTTAGTTTTTTCCCATAAACTTCAGTAGAGTTTCACTGGATAAATAGTGAGATACTGTATGTTTTTCTGAATTGAATTGCATCTCAAATCAAATCCCATCCATGAATTTTCACCTGATCTTGCCCGTTTTTTTTGCAGAATATTGTTTGTGCAGTTTACATCTAAACATAAAGGAATTATACATCTTGCATCACTGAGAAAAAAAATATTTGTGCTCCTAAATCACAGACAAGGTGGCAGAGTGTTGTTTGTGTAATTTTTGTTTGCATCACTTTTTAATAATCAAGATTTTCCTTTATACCTGAGCTCATGGTCTCTTTCCTGGTAAAAGCCCGTTTAATTAACACATTCTTATCTGAGCCAGGAGACACATTACTTGGACCATGGGCACATAGAGGGGATCACCCCCTTTCCTCTGGTTGTGTTTTGTCTGCAGGCAGAGGAAAATGGATCCACTGTCATGCACAACTATTTCCTATAGCTTCATTGACAGACATGACTTTGGTCTGTATGAATGTATTCTTTCACATTTCTTCACCAGAATCCTCTCCATGAAGCTCCAAACTGGACGATGCAGTAGCAAAATGTCAATGGAACCATAGGCCCCTGGTGTGGGGTACAAGTACAATTCTAGGACCTCTTCTCACTTCGGAACTGTTATAGTAGAACTGTATAGGGCTGTTCCTTTTATCACATTTCTGCACAAACACCCTCAACATAAAGAACATTTTCATACAAGCCATATTGATTTGGCATAACAATTGTATATTTTTGATAGGAACAAAATAATTTAAACTTTATTTAGCATTTCATCTGAAATATAGTTAATCTACATTTTGATAGAGAGCATGATGATTCAGATACTTTCTCATTCATGTTCTCTGTAAATATTAACAATTCTCTGGATGTAGATACTTTCTGCTCAGTAAAAAAACAGCTCATTTTCATTTCACGTCATCACTCAGTTCTAATAAAATACACAGAGAAAAACAAGTTATCTCCCTACATGTGCTAGCAGTACATGAAATAATTTCTGTTTATGAAATCTGCCTCCAGCTTCAAAGATTTATTGCTGTTTGTGCTTCTTCAATCATAAGCAATGCAGGCAATTCCTTACCGTAGTTAAAGTTCCTTTTTTTAAACAAATGTTTAATATGATATCTGTAAAAAATTAGTTTGCTATAAAAATATAACTAATTTTAATTCCCTCAGAGGATATTTTGCCATAGGATTATATTCTTATACCTTTTTTAGATCATTCTCTTTAAACTATTTATAATATGTTTAAGGCTCCTGAATGTCGCAAGAATGACACATAATTGTGGGTCACAACTTGGATAAAGACAAACAAGTGTTTAGCAAATGTAGATTTATGAAATACCACTGGTGTCTGTATCACCAATATTTATTTATGAATAGTGTCCATAATTGTATTGGCCAAAATGGCCAATTCTGGGGCAGCAACCTTAAAAGGGCTCTCAGTATTTTGTGTACATATTTAAAGATGTATTTCACAGTAGTTTGTGGAACAACCACAACAATTAATTATTGCTTAGTTTGTGGTTCTTGGTAGGGCTAAACTGGTGGCTTTTATTCTAAGAATAGCCTAGGACAAGCTATAATTACACCACTGCTTCCGTCCAGTATAGCACGGTTCTCTTGTCACTTTACAATGAAGTATATTTATAACTGATGAGAGATTAGTCACGCAGACTAGTTTTCATTTACTACCCTAAAATAAATAGAAAAATACAAGATATGGTTGCAATATCAATATAAAACTTGCCAGTCATATTTTGTGCTATTTAACAGGCAGCTGCTACCTCCAGAAAAGAACTGGCTTTCGTCATCCTTAAAAAATGTAGAGGTTATCAAAGTTTGGGAAGCATGGTTAATTATTACTGAAATATCTTATTTCTGGAATGATGGGCAAAAGTGCTCTAAATGTTTGATTTCAATAGTAGTTTGTATTGTACAGCCTAATATTAACCCTTATTTAGGGACAATATCAAAGGGAACATTTCGGCACAAGAATCTCTTAAAGGAACAGTAATACCAAAAAATGAAGGTGTTTTAACTAATAAAAATACCATGTACTGTTGCCCTTCACTAGTAAAACTGATATGTTTGCTTCAGAAACACTACTATAGTTTCTATAAACTGCTGCTGTATAGCAAGGGTGGAAATTGAAAAAAAGGCTAAATGGTACAGGTTAAATAGTGCATAACATTTAACACCATTTTGTTCTACGGAGCTTATCTGATATCTGCTGTGTAACCTGAGCCTTTTCTCCTTTGAATGGCTGCCCCAGTTGCTACACAGCAGCATATTTATATAAACAATAGTAGTGTTTCTGAAGAAAACACAACAGTTTTACAAGTACAGGGCAACACTGCATTATATTTTTATTACTTTAAAACACTTACATTTTTTGATGTTACTGTTCCGTCAAAAGCTGCAAATTTTGCTGACCCAAATTGTAGTGCCCAAAATTTTAGTATACCAGGGGCTCAAGAGTCTCCTAAGTAGTTATTAATGATGCCTTATCTACTCTATTAAAGGCAACGCCCAGCTATCTATGGAAATTCTGCAGACAATACTGGTCTACTTATGAAGCAGTGTCTCTACCATTTTTCAATATGTGAACTACACTATATCTGATTCATGTATAATTAATGCACCTATTTCTACTTAGGTGATAACCCTATTGATTGTGAACAATCATCCTGTTCTCTAGTGTAGTATAACTCTTACTACTTTGCCCAAATGTAGGAATAAGAGCAATTCAATGCAGAATCCTCTACGTGGATTTGTATAGGTCCCTGTAAACATTTGCCAGTTATTCACTCTCAGTTCTACATAAAATAGTTTTTCATAGAAGCATGCTAGAACCATGCTGTTTGTCACATGACTCAGACTATATTCTAGCAGGAGAAACTTCCTATTTTAGGTCTGTCTTTCCTAGCATGTTCACTGGGTTTATAGAAACTGAATTAAAATCACCAAAAGTGTGCACAGTAGTGGAGAACCAAGAAGACAGCAGGACTTACTTTTATTAAGGAAAGCCACAGTATAATTCTCTAACTCTCTGACATATTTTTGTTTTTGCTGCTTCTAGAAAATGCAACAGAGAGAAAACCAGCAAGCAATTCTGTTATTGATTCATCAAAAAGTTTTACGATATGGAGACCATTTTATTTTCACTTCTGGCACACACTGCCACAATGGTGTGCTGTGCATGCCATATGTGCCAGATACATAAATATCTATGATATATCTGTAGTAATTCTTGAAATCTGCTTATTGCCAGTGTTATAAAATTCAATTCTTTTATAATAAATTTAATTAAGAATTTTTCAGGGCACATACAGGACCCTGGGTTAGAAATGCCAACAAAACGAAAGCAAAACTATATGAAACTGAAGCTATAATTCTTGCTTCGGCAAACAGTTCCAACTCTAAGGGGCAGATTTACTAAGGGTCGAATTGTTGAGGGCTTTTAGCCCTCGAATTCGACTGGCGAATATTTGGCGAATAAATATTCACCTGTTTTGAGCAGGTTTTCGATCGAACGATTCTACGAAAAGTCATCGAAAAAAACGTTCAAATATTCGCCAAAATCATACAAATCCATCGTTTGATCCTGCGTATGATTGAAATTCGGAAAAAGACATATATATTTATTCGATCTATTCGATCTATTTGATGGGGCCGAATATTTTATATTCAATAGTCGAAAATACATAATTTGCATATTCGAATAGTCGCACAATTGAATAGAGACTATTCGAGCGAATATTCTAACCCTTCATGCGAATTTAGTAAATCTGCCCCTAAGATCCATTGTTTATCCATTGTTTATCTATTGACAAACGTAATCTGTTTAGTCTGTTGGTAGTAAATATTTTATAAAAAAAAACAAAGGAAACAAACAAAAAAAACCCCATGGTATCCCCCACAGTATTTTGTAGGGATAACTGCCATGTCTGCTGAAAATAAATAGCATGTCAGCACTAATACTTTATCTATATCTTGTGCAACTTGTTTTGAAGAGTAGAACCATCTTGTCTTTTCACATTACCTATAACTTGCTGAAGAATGCTGTATTTCAGCTTCAAATAATTTGATAACTATCATTAATTGCTCCAAGGAAGAGGCCAGTAACTAAGAGCATGATCTATAGAATCTATAAAGTGAAGGGAATATTAAATAACTGTATGCCTGTTTTGTAAGGTAACGCTGAAAGCTGATTACACAAAACAGGAATACTTGGATATGTTATCCATCCAATTTCTCAAACTTTCTTACAAATCTGCTCTGTCATCCAGAAAAGAATTTATTGTTACAAAAGCCATTCAACTTTCACATTCAAATGATCTCACATTTTCCCCACTAAGGATAGACTATTGAAAAAGATAGAGTGGAAAACATTATAAAAGTTTATAGCCTCTTCTATCTTGAAAATTGCTGCAAAGTAAAAACCTTCCCATTGCCTTGATCAGAGTAAGTTCTTTGTCTCACACCTTTCTACTTTACTTCAAAATGCTTATTTCGCAGTAAAGGCGAGATGGCAAATTACAGATGTATTACTAGTGCTTTTAAGAAAACTAAATGATATGTGCCCAGTGCTTTTATACTGCCTTTTTTTCTGAAGCCTTTTTTAAGAACTGCAGATATAAAACAAATAATAATTTTGGTTGAATTACAACAATAGATAGATATTTTTTCCCCTTGATATAGAGTCATAAGTTCACAAGTATATTTGCATTTCACTGTGTTAGCAAAATAACAATAAGCCATTCTAAAGCTGACCATAGACAAGCAGAATTTTGGACAAAAGATTGGTCGGTGCCCTTTCCCAACCTGCCACTAACCATTCAGCTAAAATAAAGCAGCAAACAGAACAAACCAGTCGATGTCCTGCCCGTCACAGCAGTCGTGCAAAAGTATGCCTGGCAAATTCTACTGGGAAGTTCACAGTGATATTGTTAGATCGGCAGTACATGCAGAGATATTACCGTCAGACGACAGAAATCTTTTAACCTGGCTGATCATCCAAACAATCTCCATGAGATGAAAAATGTTGGGATTCTCCACACGAGGTCCGAAAATTGTACGAATCGAGGATTTTTACGATCAGATCTTTGTGTCTATGGGTAACTTAAGAATAAGTAGTACCAGTTTAAGTCTTCCGTCCAACCTTAGGTTGTAGATGAATTGGACACTTTTGTTCACTTAGGGCAGTGATCCCCAACCAGTAGCTCGTGAGCAATATGTTGCTCTCCAACCCCTTGGATGTTGCTCCCAGTGGCCTCAAAGCAGGTGTTTATTTTTGAATTACTGGCTTAGAGGCAAGTTTTGGTTACATAAAATACAGATGTCCTGCCAAACATTGTCTCCTGTAGGCTGCCAGTCCATATAGGGGTTACCAAAAAGCCAATCAGAGCTCTTATTTGACATCCACATGGACTTTTTCATGCTTGTGTTGCTCTCCAACTCTTTTTTAAATTTAAATGTGGCTCACACGCAAAAAAGGTTGGGGACACCTGACTTAGGGGCACATTTACTAAGGATGAATTTAATGCAGTTCGAATTATCAAACAATCGATTAAAATTTTTTCGATTAGTCGATAAAACTGTTCGAATGGAACGATTTTAAGCATTCAATCGAATTTTTTTTCATAAAAAAAAACTTGGAAGAATCCTATGGGCGCTTCCAATAGGGTTCTATAGCAATTCGGTAGGTTTAATCTGTCAAATTGTTATATCAAATTTTTTTTAATGGGCCAGTACTTCGACAAACGAATTCGAATTTGACCAACTCGATTCGAATTTTGGGCTATTCGATACTCGAATAAGCCAAAATTAAATTCGAATTTTCACTTTGAATCAATTCGACCTTTAGTAAATGTGCCCCTTCAGCACTTGTCCTATTATAAGTCATGTTAATCGGGTCCACTCAAAGAGGTGCAGCTGTAGGATGGCTGGTAGTGATACAGGGCCAGAACTAGGGGTAGACAGACGAGGCATGTGTCTAGGTTGCAAAGCTGGGGGGTGCCAGGCATGTATCTTCTTTGCCACTTACAATTGGTCAGGTCCACTCTCTCCACTCTCCTCAGTTGTGCTGGGCTGTTCCTTTGTAGGGAGAGGTACTGTACGCATCTGTTCACGTGTTGCACCTATTCACATGTGCACGTTCAAGTTGATCCTACTGTAGTAATCCAAGTTAAAAATTTTGGATTCCAGTAAATTTTGATTGGTCGAATTTCGAATTCATGGGAGTTTACGGGAGTTTTAAAAAACTCACATGGATTCGAAATTCAACCCTTGATACTGTATATTTGTATGTATATGATGTATATGTACCTCCCTGAGTTAAAAGTGAACCACCCCTTTAGCACTTAGGGACAGATTTATCAAGGCTTGAATTTCAAAGTGCAAAAACTTTGACTTCGAATTCAAAAAGACCAACCAAAATTAATTTGGATTTTCGTATTGGTTCGAATAGGTCAGTTTTCGATCGAATAAGTCCGTTTTCTATCAAATAGGTCTGTTTTCGATCAAATAGGTCCGTTTTAGATCAAATAGGTCCATATTTGACCAAATTCAAATTGACTGAGTTGCATTTTTAGCAAATTCGATTATAAGTTTTCAAAAAAAAAACAAAGTCCACCATTCGACTCCCTATAGGTTTTATGAGGTCTCCCATAGGCTAAAACAACAATTCAGCAGGTTTTAGATGGCAAATGGTCAAATTTGAATTTTTAAAGAGACAGTACATGATAAATTTTGAAATTTTAATTTTCAAATTTTTTGCAAATTCAAATAGAATTTTTTTTCTATTTCCTAGTCGAAGTACACAAAAATACCTAATTCTAATGTTTTTAATTTGGATTTTCACTTTGGCCCTTGATAAATCTGCCCTTAGAGACACATTTATCAAAAGTTAAATTTCAAATTCATGTGAGTTTTTAAAAAATCCCCTAAACTCCCATAAATTAGAAATTCGACCAAACGAAATTTATTTAAAAAAATAAAAATTTTTTAAACTTGGATGAATGCAATCGACCAGAAAACTTGAACCAAATTCAAATCTAATTTGCTCTGAAAAAAAAATCAAATGTCAGGAAGGGTGCAAACTCAAGCTTGATCAATGGACCTCTCCCAAAATCTCCCAAACAATCAAATTTGAGTTATTAAAGGGCAAGAGTATGATAAATCTTGAAAATCTAATTCAAATTCTTTTAAAAACTGAAATTGAATTTGAATAACACCCTAGCAGAATTTAACAGTTTTGACGATAAAAAACTCCTAAATCCAAATTTGAATTTTGAATTCAACCCTTGATAATACTGCCCCATAATACAAAATTTACAGGGATGGGACATGTTATCCAGAATGCTCGGGACCAGGGGCTTTCCGGATGATTATTACAAATATATACCAAGTGTGTGCACAGTAAAAATGTATAAAGAGAGCTTACCGATATACACTGTGGGCCCGCGTGCACACGCCCCGAATCTTCAGCAAGGGGAGCAATCCAAGAGACTTGTAAATGAGGCTGGCACAAGCCTGGAACCCACGAAAGTAGTGAAGCTGCAGTCAGGTTGTAAAAAAAAGCTTACATTTATTTCCAAAATTACAAGCCATCAGCCTGACGCGTTTCTTGTCCGAAAGACACTTAGGGGCTTTTAGCCCTCGGATTCGGCTGAAATTCGATAAGAATTCGACTAGCAAATGCTTATCGAATAGTTTTAGGCAATTTTTTTTAGCAATTAGATTTCATGAAAAATGGTATGATCGATCACCGTTCGTTCAATTTCATGGAAAAAATTGGGAAATTAGCTTCGATCATTCAAAAAATTCGTACGATAGAAAAAAAAGCCTATGGGGGGATTTCCATAGGCTTCTATTGCAATTCGGTAAATTCAATCTGGCGAAGTAGGCAGTCGAATAAAATTTTAAAGTTAAAGTACTTTGATCATCGAATGGTCGAATTATCGAATATTCGATTATTCGATCTATTCGATACGCTCGATTTTTTTCGTATTCGATGATCGAAGTGGCCAAATTTGCATATTCGAATGTCCGATAAAATAGTACGATCGGAATTCGATCAAATTCCAGCGAACTTCGAATTATTCACGTGAATTTTGTAAATCTGCCCCTTAGTCATAGGCATAACATTAAACATTACAATCACACTATTTAAAAGAAAAATAGCCAATAGAAGACAAGTGGATGTTACTATGATGATACATACATATTCTGAGATCCCTTATGTTCTTAAGGCTAAATACATTACATACAAGTATAGGAAATACATATTCCAAATGTACAGTAGATTACAAAAACATTTGAAAAAGGGGGAAAAAAAGGGAGGAAAAGGAGAAAGGGGGCTGACTGTTATGTTTAACAGGAGACATCAAAGTCAAAATTCAGGCCACGGAGTTACCTAGTGCCCAAATAAAAAATCCACTTTGTTTCTATTTTTAATAACTCAAAATGGATATTTCCACCTCTTATATTCGGAATTACTCTATCTATACCTGTTACTTTCAAAAATGAAACAGTCCCATTATTACATTCTTCAAAATGTATAGCAATTGGTGTCTGTGACTCTTTGTTCTTAATATTAAGAATTTGTTTTCTGATTCTCTCTTTCAAGTGTCGGCTTGTTTGACCTACATATTGTTTTTTACAATTTTCGCAGGTGAGCAGATAGATTACATTTTTTGTAATCTAAACTACAGCTGCAGCCATAGCAGAAATGCAAGCTCTAGAGACAATCATATACCGTTACAGTGAAAGGCCCAGCAAGGCTCCAGATCTGGCGATTTGAGGCAGTGCACCGCAGAGAACACCCACCACTTTTCCAAGCAGGATACAGACTCGCTTCCAACACAAAAACAAGACAAACTTCCTGGCTGAACCAAGGATGCTATTTGTCTCCATAAATTAAAAAAAAAGTATTTTTCTATGAAACATAACATTTTTAGTCTCGTTTATGAGATCTCAGTGCAGTTGTGGTTGCGGCACCTAGTAATGAGATTAAAACACCGCCCACCTACCAGAGAAAATGTAATACTAACTTCACCCACACACAAGGACAAGCAATCTGTATGGATGAGTGAAATAAGTTCTTTCTAAAAATAAAATATTCACCATTGCTTATTCACAGTAATAAACAAATACTCATGTAGCCCAAGGTGTAAGGTCACAAAAAAACATTTTACTTAATGATAATGTTCTTGTAAGCAGTGTAGTTACAAGGACAGGTGATAGGGAACATTGCAAAGACCTTACAACTAATCAGTAGAAACTCACTGCACAGATGAAATAAAACACTTGAATGCTGAGTGTCAGAAACATTTGCTTTCTTAATCAATAATAATTATTTTTTTACCGTTTTCCAATAATAACTCAGACTGAATAGCTACAGAGCTTAAACTATAAAATGGAATCTAATCAGATCAAGAGCAAATTATCAGAGATGTTTTCAGTTAGTGAATAAAACCATTTATTTGGCAATGATGAGTGATAAGTTATCCATGTGCTCATGCTTCAGCATCTCCCAGAGGAGCTATAATCAAAGCACAGGAATTACCAATCTCTGCAAAGTGCCAATTATATACCCATTCAGAAGCACAGAGGTCAAAATGAGTGGAAGTTAAAAAAAAAAATCAATGGTAAGATGCATTTAATTCTAATCAGGCTGAGCTTCTGATGATATTCTACACATTATAGATTCATACAAAGGTACAAAAAAAAGAAGACAGTGTCATATCTCACTGTGCATTTTCCTACATCTGCTAAAATACACAAACTTATGTTATATACCTATATGTATATGAAAATACCACCTTTCATCCTGTTACAATATTCAGGCTTGGAGTTATTTGCAAACAAATCTAGCAAAAATAATGATGTGTATTTATCAGAGAAACTCAGTATCTTTTCTGAGTTTTCATATCTATTCTGCATTTAAACATATAACAATGCACATTTGATAATTAATGAGTGTTCAAGGACACACAGTTGTTAATATTGATGTTGTAGCTATTACGTGGTAAAAAATTAGCTTAAAATAGTGAATAATCAAAGACAAGTTTATATGTCAGAAGCACACTGGTAGCTTTAACTACAGCCAAGATGCTCCAACTATAAGGATAGAAATACACCACCATTAAAGGTATCGAATATAAGCATCACATATACTGTATAATGCCTGTACAAAGGTCAATCATGCCAACTATTTTTATAGTTTAATAGTTTAATGATGCATGTATTATATATTTTATGCTGGGCAAGTGCTGCATGTATTCAATATACATGCAGTGAGTGTTTAAACAAAGGTAAGAAAATGTTTTACTTTCCAATATGTAGGAGCAGGGTGCTTTGCACACATGATTACACCATGTACAAAACCTTTACAGGCATTTATTTTACAGCTGACTTAAATGTATTGACCATATTGCAAGGTACTTTTTAAATTCAGGAATACCTTGTGCCAAAGTGGCTTTATGAATGAGTAATCCCCTACTGATTGGAAGTCCTGCTGACTGTGAAGTGCAGTATTTTATCTGTATTTCCAAAAAGGCTTATAAAAGGACTTTGAACCAGATAATTTGTTGTTTGAATGGAGAGTGGACTTTATTCCCATAATTCTGTAAGGTTTGGCTAAATGTTCACACATAAGCTCCCAGCACAATCTTTATTTGTTTGTAGATTACATTTTTGGGAAGAGCTGAAACATGAAGAGAAATGATAAGATTATTATAAGGAACTAATTTAGTAAAAGTAAAGCTGATGTTTGGTGGTACAGGGCAACATCTGTTTCATGTATCTGTTACTGTATCCTAATCGTTAGATACATGTTGCCTCACCAGATAAATAAACATAAAATTGCTTTTAGTTTCAATTATCTCCTGACTGAACAGGCTTCTTGCTAGCAGTACAATGTCTTGTAATATTGATTAGGGCAGCACTATTTCCCTGGAGAAAACTGATACTACTGATTAGTACTGTATTTTTAGGTATGATTAAATAATATCGCTATTAACATGTACCAGTGCATTTGCCCATAGCAACCAATAAAATCTGTGCTTTTAAATTTTAAAGTTGGCCATAAATGAACCAGTTTGGTATCTATCTGTGAGCCACATACACTGTTTGTAGACTGATTAAAATTAGATTATTGATTGGTTGCCATGGGAAATTGCACTAGTCCAATTTAGCACCTATGCTTTTGTGTGTATTCACAAAAAGTCTGTGTGCAGTACACTGGATGAAACTAAATAAGTAATAAATTATATGTGGGCATAAAACTATTTCTATGTGGTCCACACTTTTTGTGGACGCACAGATAATATCGTACAAAAAAATTTTCGTACGATATTTGGTGCGTGCATTATAGGAGACGAGCTGAGTGATATGCAGAAGATAAGTGGGCTTGTCGATCAGGCTGGACGGAAAATTTTGCTGCCTTTGAAGGCACCTGAGCATCGGCCACTGTTCTGAATCGTCAAATACAGGTAGAATTCTATTGTTATTCCTGTTTTGAAATCTTAGAAAGATCTTTTCCAGGAAAATTGTACCGTCTTTGGCCACCTTTAGTTGGTATTTGTGCCTAAACATAATGCATTATGCTTAGCAAGGTAGAGTATGTCCGGGGCCTTGTGGCTCCAAGTATGGAGAACTCCAGACCAAGGAGGAAGCACAAAGGATAAGTACATGATGGCCAAAGGGATCAGGAAAAAATGTGGTCAGGATTCAGGCAGTAGTTCAATAGGCAGGCAGCAAGTATCATAGTTTCAGGGAAGGGTCAAAAGTTCAGTAATCAATATAATTACTGGATTTTAATTACCCAGATATTGACTGGAGCAACAGTACTG
>CM044439.1:71831717-71843608 GCA_024363595.1 Xenopus borealis
AAGCTCTACTGATTTTGCTGGCAATGCACCTTGACTCTGCTATGTTTTGTACTCACCATTGTCAGTTGCGAACATTTGCATACATGGGACTTAAAGGTTTGAACCTGATTGAATTGTGCACTTGATGGCACATCTATGCCATGTAAGGCATAGCGTGTGGGCAGAATGTAGGCTCCTCTAGGATGTCCCTTGCTGATATAATACAAGTAGCATACAGAACCATGTACTCCTTCTGCACACTCCTACCTATAGGGTTTAAAACTATAACATTTACAGCACAAAATTATTGTCTAACACTGTTCTTCTTAGGTACTTGATAGTGGCTGTTAGCACACACACCCAATCAATACTTTTCTGTCCTCAAGGCTCTTAAACAAGGCACAGAGAGCTCCTTGGAGTTGCTCCCTTGTAGTAGGCACACAAACAAGCAGGGGAAGATTAATAATTAGGTTACCCTAGTCTATAGCCTAGGGGTCCAGAATTATTAGGGGCCCATCTAGCTGTTTCATTTACTATTTTTCTTTTCTTTAAAAAGTCAGGATGAGTGCTTTTTACCTACTGGGAGAAGATTAGGCAGCCAGACAAGACAAGGCATGCGTGTTAGTGTTGTACACCTGAGCTCTCTAAGATGTACCAAGTTTAGAGTGAGCCAATGATGTCATCACTAGCGATTGGTACCCTATAGTTGCATCTGTGTTTTATAAATGTATCCAAATAGCTCCACACACTCTTAATACTGCACTGAACCAGTCAGATTAACGTGAAAACAAGTAATACATATTATTTTGTGCGTTTATTTTTCTTCCCAAAGTTATACACACATTGCACCATCATCTCAGCTGAAGCATCCCAATATAATTAATTACATTTTTTGTAATTTACAGTATAGTGCTGGCAATATAAATTTTCAGTTTGAAAAGCATAATGCTATAATTTATTGTCATTTTGTGTGGTACAAAAGGGTAAGATTTCCTGAGGACGCAAATAAGAACAGCATGCATCTGATTACTGAAGTAATTGGATGTAAAATATATATTTTCAAAAACTGGCATGCCATTATTTGACATGCATTAAAATCCTAGTGTATAATTTAAAAGCCAATGATTTCAAACTGGAAAACAGCACCTTTCTCCTACTATACAAGCAACACAAAGAGTTTGAAGCACTAAAAAAAATATCCTGTGCAGTCAATTTAGTCTACAGTGATTTCATAATATTTTTTTCTAAAAATCCCTAGACACCCAATGAGTGGAATATGCCATGCATACGGATAGGAGATAGACACATCAAGAAACAGGCTAAATAACTATTAACTGTAACACACTGATACTTGTACATTTCTAATAATGTCAAAGACTACATGGGTATCACTTCTTTATTCCTACAGGGGGGCAGATCTAAAAGTATTTCACCTCTTCAAGCTAGAAATTTTCTGCAACACAACCCCTACTTGCTGTGTTTTATCTCACATGTCTTTTTGCCATTTTTAAATAAAGGTCAAATATCCTTTTATTCTCTAATTTAGCTTCCCTTCGTGACCTTAAACTCATTGTCACGGTTGGCACCCTAAACCCAGAACTAATGCCAAGCACCCTGGTCTAGGCTCGTGCTTCTGCCTATAACAGCCGCCTTTCACCTTGGGAGGAGCCCTAGGCTAATTGGATGCCGCCAGGTCTTATAACGAGAGATGCAAGGCGAATGTTTCTGGGCAAGCAAAGGGGCACAACTGTGAAGTCAATAAGGCCAAAGGTCACAGTACAAGTAGGAGTATGCAAGTTCGTAGTCAGGCAGGCTGGGTCGAGGCGGGCCGATAACAAGGATTGTCAGACAGGCAAGGGTCAAACCGGGTAATCAATCAGAAGGATGAGACAGAAACGAAGTCAAAGTACAGGCAGGGGTCAGGTTATGGATATCAGAGTAGTCAGGAACAAGCCGGGTCAAACAAAGGAATAATACAAGCAGGATACAAATATCAAACGCACAAAGGCTCAGGAAGCACCAGGAATCAAATCCTATCACAGGCAATTTCACATTACCAAATGCCCCTTTAAATATCTTTCAAATTTCGCGCCATTGCGCGCTGACGTAAAGACGCCAGCGCGCATGCGCCTTTAAATTTTCAGAAGTGCGCGCGTGCACTAAGAGCCGGCATTAGGAAGGAGTGGCAGCAAGGTGCGGCGGGCGTCCCCGCTGATGGCGGGGCGGCGGGCGTCCCCGCCTCACCGGTAAGGTGCCATTTGTTACACTCATCCTGAAGCTTCTTCTACATTATGGCAAAGTTCTGCAAAGTTTTAACAGGATCTTAATACTTTTCAGACTTGTTTATTTGTAAATACTAAATTCCTTGAGGCACCTTAATTCTTTGAGGTCTTATTGATTCCAGTTGCCATATGTAATCAACATTGTAGCTTCATAGCAATAGAGCCATTGCTGCTAAGTTAGCAAGAGCCTCTCCCCTAGGGGTCCCAATTATTACCCCCTGTGCACCCTGTTCCTGGGCGGAGGCCACTGCCAATAACTATAATGGGGGCCAAAAAAAATAAACCCTTGCATGCACAGCCACACTCATGATCTGTGAAAGTCATTCCCCAATTTTGCCATACCCCACCAATGATCCACTCAAACCCAAATCACTACACATAAGCCCATTCCTTTCATGACTGCAGTACCCACTGTACCCCCTGATGACAGCCCTGAATATCATTATTAAATCTGGGGCTAGATTCAATTGAGTGAGAAAAAGCTACAGCATTTCATGGTTTATCATGTGAAAAGTCATGGACGAGATTCAATTGGAGGAAAAAAAAAATTCTCCAAATTTAGTTTTTTCCCATGGACTTCAACAGAGTTTTCATGTGATAAACCATGAGCTACGTTCTTCTAAATTGAATTGCATCTCAAATTGAATCTTGTCTATTAATTTTCACATGATAAACATTTTTCTCACTGAACTGAATCTGACACTTTCTGTGATGTCCATGTTTAAGCCACTTTTATTTTACTCTGCTGTCTGTGTTATATGCTTTTGTTTTGGTGTCAGATTTGGTAATACAGTCTGTTTAGTCCTATGTCACACAACATGCTTTTTATGGCACACTCTGCCATAACAGTATGGTTTGCAGACTGTCAGCAATTGTTTGAGCAATACCAACTTGCAACTTTCAATAGTGGGAGTTGGAAAGAGCAATTCCTGTTATTGTTAGATGATTTACCTTTAAAATATGTTTAATATCGGCTTTCTTATAATCCGATTTATCCATTTGCACAACAAGCAAGAGTAATCTGTAGCCAACCATTTCTGCCAGGTTTGCACATGTGATATGCTTCTGTGACAACAGATGGGCACTGTGAAAAGAAAGCAGTTCAAATCTGGTATTTTTCTAATGAAACTGGCAAACTGAAGTAATTATAACTATGCTCATATGATAATGAGAACAATTCAATCCTTATTTTATTTTCTTTTGATTGTAACTATAATGAAAACCTTCACCCAGTGTTGTAACTAGATGTTACTGGGCCACACAGCAAAATAACTTACAGCCCCTAAATATCCAGAAGTTGTCCTGTTTTACCAATATATATTAAAATTAGTCATAAATACCTATACCTCCTGGCCCCCCTGCAGCCATAGGGTCTGCTTCCTCTGTAGTTACACCCCTGCCTTCACCATTGGTGACATAATCTTTGCATTTATTGCAGATGCCTTGACAGTAATGCAGTAAAAGAACCATACTGATTAGGGTGAGAAGGACTAAATGGAGCCGAAGGGTCCTTCTCAAATGTGAGACATGCACATGTCTCATGCTACGCACATACCATTGCCTTGAAACAAAAAAAATATGAGGCTGTAATCATCACTTAAAAATGTAGCTCACCTTCTAGTTAACATTTAAAATGTCCTATTCTTGGCATCTCTTCAGTTGGTCTTCATTTTCTTATAGTTTCGGAATTGTTTGCTTTTATCTTCTGTCTTTTCCCAACTTTGAAATGGGGGTCACTAACCAAAGTAGATAAAAAAAATATTGCCCTTTGAGGTTGCAATTTTATTTAATTCAATTTTGAATTGGAGCCTAGCAACCAGATAGTTGCGGGAATTCCAAACTGAAGAGCTTCTGAATAACCAACTAAATAATTTAAAGGGTTAGTTCACCTTTGTGTTACCTTTCAGTGTGATGTAGGGAGTGATAATCTGATACAATTTGCAATAGGAGAGGTCCTGAAATGAAAGATGAATAATAAGAAGTAGCATTTGTTTTAGGTGGGGTCAGTGATCCCTACTTGAAAGCTGGAAAGAGTCAGAAGAAAAAGGCAAATAACTGAAATGAAAAAAATGATAAAATATAAATTATGAAGACAAATTAAAAAGTTGCTAAGGAATGGCCATTCTATAACATGATACAAGGAGAACTACCTCTTTAAAAACCACAAAAAAATTAAAAACATTAAGGCCACTTGCAAGTTATTTCAGAATATCAATGTCTACTTAATGCTAAAAGTAAACACTGAACACTTAAGCAGTCTGTTGGTGCAGGTATAACGACTAAAAGCTTAATATTCACAGGTTTAAGTAAGCTGTGGTAAAGGAGAATGGCTAAACCAATAACTGTGAGTTCATCTGTTTTATTTCCTGGCACTTATATAGTGCTGACAAATTTACACAATTCTTTACATGAGTTAATCCCTCTCCTCCCTAAGCCATGATTTTCAGTGATGCAAGGGACCAGAGGTGGAATGTAAGGTATGTTTACTATTCAAGACATATAGGGTCAGATTTATTAAGGGTCTAGTTGTGATTGCCACAAAAAAAAAAAATCAAGTTTTCAAGGTTATTTCTGAGGCAAAAATTGTTTTTTTCGGGTTGAAAAAAAAACCTAGAATTTCTTAATATAAATTTTTTCTACTTACTAAAACTCTGCTTGAGCTCCTCTTCAGAAAAGGCGATCAGGCTGTCCATCATGTGGTGCTCAGTTTCTCCGCCCTGCCTTCCTTATTGGAGATGGCCAGGGAGGAGAAATTGAGCGCTGCATGATGGATCGTCGCCATGTCACCTTTTCTGAAGAGGCGTGCAAGCAGAGTTTTGGTAAATTATTTCTTAATAAAGACTTTGTAATTTTAAAGTTTAATATGGGTTGGTGTTTTTTTTGTAGTATATGTACAAAATACCCTCTGTTGATTTTGTATAAGTCGAAGGTTGGGTGGTGTGACCTATTTAAGAATAAGAAGTTGAGCATTTTTCACATCTGTGAAACAATTATTTCATGGACTGATCAGGCATATACAGCCATGCACAGGGCCGCCATTATAAATCATGGGCTTTGTACAATAACATTTTCAGGGGCCCCTGGGGCCCACCCTGGCACCCAAGCCCCAGCCCTGACCACACAGACTTCAGCACTAAAAAAGTAGCCCCCATAACACATATTGATGGTCAGGGCTCGCTTACAAGTTAAAAAAAAGCATTGGTGCCAGGGCCCGCATACAAGTTAATAAAATTGGGGCCCCAAAAAAATATTTAAAAAAAATAAATTGGTGGCAGGGGCCTATAGAGTATTAAAATAAAAAATTGGTGGCCAGGGGATTAAAAAAACCACACTGGTGTCAGTAGAATTGAACTTGTAACTTCAGGACTTCAGGGTCAGCTCCTTTTGTGAGATTGAGTATTTTTGCACTTCAGCGTTGGCTCCTTTCATGACTTTGTTTCCTTTCGCTGCTTCATGACTTCAGTGTTGGCTCCATCGTGACTTTGGCTCTTCGAAAAGTTCAGCATTGCCGGGCCCCGCTTCAGGCCCGTGCCCGGGACACTTGTCCCCCCATGAAGGCAGCCCTGGCCATGCACTACAAAAAAAAATACAAATGAATCTTTGTCATGCAACACGTTTATAAAACATGTTCCCATTTACTGTTCTGGTATTACTGTCAGTGTCAGGGTAATTAAAATTCCACATTATCGTTATTTCTCCCAAACTAGCAGCCTTTCTATTTGCAATAGGAGCTTTTTGTTACTGTAGGACCAAGCCTATCCTGAAACAATCGTCCATCAAATAAAATGACCATATTTTATATTCTAAACACATGTTTACATACAATGTATTAGTTAAAAGTACAGGACTGAATGACAAGAATCTGAAATAATGTACTATTTAATGTTTTATGGCAACAATACAATTACAATTTGCTTTGGTTATTTACTAAATTACATAAAGATTCATGAAATACATTCTTGGACGTTTATTGATTGCATGTGAGTCCTCCACTCAATAACCAAAATGTGATATAAAAGCTAAATGCACAATACAATGAGTATTACATTGTTTGTCATGGAATGTAATGCATTTCAAAGTAAATGATCAATAATGGTATTGATTGAAGGAATAATTTAAAATAAGTATCCTCTGCTTTTTTCCTTATGTTCCTTTAATATTTTGCTGACTTATACTTTGGGTTTCAGTAAGACATGATGGTTTACATACATAACATTTGCATATCAGTTCATGTGAAACCCACATTAAACAGAAATAGTGGGGAAATATGTTTTTTAAACCTCTGCTGCATCTGCATTTGAATGCAGAGCAGAGTAATACCGATGGGCAGATTTATCAAAATCTGAGACTAGAGTTCATCACAGAAATGATCACTTTCTGTTCATTCCTTTTTGAAGTGTATTATTTAAAAATGGTGAACTCTAATTTTCACCCGGGTGAGTTTTTGTGGTGAGCTCTAGTCTCACATTTTGATAAATCTGTCTCTAAGACAACTGTATCCAAGCAACTGGTTTTGGTATAAAAGTGAAATATATAAAACTGATGATTCTGTTCGCTGAATTAGCCCTAAGACTAAAGTGACTTATTTAGAAGACCCAATAGAGATTGTGAACATTTAGCACTGGATGAGAGGATTATGTGGGACATTCACTAAGATCCGAAAAATCACGAGCGTTCGCCGCACTTCGCCAGGTGAATTTTCGCCTGCTCTACGCAAATTCACTAAAGTGCGAATTTACGCTCTGGTCAGCGAACGGTAACGTATTTACGCTAGTGTTACTTTGCTAGGCATAGCGCAATTACGCTAGCGAAGCCTAATTTGCATATGGCGCAAATTACAAAATATAATAGAAGTGTATGTTACAGCCACTACACAAGCCCAGGAAACCTTTAATCAAAAAAAATAAAGTTGTCCTATTGCCCTACATGTGCCCCCTATATAGTAGTGTTGCCATATGTTAGGAAATGTAGGGGGGAAGGAGGGTAACCCCCCCAAAAAAAACAATGTTTTTCACACACAATGGTAAAACACGCCACAGCGTTTTTTGGGACTTAGAAAAATTAAAAAAAAAATTTTCAACCTCCTATCTGACCTGGCGAAGTAACGTCTAGCGTAAGTGCTAACGAACAGCAAAAAGTTGATCTTAGTGAATTTGCGTAATTACCATCCTTCGCCAGTGCGCAACTTCGCTTGGCATAAGGGTGCGAAGTTGCGCAAGTCTATCTACTTTGCTAGCGTAAATTCGCCAGAGACAGTGTTAGTGAATTTGCGAAGTTACGATTTGACATCACGCTGGCAAATTTGCGCTAGCGTTAGACGCTTCGCGCTTTAGTGAATCTGCCCTATATATTTAAGTTGACTTAAAGAAGAAAATCAATCTAAAAGTACCCATTAATTATATATGCCATATTCACTTGTATACCAGTTATTTATTATTAACACACTTTTATCAGATATACATCAAATAGCACATGTTACTGAATTTCAGGTAGCCACTTGTTCACATGCATTGTGTAACATACAAAGCCAAACATTCACATGCACGCATGTACTGTGAAAGGAAATGAATGATCTTGCATTTGTCTTCCAACACCCGTACAGCATACTACTAACTTAATCCAGCAAAGAAAAAAAGGTCATTTTCAAAAACACTGTTCTGCATTTTAAATCATGTTACAATCGCATTGGTGAAATATTCGCGAAACAAGTCGTGGCACGTTTTTGACGCGCGCCGCGTCGATTTTGACGTGCATGCGACTCGTTTTTTTTTACGCCAGCGGATTTTTGGCAGGCAAATTTTCGCTGCCGCTTTGCAAATTTATTCGCCTGTGGCGAATCGCGGGAATTCGTGCCTGACGAATAAATTCGCCCATCACTAATGATGATGTTGTTCAAAGTTAGTGGAGCGCTGTAAAATCTTGGAGGACCACATCTGGCCCAGGAGTCTCTAGTTGGACATGCCTACATCCCACATTAAATTTTAATCCAGCACCTTGCTGAGTATAAACCTAAAATAAAACTGCTGTATGTGTTTCTATACCTTTACCCAAGACAAAATTTTCTGTGAAAATAAACTTTAATATATGTATCTTGTTTCACATCACAACTGTTAACTGTACCTTTGCAAAAACCTCAGCAAACTGATTTACACAAACCAAATTCAAATAATTTAATTTTCTTATTGCAAATATGTACAGATATATAGCAGTTTTTAAATGTATTTTTCCACTTGTTTGCATAGTTTAATGTCATAATATTTTTATGTTGTTCTTGTGCTGGGTGCTTGATTCTGTGAAAGCTGTCCAAATTCTTTGTGCTTATCTAAATGGAGTAAATATTTCTGTATTATGGAATGGTGTAAGAGAAAATGAATATTGTATATGTATGTAAGTGTGGGCGGCAGTGTATTGTCATTGTTAGAAAATATAGCCCTGTGGTATAGTTTGCAATTATCATGTTTTATAAACATATTGTTTTTCTTTATTGTTGTTTACTTGTTGCAAAAGCTGTATTTTCATGTATGTAAATAATCACTATGATTTTTTAAATGCAGTTTTGCTGCAGTGTTCCCCCTACGATTCATTGTAGCTGTATGTGTCTGACGAATGGAAACAAATGTAATTGTGCTTGCATATTGAAAGAATTCAGGTTATAATTGTGACTAAAATGTTCATGTTGGGGATGAGGTCAGAGCTTGCACTCTTCCTTGATGCAGTCTGCCAAGGGAACCGTGGAATTACCTCCATGTTTAAGGTGTTTGTAGCTCCTGGGTTCCCCAAAATGGGGCGGGACAAATGTACTGATACCAGGCGCAACAAAAGGAAGTTCAAGGAGCATATTTTGTATTATCTGTTATTTATATATCCCTGACACATTTCTACAGCACTTTACAGAGCTTATACATCATTCACATAAGTCCCTGTAACAGTGGAGCTTACAATCCAATTCCCCTATTATATTTACACATAGACTGTACCTGTTGGATATGGAGACCATACAAATTCCTTAAAGATAATACCCTGTTTGGAATCAAACTAGTGCAGAGGGCTCTTTGTGTCTGGGCTGGGGCGCCCCAGGCTCTGAATCCATTTTAAGCAAGTAATTCAAAGTTTTCAAAATGTTGTTGTTCACCATAATAACAAAAACGTACCTTATACAGTACACACACACATTGAAAAATTTGCTGCATGATTTTACCTTGCAATGACCATATTATTTCTGTGACCATCACACTTACACCACGTAACACCTGATAATGACTTGTAGAGACACCCACAGTAATATTTGGCCTGTGTAATACTGACCTACAGCAAAAGACTACTACAAATAATAGGACTAATACATTTGCAATACTTGGTATAATGTTAAGGTTTCTTGTTTGTTTGTCTTAAAAATGAAAATAATTGTATTCACTGCACTAGTTCATAAAGTGTATAGATTTTTTTGGTGTTGTTTTAGATTGTATAATTATTTGCACTTATTAACTTTATCCAAGTGTTTCTAATAATGTAGTCTGGATTTGCAAGTTGCTCATTAATTCTAAAATGATAAAGCCTTAGCTTTGAACTTAAATTGATTGTGGAAGCTTTGTAACTTTATGCCTTTTTTGGGGAATTGTTAATATAGCAGTTTATAGGGAAATCAATAACTCCTTACAAATCAAGGTCCAATTATTTAATATTGGATTGTATGAATATCATACTTGTAAAAAAAGAAATCTAGAAAAAAATCTAGTAAGAAGGAATTGCATAGATAAACAATCTTAAATTAGTCTCATGATGTTGTAAAAGGCCTGTCTGCAGTTAACTTAAATTAAAATGGCAGCTGATTTTGTAATTAACGAGAATGAATTGTAATTACATTAATAAAAATGTATTCTGCATATTTTAACTTTAAAAAAATCTGGTTTTTATTTATACAATTGACATTGTTTTGCTTTTACCCTTACTACATGCCACTCTCTAATCATATACTAGTGATGTTGAAATGACTCTCAACTTTCTCCTTCCACAAGAATCAGGAAGTCACTTCACTTCAATTTCTGTTTGTCCTGCTTAGCTCAAGAAACAGGTAATGGGAAAAATGCATTTGTGTTGCAAATTTTAATTGCACATTGTGTACTTATAATAACGGGCCTGAAACATTGCTGTGATTTCGTAATGTCTGCAATAAAGGCATTTTATTCTTAAAAATAATAGTGGTTTTGTTCCAGTTCCAACCAAGCAATATGGGAGATAAACATGGCAAAATGCCCCAGTTTTTTTTGTACTTTTATTCTTTTAGTTAATATGGCCAAACATTTTAATTTATTTCCTCAGATACACAAGTCTGCTGTCACTGTATCATTGCTGGGTGCTATTGCTGTTTGGCTATATATTACTTAAAGTGGACCCGTCACCCAAACACAAAAATCTGTATAATAAAAGTCCTTTTCAAATTAAACATGAAATCCAATTTCAAATTTTTATTAAAGCATTCATAGCTGTTTTAAGCTCATTTAAAAATATCAGCTGTCAATCAAATATTGTCTGCCACTCCTCTATGCCTTAGGCATAGAGGCGGGGCAGATAATTACTTTCACTTTCTATTCAGCACTTCCTAGATGTCAGAGCTCCCCACACATTCCCCAAGTTCTCTTAACCATTTAATTGTGTAGCCAGGATACGGAATAGACATCGGGTCCCACATTCTGGTGCACAAACAAGATTCTGAGATGATGCAAGGCTTGCCTTAATAACAGTGTCCACAAAATGGCTCCTGCCTGCTTGCTATAATTATGAATTCTCAGACTGAAGAAAACAAGATTAAAATAATTTATATAGTGTAATTAATGTTCATTTTGCTTGACCAATGTGATAAAATATGATTTTGAATATTTGTTTGGGGTGACGGGTCCACTTTAATACTATAGAAATCTGTTAACAAGAAAGGAGATGGGTCCACTTTAATACTATAGAAATCTGTTGACAAGAAAGGTGACGGGTCCACTTTAATACTATAGAAATCTGTTGACAAGAAAGGACCTGATATACTTCTAACCTTGCTTTTCATCTGATGCTAAAACCATACCTTCAGGGTCATTGGATGAAAAGGAGTTTATGAAGGACAGTGTTTTGAAACACTCGGCTTGTATAACTGGTCCAGTCTAAGAATGTTTATCTAATCACATTCTCTTCAGCATACATGCACGATCTAAAACAGAAAACACTAAAATCAATATAAGCACACTTATTATGACAAGAGTGTTTGTAAGATCACATTTAATTTAAAATTCAGTTGTTTTAGGAGCAAATGTAATTCTTGTCTTTATACAAATTTATTGAATAATATTACATAGCAAAGGACTGGTCCTGTGGAAAAGTTTTCTTTATTTATACACAAGACACAAACCAATTTATATGTATGTTACCTAGCAGCATCCTACACAAAAAATAAACTCTGATAAAATTAATGCAAATTCAGCAGCTGCAAGAGCCATTTTTATTGCTAAAGGATACCATTTAGATGACAAAGAACTTAAGGGGGTGTCATCTGGATGCCATGTTAATACAGTGAAAAGGGCAGTATATTCCCTTTTTCAACATTATTGAAATGAATAGGTAGGATAAGTTGTGCTTTATTTTTACCCT
>CM044439.1:71845951-71870946 GCA_024363595.1 Xenopus borealis
CTGAACTCACTGTGTGGGACTTCCTCCTTGATCCTCACTACACCCCCCCTCGTGGGAGCCAGAGGCCCCCAATGACAACAATATAGCTACCTGGACCTTAGTCCAATAGCAGGTAGCAAAAGTAAGGGCAAGGGATGAAGCCATAAGGGCCATGATACTTATGGGTCCCGTTTTCTGTTTGCAGGATGGGTTAGCTTTTTTAATTGCTGTTAGGACTGGATGATTTCCTGTTTCCAAGGTTGTATTTATATAAAGGCACCTCAGGGTCTGTGTCTAGTGTGATGTCAAGCATGCTACGTCACTTCCGCAACAGGACGGCATTGGACCTAATTACAGTGCTGCCTGTTGCTCACGTTTCATATCAAGAGAGAAAGGCAATGGCAGTCTGATAACCATTGGCTACATTTTCATCTTAGTAAATGGCCTTTTTCCAAGTGCCAGTTATACTCAGCTGTGTAATTTTCAGCATCAAAATTGTTCCCTCTATGGTGTATATTAAATCATGCTATATGTGATACATTAAGAGTGAATAATATGTTTTGTATCCATTTATATCTAAAATGCAGATCAGGAGCCTAGTCTTCTGATCAAGGCAAAGTGCCAAAATCAGCATAATCACATTATAATTGTTTCTGATGAAAACCAGAATTGTTGCAAAAATTGATGGTGATTAGCAATTTTCCCTATATCTAGTGATGGGCGAATTTATTCGCCAGGGGCGAATTCGCGGCGAATTCCCGCGATTCGCCGCTGGCGAATAAATTCGCGAAACTGGAAAAAAAATTCGCCAAAAAAAATTCGCCGCTCAAAAACGAGTCGCGCGGAAATGACGCGACGCGCGTCAAAAACGACGCGACGCGCGTCAAAAACGACGCGACGCGCGTCAAAAACGACGCGCGACTCGTTTCGCGAATCGGCGAAAAATTAGCGAATTTCTCTGGAAATTCGCGAATTTTTCGCCGAAACGCGGCCGTTTCGCCCATCACTACCTATATCATATAATATAGCTTAACAAGTAGACAGTAAATTGGAATATACTGTATGTACTTCTGGTTATAAATGAACAAAACAGGTTACATAGATGTGAATGGTGGTTGATTTAAACATTGTGGACTAAGTCCTGATCTTGCAAGTTTTTATATCTACTCAAGCTTTTATATCTTCACACTTGTGAAAGGCCTATATAAGGCCAGTTGCTTTTTTGTGACCTGGCTGTAGCTGCCTTTTGCCCACCAGCAACCTGTTTTAGCAGAGCAGTTGATGTCCTTTAATTTCTGAGTGACCTTTTACAGTTACTGAAGCACAGAACATTATTTGAGTTTTCTTTATATTGTGCTTCCATTCAATGTTCCCTCTAATTTCTTCTAATTTTCTTCTCAGCTATGTGTGCAAAAGAAATCTTCTTTAAGATCAAGGACAAGTCCACTTACAATGGTAGTGGCTGTTGGAATGCTAGAGATATTTTTCCCCTTCTTTAGGCTGGGGACAGACAGGGAGATTCAGGGAGATTCTGTCGCCTGCTAAAAACGCCAGGCGACAAAATCTCCCCGAATCTCCCTGTCTGTCCCTACCCTTAGAAGGCATACTAAAAAGAGTCATTCAGTAGTGTATTCCAGAACAGGCAATAGTGTTGGGATAACAATCAAGACTTAGGGGCAGATTTACTAAGGGTTGAATTTCGAATGCAAATTGGACCAGGGAATAGCGGGGAAATAAGAAAATTCGAATTAGAATTTTTTTGCGCAATTCAATTGATCGAATGATCGAATAGGGAAAATTCGATCGAATCCAATTTGAATTCGAATCGAATATTCAAACGATTTTTAAGTGATCGATCAATTTCTCTTATTCGATCTTAGGGAATGATCTGACGAAGTAGGTGATCGAATTTAAATTTAAAGGTGAAGTATTCGACCATTCGAATATTCGATGGTCGAATTTGCCTAATTTACATATTTGAAATTCGAATTTGAATCTTTTTGAAAATTCGATCGAATATTCGAATCCCTCATGTGAATATATGTGAATTTAGTAAATCTGCCCCTTAATATAACTCCAAAATAACATTATATATTATAATATATGATAAATATATAATATAATATAAAATCTTTAGATTTAGAATCCACCTTTATAAGAATGTTAAAGGGCTGGATCCACCTGTACAAGAATATTAAAGGGCTGGATTTAAACTAATTAATTGTTTTTATGGTTTTGAACATAACTTAAAGCCTTAAGGGCTAGAGCAGACGGGGAGATTCGGGGGCATTTTGTCGCCTGGCGACTTGTAGCCGCGACTTGTAGCCCCCGAACCTCCCCGAATAGACAGGTCCTGGGGCGCACCGGCGTTACTCGCGAGTCAATTTGGAGCGATTCCACAAATCGCGCCGCTGCGTGTGAATAGGCGCAGGCGTTTTTAAGTAACGCCGGTGCGCCCCAGGACCTGTCTATTCGGGGAGGTTCGGGGGCTACAAGTCGCGGCTACAAGTCGCCAGGCGACAAAATGCCCCCGAATCTCCCCGTCTGCTCTAGCCCTAAAGGAGAACTAAAGCCTAACTGTAAGTAGATCTCTCTGCAGATGCCCTAGCAGCACGTGCCTCTCCTGCCTAACCCCAGTTACAGCCTGGGCACAGCTAACCCTGTCCTAACTGTCTGCCTTACATGGTTACAAGGGGTTAGTTTGTGTTGCTGTCTAGTGAAAAAACATAGTTCTATTTAAACAGCTGTATAAATAGAATGATGTATAACATGCCTTTAATTAAGTACCATGTGGTACAATTAAACCAGTGGCAAACCCTTTGCCTTTTATAACATTTTTCCAAATGGGGTTAAAGAATTAAAGGCACAGGTACTGGTCTGATCCCTATAGCAGCCATTCAGTAAGTAACATTTACTGGTCACCTGTTTAAAAGCAAACATATTATTGGTTACTATGCACACACATAAGGACACAGCAACCAAATACAGAACACAGAATCATTCTGAATAATGTGTTGACTTCTACCTGTGCATCATGATATTCTATTGACTAAACTACATTTACCCCAAACTACTTCCATGATTTTTATATTTTCTGAAGCTACATACTTTTTCTATTTAGTAGAGAGTGGTTTTGTGTATTCTCAGACAACATCATATTACCTTTTTCATAACAATGTGACACATGTTTGAAAAATAATGAGCAATTATAAAAAAAACAGCTAAAGATGGAATTTCCTAGTTTATATGAGCAGATTTTTATTAAGGCTAGAGAGGGCTAAGCTTTGAGGAGAAAGAAGCCAAAAGCAAAAAAAAAGTTTTGCTGACTGCGTATTCTAATTGTGTTTGAATTTCAGGTGGCCATTTCAACTAATTCACAGGGCTGACCACTTTGCTGCGCAAATGAAGCTTGTAGGTCCCAGAGGTTCTTGAACATAAAACAAAAGTTTTATTGTTAAACACAGCAGAGTTCTACTAACAGATCTTTCGAGGTAGAGATATGTAGACACAATCAAAGCAGTGATTAACACTTTCACCACTGCCAAGACACTGGTTAGTTTTAAGATACACCTTTAGTTCACAAACTAGTGGCCCCGATACCCTCCAGTGAAATTGTTCAGGGAGTAAATAAGTCTTAAGCTGGATGTAGACATGCCAACAGGGCCATGACCATGGTTAGTCATATTTATATCAAGGCACCGGAGGGCCACCCCCAAAACCTGCTGCCCTAGGCACAGGACCTCAGGTGCCTTGATATAAATATGGGGTGGCCCTCGGGTGCCTACAAATGTATTTTTAAATTAAAAAAAAGTCTCTTCCACGGATTTCAGTTGGAAATCCAGTGAAAGAGCTGGGGGGGCTGAGGGGAAGGGGGCTGGCTGGTTCCATGACGTCTGTGCGTGTGACGTCTCACGTGGCGCATAGGGGGCATGTTTAAGTCTGATACCTAGGGCAGCATCGGACCTAAATACAGTCCTGTGTGCCAGTCTTCTGAACTAACCATTCAGATTAAAATAAAGAAGTAAAGAGAAAAACATCATATGATGCTCAAGCTATTAATTGACAGGCAGCAGGACTGGACTGAGAATTAAAATAGGCCCTGGCATTTCAGGTACACACGAGGCCCATGAGCCCACATAGAGGCCCAAACAGCCCCCACCAGCCCACTAAATACTGACTTTCTATGGCACCTTATAGCAGCCCCTCTGGCATTTGCCCTAACCCACAAATGGCCAGTCCGGGCCTGACAGGCAGTAACTGTATAAAAGTTATGTCTCACAAATATTGTCAGCAATACATGCAGACATATTATCTGTAGCTAATGTAAATCTTTTAACCTGTCCGATCAACTGAATGACCAATATCCGTGGTACGAAAAATGTCGGGACACTCTCCAGATGGTACGGAAATAGTACAAATCATCGTTCGTTTGGAATCTTTGCATCTGTGGCCAGCTTTAATCTCTTCAGCACTGTGGTCCCTTCAGGGAGGGCTATCTCCAGCTATCAATGTTTGCAAAGAGCACAAGGCTGCTTTTCGTAGCAAGTCTCACTACCTTACATTCCTAGAACTGGCTCAAACAAAGCTGGTCCAATGTGTGACTAAACCTTGCTCACAGGGTGCCTTTGCCCAAGTACCAGGACCCAGCAACTCGGGGATTGGCAACATGCAATTGATAACCCTATGGGTCACTACATATATTATGTAATTGATTTATTCTTGAGGTGTCTCATGGACAAAAACATAGTTTGTACAAAAAAGGATTCTGGTAGATCAGGGGCCCCAGAGAACCATTTTCCTGCAGAGAAACTCAGCTATCCTTATTTCAGTGAAACTACAAGAACAGATTTTTCTTTTTATCTTAGTGAAAGGTTAACAAAAAAATCTGTAATTTGATACTGCAGTATTATGAAGAATCCATCTGTCTACAGCTTACCATTCTCTGGCTGACAGGGTGCAATTGTAGTCTCTGCATTCTGGGTGGCATAATGAGGACTCTTCCTCTGCCTGTGAGTTCCAAGCCTTGAAAGACATGGAGCTATTTGCTGAAACCCTCAACATTAAAATCATAACCACTGTCAAACACTAAGCATTTTAAAACCTCCTGTTTGCACCATTCAAATACGTGAGAGAAGTTAGATACACTGGTGAATGCAAGGTGGTGCCATAAGAATGAATTGACAGGCAGAGGTAAAACAGGAATCTGTTCCTGGGGTATGAATTGTACTGGTAGTACTTGCTACCTAATATTATTTCCTTTCATGAACATTGCACACAGAATAATTGAAAGAGTGCAATTATCGGGACTTAATACATTTGCTAAAATTAACTAAATGCTTACTCGGTTATTTCATGTTGTGCCATTACATTTACACTTTCCATATTTAGTCAATGTTTGTCAATACCTACCATTACACAGCATTTTGTTGATATTAAATTTGACATAATAATTTGGCATCATTTTTTGGCACACCTGTTAGTTCCTTGGTACAAAGACAAAAAATTCATAAATGATTTACCTTAGTGTTATCTAAATGATGAGGGATTATTCAATATATAGACTACTTATGGAAAAATTACCATGCTGCACATCTCATTTTGCTAACTGGGCAGAGCTACAGCATAAAACATCAGTATCCAAATGAAGAAGATGCAGTTACATCTATTTTGCATTGATGTTGACATTTTAAGCTTAAAAATCAAATTAATACAGTGATGTGCAGTGTACATTATAAAAGTATCAAGATTCAAGTCTGTTTTATGCCCTATCACACAGAGCGTTGGCTCTGCTGCTCTCAGTCTGTTCCAAGGAATGGAGATTGGCCAGAAAACACCTTTTTTGGGCTGATCTCCACTTCCGCTCTTCTCTGTTACAAGCAGCTACAGGGAAATACAGAAGGGAGCAGATCTGCTTCGCTCAGCAATGACACTGTTATTAATATGATTAGAGAAGGATAGATTTTGGTCAAACATAACCCCGTGCCAAGTCAACAGGGTTAATGATCATGCCATCTGTTGTAATAGTAAAAGAAGAAGGGCCAGGTTTGGTTGGAAAGATGAGGGATCATTTATCAAAACTGGACAAATTTGTGCATGGGCAGTAATCCATGGCAACCAATCAGATTGATGCATTTTATATAGGTTCAGTTTGAGGTGGTGTTGATTCATCCAGGATTCAATAACCTTAACAGAAGCCACTTGAAGGACTAGGGTTCAGTGTAGCAACATTGGTTGAGTAGTGGTGCAAATACACAGTACCCTCTCTGTGTGTAGACAATCTCAAATAAAAATGGATCGGCACCTGGGGCAATGGAGAAAAGCGCTATATGGTATAGTAATTAGTGAATTCTTCACAAAGACACCCTTTGTGCAGGTATAGACATAGATATACTGGCGTGGGCCCTCTTAGGCGTGGTTCTGGCAGCAAAGATTTACAATCACTTCCACCACTGTAGCAGAAATGCCTACTTACTAGACCAATACTTGGGGTAATATGTATAACAACTCTTAGGTGTAGCTCCTCCTCACGGTGAGCCCTTTAATTCCAAAGAGAGGGAAATAGAAAACCCATAGTATAATTCCGTTTATTTAAAAATTTCTAAAAGAGCAGTAATTCACTCACATTTAAAATAAAGTTCAGTCCCATATTGTGGGGAGTAATGATTTTAGCTTGCACAATTATCTTTCCCCTTCTGTCTCCTCGAGCGTCAGAAGCCTCTGATGAAGCTGATGACATCAGCGAAACGCGTCGGGCGTATTGGTCTAGTTAGTAGGCATTTCTGAGGCAAGAATCCACCCAGAGAACTGTGCGGATTTTTTATAGGTAACATATAATTTGCCTCAAATTACAATTAAGGGAAGAAAACCTCTAGACTAGAATGGAGCCTGGAGCTCTAAAGCTGGAGCACTTAGGATAACATGGGGACCCTAAATTTAGTTAGGCCTAAATTTATTGGACCAATAAAGGTTAATACATCTTTTTGAAGATCAGCTATTGAGGATCAGCAAGTTCATGAACAGGGAAAGCAGTTTTGTCAGACAGGACATTTCAACCACACATATCCTGTCTAACCATGAAATGGAATACTTAAAGGGATTCTGTCTTGATTTTTATTGTGTAGTTTTCATTTCTGTGCTTTCAGAAAGAGCCATCACTTCACATTGGAACTGCTTTTAGATAAGCTTTTTTCCCAACTCAGTTTAACTGAAGGAGTCACAGTGGGACTTGGATTTTTACTATTGAGTGCTATTCTACAATCACTCTAGGATACAAACTGAGTGCAAGAGCTTGAATTGTCAAGAAGAAAAATAAAGGGGAAAAGGAGCAGCCCTGTCACATCCCATTATTGATTCAGACAGCTGTCCTCTTTAGGGTAAGCATAAAAAGTGGATATAGCTTGATATAGCTTGTATAAACAACAAAACAAATTTTTCTAGGCTTACATATTTATATAAAACTTAATTAGCAAAAACAGAATTAGCAATGTAGTATTCTAAGCCTCTAGCTCTTCATTAGGTCATGAAACAGTCAGCATTTACATCATTATTTGTTTTGATTTTTGTTGCATTCATCAGTTGATGTTATAACTTGCCATTGCATGGGTCCTGTGCATCAAACTTCAAGTGAGCTCTTGATTTACATAGAGACAAAATTTTAGTTTTTGCACAGGAGGCACAATATACATGGCAGATTATGTTAATGCCTTTAAAAGAGGCTTGGATAATTTCTTGAACAGGCATACTATAAAAGGCTCCTATAATCCACATTGGTAAATATAGTTAATGTGAGTGTATGCAGGGGTCAGTGTGAATGTGTGCCTGTATGTGCACACATACATAAATACATGGACTTGTAACAGTATGTTACTATGTAACTATGTAACATGAATGCACCTCATTTATATCTGAGAGAATTTCAAATAAACTTGTTCAAAATAACAGATTTGCAATTTTGTGTGAAAATGCTTGGAGGACAGCTCTGAACCATCATATATGGAGCAGGCTGGGGGGAAAACTCAATTTATTTTATGGACCATTCAATTCACTGTGCACACAAACATAGCAATGACACACACACACACATACATGTTAGGTCACTAGAGCAAATTAATGGACAAATTTCTGTCTTTTACTCCAACACTTCTTCCTGTTATTTCTGGTCAGGTGCTCTTTGAGGTAACACTCAGACTATCACAAAAATGGTGGCTCAAGTTGAAAGATGTAAAAGGGTAATATTTACTGATATATATTGAAGTTTGGTAAAATCTGCTGGTTAAGAATTCATTCTATTCAATCTGCTTTGTTAAGGGTAGACAATCTCTTACACTACCTCTAACTGAACATGATTTTGCAGCCACACAAATGTGAGTACATTGTGTAAAGGGAACCAAGTTTTGTCAGCCATACTAAAGTACAGAGCTGCTTTGCACCTTAACATGTTGCATCTTTTACTTCAGTTACAGTAAGAAGCATAATTGAGGCACTGAAGTAAAGAGTAGTGATGGACGAATTTATTTCCGAGATTCGCCGCTGGCGAATAAATTCGCGAAAACCAGTCACGCCGTTTTTGACGCGATGCTTTGAAAACTACACGACGCGCGTTGAAAACTACGCGACGCACGTCAAAAACGTGCTGCGACTCGTTTCGTTAATTTTTCGCCAATTCGTGGAAATTCGCAAATTTTTCTGCGAAGCGAAATGGGGTAGATTCGCCCATCACTATTAAAGAGAAAAGGAACTACATGGACTCATGTATGTGGTTTTATTGAATGCAAACATAAACACATTATGCCACTTAGAACATGCACTCTAATAGGAATTAGTCCCAAGGAGGGCATTACTTCTATAAAATACACTAGAGCCAAATATCCTGTAAATTATATCATTATAAACAGTGCTTAATTATGTCATTGGTTATAATTGGAGCTTAGTGATGTCATTTCTCTTACATGACTTTCTGAAACTTGTCTATTTTAATAAAGTACTGCCTGTTGCAAGATATGAGGATATTAGATGTCACCTTGGTCTTCGGCCTCTTGCTTTTATATGGTCATGGAACTCTTTGGTAACTTATAATATCCTTATATTTTACAAGATGGGGTACTTTGGTCACTATATATTTAGAAAAGGGAACAATTATTGCCTATAAATGAGACCCGCAACCACATTATAGCCACAGGCTACAAAGCAGATTTTCCGTGTGTATAGATAGAAAGATATAACAATATATAGTTTTGAAGAAAATAATACATATATATTTAACAAAAAAAAGTTATAGTCTATATGTATATTTTTGGTTACAATTTGCAGTTTTCATGTGCCCTGGCTTTCAAGATAAATGTTTCAAAGGGCCCCAGCACATGAAGTGAATGCGATTCACTCCTTTAAACTCTGAATAACATGCTTTTTTTCTGTGTAGCTCTTATTTGTTTAGTTCATTGGATTATGTCCTAGATAAGCATTAATGTGTTTTCAGGGCACATTCGGTTACAGGTTTCATGTCGGTTAAATCTGTATATTCCGCATTTGTTCAGAAAATGTAATTAAAATGGCAGATTGGTCTTATGCTTGCCTTTCATATGTTTTATAGAAAAGTAGCTTTGTGCAAATCTGCCACCTGTTTTTTTCTCCAGGTCATAACCGACAGATTTCATTTTAAAATTCCTTGTTATGATGTTAAGGGAGGGTACATTGCCTTCTGTTGCTGAAGGTTGCCTTGATTTTCTTTTTTACATGAAACAGCAAGCTATTTTAAAATGCAAGATATACCTTATTGTACCCAGTTGTTACAGTTCTTCAAGCAAAGCAACTTTGTTTCTGTTATGACAACTCTAACCCTATTTTTGGCTTAAAAAGTCAATTACCAACTAGTAGAACATGGGCTACAATGGACCCTCTTTCAGCAAGATGGACTTTCAATAGGTGAAAGGAGCATGTGAGGGTGTTGCTAGGGGTTCCAAAACAATAAAAAAACAGGCTTTATGATGTAGATCAATAAATGCCAGGTGTAACAGATACAGACAAAATGGAACACTGAAGGAATAGCAGGGGGAGATGAAAGTATACACCTTCCAGGTTGTCAGTACTAGTGATGGGCGAATTCGCGGCAAATTTCGGCTGGTGAAAATTCGCCAAAAAAACGAGTCGCACGCTGGCGAATAAATTCGCGAAACGCCAGCGAAATTTCGGCTGGTGAAAATTTGCTAAAAAAAACGATGCGACGAAAACGACGTGATGCGCGCCGAAAACGATGCGACGCATCGAAAACAGCGCAACACGCGTCGAAATCGACGCACCGCTTCGTAGTTGACGCAACACGCGTCAAAAGTGTGCCGCGACTTGTTTCGCTAATTTTTCGCTAATTCGCAAATTTCTCTGGAAATTCGCAAAATTTTCGGTGAATCGAAACTGGGGAGATTCGCCCATCACTAGTCAGTACCTCATGTGGTCTGGATCTCTACAATAGACGTGGAACTGGAATAGAACAATAACCTGTTTCCCTTGTCAATACTGTGGTCACTTCACCTTCACTCTACAGACAAGCAGAGCCTGGGGAGAGCTACTTCCGGTCTATCCTCCTTGATGGAGCTTAAAGCTGCCCTTGCTAGCAAATGCTTATTGACTCTCATAGAGAGTACTATAACAGTGGCTTTCCTGAGGTTTCATTCAATGGTTCCCTGCTCCCCCAACTTCTCAAAAGGGGTTGTCCCTTGGGGCCTTGATGACTCTAGGCTCAATAGACATTCACCCAGATCAACTGCTGCAGGCCAAAGCACTATACAGTTACAGTGATGCAGGATATGGACATCAACCAATGATTACATGGGTTTTAACTCAGCATAAGGGAATGAGGCACTGATAGGTACATGAAGCCATAGGGGCCATTAGACCTATGGGTTCCTACACAACGTTACAGAAAATAAATGGTCACTCATTTCAAGCTTGCAACATTATTTCCACTGATCAAGGATCAAGAGCTTTTATTTTGCTTTGCATACAAAATTTGAGTGCACCACCCATATATATGCAGTGATTTGCAGTTCAACAATAATGGTGTGCCAGGTAATTAGATTTGCAATTTAAAAAAAAAAATTCAAAAGAGAAAAGAAAAAACTCTGCTGGCACCTCCCTACTCAGTGATTTCTAGATACTTATTAAGGAAGCAGAATTTAATGCTATAATATTTTACTTTTTATGATCTGCATTATAAACAGCTATTCAGTCCAAAAGATCAACCAAAAAAACAGACATCCCATAAGTTAAAAACCATGCTCCAACCAATGGTTGCAGTGTGCTTCACTAATTCCAAGCTTGTAACATACAGTACTTTCTGCTGAACAAAGTTCAAGAGCTTTTATTTTAACCCAGTGACATTCAGCCACTTCTGAAAATATACTAATGTTACACCTGGTGCCACCAGTTAAAAATGTTTTTTGGTCCATTACTACAGTAAATTGCTCCATGGACTAAATGTTGCCATTTTTATCCGGCAATTATCCATGCAGGGTATCTTACAGATTTAGGGGAATTGCTACTATGTGTCATTTGTTTTGTACCATATGAATGTTTATATGTATTTTGAACAACCAGAAGGGCTGTATGAGTCAGCTTAGACTGCTTTCTGTAGAACTCAGATTAACCTTGTAAATGCTAGTAAGTCTGCAGGGGAGACAGGTTGGGGATTATAACTGCCAGTCAGTGCTGACAATGTAAAAGGAATATTTTAATAAGAATACTGTTGTCTTAAATGCAAGGATGCCTGCCTTCAATTGCCTGCATCTGTCCACTTGAACAGTACAAACAATCCATTATTATTCTTTATTATTTATTTAGGATTTACTCCCCGCTCCTTCTCACTTTGCTGTGGTTACTGATTTTCATATGTAAACTTACAACAATGAAGGTGTTGCTGAAGGTACTGCTGCTCCAGGAAACAATTCTGCACTTCTTTTGAGCTATTAGAAATACCAATATTATTAAATGAATCATACACATGATTTAAACATGGAGTCAAGATGCCTTAAAAGCATACAAGGCAAAATGGTTGGGTGAGCAGGAGGACCCACTGACTCCTTCGCCAACTGGTAATTTTCCTGCTACCCTGGTGGGCCAGTCCAACACTGTTTATATAGTATGAGATCCATTATTCGGAAACCCATTATCCAGAAAGCTCAGAATTGAAAGGACATTTCCCCATGACTTCATTTTATTTAAATAATTAAATTTTTAACAATGATTTGCTTTTTCTCTGTAATAATAAAACAGTACTTTATTCTAACTGTCACATAATGAATCCCTACTAGAAGCAAAACAATCCTATTGGTTTTATTTAGTTTTTAAATGATTTTGTAGTAGACTTAGGGTCTGATTTATCAAAATGTATATCGAATGTAATTTTTTTCTGAAAACATGGTCAGCCTTACTCCCTTTCATGAATTGAACTCGTTTATCAATATTTTTTCTCCAAAAAATTGAAGCAACAAAATCTCATGACAAAATTGAGCATGAATTCGTATAATACAATTCACGCTCCGGAAACTGAATTTTATCGAAATTTCGCTGTGAAAACTTGACTTTTTCAGATTATCCAGCACAGATCACAATGTCAAGGGACATCTGCCACTGACTTCTACATGACCTCAACATATTTAAGGTATTTTGGGATTTTTAACAGCTTTTGGGGGTATGATAAATCTCTAAAAAAAAATTTTTTTTTCATTTTCCCTAAATATCGCAACCAGAAAAAAATTGAGGTTTAATAAATGGGTCCCTTAAAGTACTGAGATCTAAATTACTGAAAACCCTGTCCATACCCAGTGCATGAATTTGGGTGAAAATAAGTGGAGGGATGATTTAAGCCAAAAACAAGCCACTCAAATAATAAGCCACACCTACTGTTTAAACGTCTTGATGTAGCATAACAAAACACCAAATGGTTGGAGCCCACTGCAGGGATATCACACATCACTCACATGAAATATGTAAATAACATTAAAACATACCCTTATATCCATATTCCACCCCCCCCTCAGCACATGATTAAACACCTTAGGGCCCCAATAACAATATCCAAATGTTAAAAAAAGAACAACAGTAGGCACTGGCACCCCCCCTTGCAATTATACCTGCAAGGAGAAAGTCGGTTACGTGGAATGCAATATAGGTGGGGGGGCATGTTTGGAGGTGCTATAGCTCACAACTGGGATGAGAGGGCCCAGAGGCAGCATCCCCAGTGGATGTGCTGATATATTCTCCAATGCTGGTCCTGTACTACACTTTTCGTATCCATTTACTCCGAAATCACATGCCTCCCATCTGACTTATCTGCCATTCCATATTATATTGAGAACTGCTCAGTAGGACATTGTTGCAAATAACAAAACATTCTCCTAGGGTTGTTAATTGATACAGAGTTTCTATTCATTCACTCCAGAATCACATGCCTCTCATTGTTACAAAGAAGAAACCATATACTGTATATTGGAGTGAGTAAGTTTGGTCATGTAGTCTATTTGCCTGCAAACTTGATCTGTTTGCCAGCCAGTGTTGGGTACAGGCCTGTCTACCTATCTGACCAATTACATTGGAGCCCTGGAGAATATCTCAGCACGTCAAATATTTTACTGTGGAGTTTGCTTTTATGAAAAATAAAAATCCCAGATACTTTATCTAATAAATGAACAAAAGCTACTCTAAACAATATAAATAACTGGCAAATAAAAGAAAATATTTAATCCTATCAACCTATGTTGATAATTGGATAAAGAAGTAGGAAAATGAGTTCAAATCACTAAAAGTCATTCTTTGTTGTGCACTCTCTGCTCTGCAATATTTTGACATATTTGCTGGCCTTCAAAAATATCAGCAGATGCATCAAAAGATGGAATAGGTGCAGTTCTACTACAACAATATGGTAAGAAATGGAAACCAGTTGCAAATGCATCCCTCCCATTCAAACACACACACAGAGCGTAATATGCAAAAATAGAAAAAGAGACTCTTGGTATTGCTTTTGGTTGTGAAGCATTCCACAACTTTGTGTATGGGACCAAATATATATTTTAAATAGATCACAAGCCACTGCTTACCATCACACATAAAGAGCTATGGAAAGCTCCTCTACGGATTCAGCATTTGTTATTGAAATTGTAGAAATATAACTTCAAAGTAGAATATACACCAGGCAAATTCCTTATATTTGCAGATGCATTATCAAGGACACGGAATGAGGACACTGTTGCATCAGGCAGTGAAAAGGAATCAAGTGTGGAAATAAATATTAATAGAGTTACAGTATGGCTAGGAAAGCAGTATCAGAAGAAATGTGGAAGAAATTTAAAACAAGGACTGCCTCAGATGATCATCTACAATAAGTGTTAACTGCATCAAATTCAAAGAATCCCAAAAAATATCTTCCAAATCATCAATATTGTGCAAAAAAAGTGCAAAAGACAGACTCAAGTGATAACAAGCTGCACAACTTGCCAAACCTTTTCTCCTGCACTTCCAAGTGAACCCCTAATACAGAGAGAAATGCCATGTGGACCCTGGGATACAATTGTAGTTGATATATTCATGTTGAATGGAAAGTAGCATTTGGCAATATTAGATGCATACTCCGATTATCCAGAAGTTTGAAAATTTAAAAATAGCACATCAACTGAGGTATGCAAAATACTTAAACACATTCTTCAGATACAGAATACCAAGAGAAGTAAGAACAGATACTGGTTTTCAATCTATAGGAAAATACTTTATAAGATTCACAGAAGAATTTGGTTTAAAGCATGTCACTTCAAGCCCAAGATTTCCACTGAGTAATGGACTTGCCGAAGTTGCCTCACGAGGAACCTTGGCCGATTTTAGAAAATGAAGCACCACGTGTGAATTGGCGCAGGCCGATTTTCATTTTAGCCAGTGTAAGACAGGGGGAAACAGTTTGGGGAGATTAGTTGCCCCAAAGAAGAAGCAATTTGTCACTGGGGAGACTAATCTCCCCGACTGACCCTAAAACTACAGAGCAAACAGCCCTGGAAGCAGGCAAATCTCCAGCAGAGTTATTCCTTGCAAGACAAATACAGACAAAATTACCTGCATTGGAGCTTAAGTGTTACCACAATGATAAGACCCTACATAAACGATAAAGACAACAGAAACAAAAGATGCGCGAGACAGAAGAAAAATGATGACAAAGGTACAAAAACACTTGAACATTTACCATCAAATTTTTGATCGAAAAAGGGACCGAATAGATCAGTTTTCAGTTGAATAAAAATAGTTCGAATTGTTCAAATACATCGTTTGATTGGAACAATTGGAACGATTTTGGGCAAAAACCTTAGAATTTCTAAAACTTAGAAAAAAAATCACTGTAAAGGTTCCAGGAGGTCCCCCATGGCAGTTCAGCAGCTATAAGGTGGCAAAGTGTCGAATTTGAATTTTTTTAAAGACACAGTACTTCAAAATTCAAATTTTCATATCAAATTCTGGGCTATTCGATTGTCGAAGTAGCCCAAAATTACTTCAAAATTTGAATTTTTTAAATTCAAATTTAATTCGAATTTTCACTTTGACCCGTAGTAAATGTACCTCACAATCTCACCTCATTCATATGAGGTTAAAACAAATGATGGAAAAAAATTAAGGGAAATGAAAGGCATTTATGTAAAACCCTAGAAATACCAAGCCTGTCAGATGAGCCACAGGACCAGTATATGGTTTACATGGAGCAGCATCTACCAGTGGATACTTACTGGCCAGAGAAAAATCAAGGAAACAATGCGACTGGAAATATGCAATTGTCAATTCATAACAGTGAGGACAACCAGATGGATGCATCAGAATCTTTTCTGAGAGATACTGCGCCCATCCAAGGAACACGAAACTCAGATCATGCCACAGTTAATACACAAAATACAACTGACAATTACTAGGTGCACATACTTAATCATAATGTGCAAACATGTTATGGCCATGTTATCAAAAAACCATCAACTTAAACAGTGTTAAAGGGACATGGTCAGTTGTTACAGCAATATAATTATAGCAAATCACCTGTTCTAAGTAACAACTATTAATGGTTTGTTGTTTGTTGCGATCGGCTCCCAGAACAGGTGCTAAGCTCCCTGGTCATGGCTCTGCTTCCACCTGTAGCAGCTGCCGTTGGCCTTGGAAGGAGCCTTCAGCTACTCAGATGCTGTCAGGGCTAAATAAGAGAGGAACAATGCAAGAGTTCTGGACAGGCAAAGTGGCATGGTGTCATTACTGAAGTTTTAGGACAGATAGCACCAGTTCAGGGGATGGACGAAAAGCGTAGTCAGGCAGGTCGGGGGGGAAGCACATAGGTGGGGCAAACTTCACAAGCAAAGGAGACTGAGCTGTACAGTCAGAGAGCCATGCTTCTTTTGTGTACTGTATTTTAATAAATACATTGCAAAACCCAGAATCTCATTATTAAGGAGTATAACACACAACCCCTCATGTTTTTCTCCTTTATCACATTTTTCATAGTCCCTCTCTATTGCTCTTTGCCCATTCTACTCCCTCACAATATTTGCCTTACCTAGGGCCATAAGAAATTCAGGGATGTTAATTGATTTAACGAAGGTGCGCTGATGTCACATGCCGTGCACACTGTCGTCATCAGATATGATGTGACGCCACATTCTTCCTCGGTCCCTCTACCCCTCTACCCCTCACCCCTGGAGGGTGGGGAGGGTTTAAAAAAAAAATGGGCACCCTGAGGGAGGCCTTCAAAACCATGCCACCCTAGGCACAGGGGCCTATGTATAAATATGGACCTGGCCATAAGAAATTAACACTAGAGTTCTCACCAAAATACTCAGGAGTTTTGTCCGTTAATCACACATTTTGTCACCAGATCACAATTGCACTTCATTTTTAAATGGACCATCTTCTCAATATTATCAATGCAAAATTCTTCTGAATCAGTAAACAGAAATACTGGGTAACAGCTGGTATGACTCCATTCCTTCTTGAAACAGGAAAACCCTGCAGCACCAGTCTTTATCAGCGCTGAAAATTTTTCTGTGACAAATTCTGACAGGGAACTTTCGTACTTGAACAGGAATCCTGCAAACAGGGATCAGGCAACTGGTCAGGGCAGGACAGGAAGCAATATTTATAGTTAGGAAACAGGCAGTAATATATCTAGTCAGGAAACAGGCAAAGATCAGAAAAATACTGAATTTGCAATTATTAGGCTTGAGCAGGATCTGGAATACAGAAGCTAGCTTAGATAACATTATACAGAAAAAAGGTCATTTTAAACCAAAAAGGCAGTACACAAGTGTTGAAATCCTTGCCTATGTCATGGTACTCCTCTGTGTAGCTCCATTGACTGGCACAGTGTTGGCATGTGTGCACTGCTACACTGTGCACTTCTACTAAATATTACTACTACTAAATTTTTATACAAAATGACTTACTTTTATGCTACAAATAAATAATTAAATGCATAAGCCTAAAAAGGATTATTGAAAAACAAATAAATGAATCAACTGAGGTCACCAATCCAAAGTAAAAAAAAAACAACAAATAACAGGAGTGAAAAAGTCAATAGGTTGTTTCTTATTTAATATGTGAGCAACCATGAAATGAAATCTTTGCCACTTTAGGTGGAGTACTTCAGTTTTAGCTGTTCCTAGTGTATTTGACATTAATGTTTTTATATGTTTATTCACCTATATATTAATTGTTTACCCTTTACTGCCTGGTATTGATTATTTTCTATTTTCTGTTTATTCAAGCATTATTATGGTGGATATTAACCCTTATATAGTTTATAAAACATTTCATTAACTTTTATATTTTTTCAGCTGCACTTTTGCACTGACACATATTGTATGGTGTAAGAACTTGCCATCTTGACCTTGATTACTTACTAGGAAGCAGTTGTCCAGGGAACTTATATAAAAGCTTGATTATCATAACAAAGGGTTTCCTGTGACTTTTGAGTCCTATGTCCATAAACCAACTTACTGTATGCAGAAGACTTGCTCAACAGGATGTAGGCAAGTTGAGGGTTTATCTCTGCATCTTGTCAGTTGGGAGGGTTTCTGTGGGGGCAGGTGAAAACCCAGGATAAAAGAACCCTGGAAAGGAGAAGGAGGGGACTGAGGGCCTGAGCTGGGCAGCTGGGATGAAGAAGGAGGCATCTGGGAAGCTGGAGGAGCCGGGAACAAGACAGCATGTGAGGACTACAGACCAGAGGTGAAGCCAAGATCAAGCTGACCTCTATTCCATTGTTATGGTAGTAACAACAATGTAGACTTGTATAGTTTGTAGCTGTAAATATTGCAATTATTGTCTTAGTTATGTGTAATCATTTATAGTATGTGTAACAATCTATTGATTTATTATTCAAAATACAGTCATTTTATTGGTGTGGATTCTTTGTCTGCTCAAAAGAGCCAGAACCCTAGTGAAAGGTATATTATATTAAATTATTGATATATACAATATAAATATTCTATACAAAATTACAATGGTGCTACTGATATGGTGCATGTATAATTGTAAATAAAGATTATTATTTATTTCTGTACTTACATATTAATGTTTTAATATCAATTAAACCTTTAAGTAAAGTTATATATTTTATGGATGTTTAGCATGTTTAGCATGCTTAGTTTGGGTTACTAGGTTCCCCTCAGTGTATATATCTATTAATAAATGGATTTACATTTAACGTTTTTCACTATGGATACCAATTACTATTATATTAAGGAATTTGTTACTATGCTTTAGAAATAGTGCCTTGTACTAATTTTACTTTCAAAAAAAGAATCCCTGTAGCCTTCCGGCCCACCATTACTGACCGTTGCCTGTCTGCTGCGTAACTTCATTCCCAGAAGTGATGTCAGGCTTGATGGGACAACGTAATGTCCTGATAGGCTGGAGGAAAAATATAAACAGTTCAACAGAACTTGTTTTCTACTTATGAGTGTTTTAATTCCTAAACTTAAAATGGTATGTAAAGCGGAGTATGGTATGGGTGGTATAGGGGAGGTGACATTTTTAGAAAGTGTCCTTTCAGTGCCAAGCATTTACTTGGCTATTCCATATTAGAATGTAACCCCAACCCCTCTGGTAAGGGCTAGTATAATATATATTATATACAACCGCCTACCCAGTGCCAAAGGAAGTCATTGCTAAGCAATACTTTAATGACCCTTTTCCATAACTTGATAATAATATAGTATCTGTGCACCCAAATAAAAACACTTGAGGCAGAGATTTAGTCACCTGGCGACAAATCACCTCTTCTTCGGTTGACAAATCACCTCTTCTTCGGGTGACTAATCTCCCCGAACTTCCTTCCCGCCAGTTCGAATCTAGTTAGAATTTCAGTGATTTAGATTCTATTTAGATTTTAGCCGGCGGGAAGGCAGTTAAGGGGAGATTAGTTGTCTAAAGAATAGTCGATTTGTTGCCGGGCGACTATATCTCCCCGAATCTCCACATGTGTCATTGCCCTAAGGAAGAAAGCTGCAATTATTACTTAAGTCTGCTGCAGTATGGTGGTATAGTAGGCTCAGTGATCCTCAGTTATTATTATACATTGCAATACAGGTATGAGAAAACCTGTTATCTAGAAAGCTCAAAAACATGGGAAGTCCAAGTACATGGAAGCCAATAGGGTCAATTTTAAACCGATAATTGTATTTTTTAAACATATATTTCCAAAGCATTCCAGATAATTGATTCTTTACCATCTCAATGCGGAGAGGAGGAAACAAATATACTGTAATTAAGGAGTCTTCAACTAGTTTTGAAACAACTAAATAATACTACAAGCTGAATGCCACAATTTACAGAAAAAAAAATAAATGTACACTATATCCATGTAAAGCATGGACTTTTTTGTGCAATTTACTTGGTAAATTGCTATTTTTTCAAGCACTAGTTCATAAAATAAATTTGATCCTTGCCATCACCCCCACCCAATTTATGGGTAAATCTGACACATTTTCTTTACTCAGAAATTAACAAGTGCTAAGGAAACTAAAAATTGTTGTGTGTTCCTCCAGTGAACAGAATTCTTGGACTGAAGGTCTTCTTTGGAAAGATAGGGTTACACAGGATTTATAAATAATTCAATGGATGAACCTTAATAAGCGCATTTGCAAGAAACTTTTCTGCTGGCACAGTTGCTCTGAAAACCATCTGTTATTTTTCTTGTTGTCTCCTGACTTTGTGTGTGGTACAGCATGAAAACTGAAAGATCGTAAAGAGCTGAGTAATTACACGGTGATGAGAATTTTTGCCTTTGGACACATTTTTTTTTCATAAATAAATTAGAAGAAGGCATTGCGCCTGACTGTAGAATGTGTATATTAATTGCTTGTTAAGTTTTTCCTTAAATGTGTCAATGTAAAGCATTTGCTATTACAGAACAGTGTTTTCTTTTAAAAAAAAAACAAAACAAAAAACTACCTTTCTATTTCATCTCTTCCTGTGATTTTAATTAGTAAGAAAGTAAATGAATGAGAAGTATTTACACCCAGCATACACATTAGCATAACTGTGTGGCAGGTTTATCACTTAGGGGCACATTTACTAAGGGTTGAAGTGAATTTTCGAATAAAATTAAAATTTTTAAAATTCGTGTTTCAAAGTAATTTTGGGCTACTTCGACTATTGAATAGCCCAAAATGTTATGCAAATTGAAAGAATTTGAAAATTTTAATTTCGGAGTACTGTTTCTTTAAAAAAAATTGAATTCAACTATTCCCCACCTTACAGCTGCCAAATTGCCTTTGTAGCCTATGGGGGACCTCCTGGAAGCTTTCCTGAAAAATCAAATTTTTTTTTGAAAATCGTTTGAATTGTTCGATTCGAACAATGCAATCGAACGATTCAAACAATTCAAATTTGATTGAAAATCATTAATAACTCCATTTTCCACTGAAAATGGCCCCCCCAAAAAATTTGATGGTCGAATTTCGAATTTTTTTTTAATTAGAAATTCAACCAATAGTAAATCTGCCCCATAGTGTAGGTCTAAAAACAGATTTATATTTTTATTTTACTTTTAACATTTTTACTGAATAACGTGACGGACACAGAAGGCATGTGGGGTGGACTCAAGGCATGTCTTTCAGTAATCATTAAAAGGCTGCTCCTTTCAGTATTAATTAATGCCAATAAGTGATAATGATGTATAAACTATTTCTGGAATATAAGTTCTGAGAAAAATTACCTGTGACATTTACAGAGATATGTACTCTTGGTTCCCATGGTTTGAGCATGATTCAGTTTTTAGAGCAATTCTTAATCTCTACTGACAAACAAAATTCAATTAGTTTTCAAGTTGATATGAATAGAACTATTAGCCTCTTCATATGAGAGCCATTGCATAAACTCTATAACAAAGTTTGCTGGAAAGTCTAATAACAGCATCAATGCAGCATTTAATTCTTAAAGAGCAAGAATCTACCATTATAAAATAATAATAATACACATTTCCTGAAGATTGTACAGCCTGAGGTTGTACAGCAACTTTTATTCTACATGTAATAAGCTGTCTTAGCTGTATATGATGCTACTTTGGTTAGTTCAGTTGCTTTCAAATAAAGACTTCCTCAAAAGTGGATTTAATTTCATTTTCTATTTTGACCATTTTTAAGTTAAAGTTTAATTTTTCTCATGTCTCCCAGAAGCAAGTCTGGGTGTGGGGTCAATGACTCTTTAAGTATACACATTTATTGTTATTGTGGCATTTTAATGCTCATTTTTATATTCAGGACCTCTACTATTCATATTCTGGTCTCTGATTCAAATCAATGCATGGTTGCTAGGGTAGTTTGAACCACAAATAATAAAAACCAATTGCAACTTGTCTCAGAATAATCTTTTAATATAATATATTTTTAGCCACATATTTTGTCAGTAAGCAGCACGCCTTTCTCTGGGTACCAGCTTTATTATTTAAACTTTTAAAGTTGATGCTGTTATCCCTATGCTGAGCATGCATTTCAGAGTTATAAATCTAATGTAGGCCAATTAGCTTCAACCTTTCTGTGTATTATTTAGTTTCACTGTAAAAAAAAAATATTGGAGTTGCAGTTACACAATGAATGTGGACTAATATGTAGACTTGCTGCTTTAAAATTAGAGTATTTACAACTGGATGAGTAGTTTAGGAATTACAGCAGTTTTATATGTAGTTCCCTCCTTTTCAAGGAACCACAAGTATTCTAAGGGCCAGTACACACGGGCGTTTTGGACCTGCGCTCCCCTGCGTTGCGTTTGGCTGCACTCAGCCGCAGGGGAGCGCAGGTCTAGACGCACCTCATTTTGTTCAATGAGGTTGTACCCATGAGACGCGTGTAAGCGCCGAACGCAGATTCTGCGTTTGGCGCCTACATGCGTTCGTGTGAGTACAGACCCATTGAAAATAATTGAGTGCGTCTATACCTGCGCTCCCCTGCGGCTGAACGCAGCAAAACGGAACGCAGGGGAGCGCAGGTAAAAACGCCAGTGTGTAAGGGCCCTTACAGTTGACAGAAAAGCTGTTAAAATGTGTCAAGATGTTGTCAGCTCCCTCATTACCTCATTAACACTAAAGCATGTAAAGTCGAGTGTGGAATTGGTCATTTGGAAGCTGTTTTAGTGAGCTTTCAATGTGAAGTTCAAGTCAGTACATGTGATGCAGACTACTACTGATGAGTGAATTTACAACTCAAAATTCTAAAATATATGTGAAAATTTACCAAAAATGAGAGTCAATGGGAAGGTGACATTGTGGTTAAGGCATTTTTAGCCTATATGTTGCTCTATATTGTCTCCTGTCCACTATATCACAACTGTTCCTCATAGAACAACATTGCTCCCATGTTACCACTTTCTTCCAAACACTGCACTGACTTCTCTATTAATATCATACTGTCCAGATATCCTTTCTCCTAATTGTTCAAGCCAGCTCAAATTCTACAAATCAGCTTGATCTAAAGCCCCCTTTAATTTTACATTAATTATGCAGTGTACTGGCTGCAGCTGTCTCTCCAGAGTGCAAACAAGCCAAGTGCATGCAGGCCTACAGTTTAGAGAATAATCATTCATTTTTAAGACTGTTATTGCTTATGAATGCAGGCATCTCTTGAGTGCAAACGAGCAGGACTTGTTTTGGAGGTAAGCAACCTCAGTTTAGAGATTCATAACACATTTATGAGACTATTATTGGTATGAATCAAGGTGTCTCTTCATTTTCTACCAACTTCAGAATGACAGCACAACCTTGAGTGACAGGCAACAACTAGAAAAACACTGTGCTTGTCTTTAGTATGCAAGCCAGCTTATTCAGATGTCAGCCAGACAGCCAGTGTACTATAGACAGTAGAACCCCCTAGCCTCAAAGCAGCACACCTTGGGAAACCCTTTCAGAGAGACCCATGGGGGGTTTAAAGTGAGATACTGTCTCAGCCTGCTGCCAACATGAGCAGGAATTTCAGAATTATAAGGCTTATTTGGGTCCATCAACTTCAAGCCTTTAGTGTCTCCTTCAGTATCAATGTAAAATAAAATATTGGAGTTGAAGTTATATGATGTGGGCTGAAAACATAGACTTCATCTTTAGTTTGGGCAGGAGCTACACTACTGCCAGCTTTACCAGGTGCCCACTGTTGAGTCTCTGCACATGACAGTATTTGGGCGAGAGAAGTGTTGTGCAGTCAAGGATCTGGGGGTCTGAAAGCTGGTGAGACAGGAACTGCAGAGGAGTTGAGCCAAGGGGAGAGAAAGAGGCAGAGGAGGCTTCAGCCATGAGCCTCTAAAACTACCAGGGATTGGGAGGTTTCAGTTGGGACAGCAGAGGCACAAGTGGCACTAGTACAACCATCCACAAACTGGTTCACTGCATAAATACATTTGATGGCATAATAGTCATTTAAAAGATACAGATAATAAAATAGTGAGTAATAAAATCAAGTGTTGAGGTGAACTGGAGATATCAAGGGGAAAATGCCAAATAAAGATTGTGGGGTAGATTTACTAAAGAGTTCATTGGCCATCATGAGTGGAAATTCGCCATATTGGCAATTTACTAAAAGGAGTAGAAGACAATTCACTAGCGAAAGAGCTCAGTGCTCAGTTTTGCGCCCTTTCGCTTGGTGAATTTTCATACAGAAAATTCATCAAGTCCAAACTTTCCAATCTGTTAACCTTTTTCGCCAGAGTCTGTTTTGCCAGGTTGTACCTGGCGAATTGATAATATGAAGCTACACACTCAACAATCCTTGGTCAGTGATATCATATCATTTATGCCAAAAAAGTCATAAAAAAGACAAAAATCTGCCATTTCTTCCTATTTTTATGTGGGATTATGTGTAAATGTTGTAACTGTTAAATATATGTTTTTTAAATCATTCAAGCTCATGCCACATTTGTTTTAAGGTAGACTCATATCTATAACAAAAGAGGATCTCTTTTGTCTTTATTTAGCTTCCTTGACCATTTTTAATAATAAGTGGCCACTTCTAGCAACTTCACCAACAATCACTAATAAAGACATATACCTGTATGAACTTTATGTACCCACCATATTTAAATTGACCTAACAGTAAGGGGCAGATTTATCATTGGTCGAACTTCGAATTTAAAAAAATTCGAAATTCGACCATGTAAATAGAAGGGAAGTAAAATCCTTCGAATTCGAATATCGAATTCAAAGTATTTTACCGATATTCGATTGGTCGAATGATCGAATAGTAAAAATTAGATCAATGAAATTGTTCGAATCGACCGATTTGAACGATTTTAACCCTTCGATCGAATTTTTACTAGTCGATCTAAATTCAGCCAAGCCACTTCAGCAGATTGAAACTGGTGAACTAGGCAGTCGAATAAAAATTAAAAGGGGAAGTAATTTGATAGTCAAGTATTTGAATATTCAAATAGCTTTTTATTCGAATTATTCGAATCATTCCATTCGATTGAATTTACTGAATTCAATGGTCGAATTTACCTAATTTGCATATTCAAAATTCGAATTCGAA
>CM044439.1:71871555-71888061 GCA_024363595.1 Xenopus borealis
TCAAAAATAATGATTCCCAATTCGGCAGCTTGGATCTGGCGAACTAGGTGGTTGAATAACATTTTAAAGGGGAAGTACTTCGACCATCGAATATTCGAATACAATTGTCTTCGAATATTCAAATTATTTGAATTCGAATATTCGATGGTCAAATTTGCCTAATTTTCATATTCGAAGATTTGAATTTGAATTTTTAAAAAATTCGATCGAACTTCGAATTCTTCATGTGAATTTAGTAAATCTGCCCCTGTGTGTGTGTGATCTCACATTTTTCCTTGATACATGTTTCTCCTTTTGCTTAAAAGTTTGCAGATTCAATTTCTATTATTCATTATAAGACCCCTTATTTTCACTTTATTCATTACTGAGTTATTTCCCTAGGGCCATGGTGGGCACTAGTCAATTGTACCATGCTATTTAAATTCCACTGGGGCACTCCATTCATAATCACTTGATAAAGTGTTATTAAAATTAATCGACACACTTAATAAAGTGATTAATAAAATACAAGTATTGAGATGAACCAAGATACTTAATTAGGGAAACTAAGGAAGATAGAGAACATGTAATTAATGTAAATTATCCTACTCTTTCTACTCTTGAACTCCATTTTATGGATTTTTGGACAGCACTTTGTCGCTCTTCACTTTTTCTATGATGGCTGGGGTTTGAGGTCATTTCAATATAGATAATGTCATACTCTCAGATAAACAGGAAAAATTTGGCGCAGTCCTTTCCAACTGGTGGCCCGCGGGCCAACCCCCTGCAGGATAGTCTGCCTGCTGTGTTTGCTTACCATAAGTAACTTTCAGAAGGTATCAGTACTGAGATTAAATGGCCCCTGCATTGTTTAAACCTCAAATTCAGACTTTAATCCCCTGTATTGTTCACACATGTAATCCCCCCTGCATTGTTCACACTCTACACCTATATTGTTCATTCCCTAAAGCCCTGTACTGTTCACACCCAGACTGAAACAGCCCATATTGTTCACACTCATACAAACTGCTGAAGGGGCACCAGCCTTGTGTTACTGTATGTAGTACATCTTACAGTGGTCCTGATAGGTTTCCCTGTCTCCTGCTCTGTTCTGCCTTCCCTATGCTCCCTGTGTGTGCCATACTCTGCCTGCCTTATGCTTCCTGTGTGTGTCATACTCTGCCTGCCCTGAGTTCACTGTGTGTGCCATACTCTGCCTGCCAAATGCTCGCTGTGTTTGCCATACTTCGCCTGTTCTATGCTCCCTCTTTGTGCCATAGTCTGCCTGCCCTACTCTGCCTGTGTGTACCCTGTTCTACCTGTGGAAGATAAGCCCGATATTAGTTTTGGGGGTTTGTATGCATTTGACAATTATTGTTAGGGGCCCCTAATGTGTTTAATCATGTGCTAGGGGGTGTTGTGTTATCCACAGGGGAAGATGAGGCTTTTGAATTAAGGGCTGAACTCCAGGGAATGATTCGGTATAATGATTCAATGTCATGTGGCGTGTTAGCAAAGTCTTTTTTTTTACATTAGGTCACAGTTCAAGGATCAGGCAGAAAACATAGTCAAACCAGGCCGGGTAGGTGCGGGCAGAATTCAAGTGGAGTTAGACAGGCGAGGGTGACAACTGGGAGATCAATCAGAGTGGTAAAAACAGGCACGGGTGGCATAACAGCTTTCAGAATAGTCAGATAACAGGCAGAGGTAAAGATCACAGTCAGGAAGAGTCAGGCAGGCAGGGGGTCAAAATGGGTATCAGAATACAGGATAATCAGGGATCACACCCATGAACTCACAAGGATGAACCTAACAATGGGCAACCATTTCAAGTACAAAGTCCCTTTAAATAGTTTTGAATTTCGCGTTGGCGGAATTGCACCCAGAAAAGTCGGAAGTGTGCGCCGTGCACGCCCTAAGGCTGATCATTGCCGGAATCCAAGAAGGAGGCATGACGTGGTGGGCATCCTGCCAGAACTGCGGCAGGCGTCCCCACTGGACCACCAGGGTGAGTGCCCCTTACACACTTGCTTTCATTATTGGCCTTCCAGCATGTAGGCCAGAAATATTCCGGCCCTCTGTACCACAGAAGTTGGATAGCACTGGGAAACAGCCATTGGTGGTCTGTCTGCTTTGCTTTGTGGTTAACCTGAGGGAATAAACAAGGTAAATTTGAGTCTGACCCTGCATATCGTGCAATTTTCTGGGGAGTCAAGTACCAAATTAGAACTTTATAAGAGGCTGCATGTAATATTTTGTTGCTTGAGCTTGTTTTAGTTAGCAGCCAGATAATAGAGCAGTTCTCTGGGTCAACAGATTGACCAAGGTCTGTTTCCCAAGCCACCACATAAGGGTGGTCCTGAGGATTAGTTATTTTACAAAAATAACTGTACAACAGGGATATCATGCGGCAAGGGCGAGAAGCTTGGATGCACCAATTTTTAAAGAAGGACATTATGCCAAATGCATTCGATCAGTGAGTTTTGAAAGTAGCTGCATAATATAAAATTTGGTTTGCCCTATAAAGTTCTGTTCTGGCGTAGTCCTGGAGGTACACCAGAGTTAATGGATCTCTGACTATAAAATGATGCATTGTTTTATCTAGTTTACTGTCTTATGACCACTTGTAAATTTTGTAGTTCTGACCTGGTGGAAATTAATGATTTTTAAATATGAAAGTTGCTGGGACCAGGCTGTCATAAGACCTGAAGAATATTTTTCTCTCTCCCAAATCTTTAGGGTTGTGTCAAAGCATGGATTATTTTCATGGGGTCAAAATCTGCTAAGAAACCATATAAAAGATTTTGTGGTATAGGGGTTACAGAAATGGTTTTCTAATTCCACCCAGTGGGAACCATGTGTGCCTCAGTGCAGTGTGGTATTGTGCAGTAGTAATGTGCAAAATTAGGGACCCCTAGGCCCCCCAGATACCTGGTAGCAAATAGTGTTCTTTTATGGAAATGGGGAGCTTTATTGGACTATATATTTCATAACCTTACTCTAAAATTCTTGAGGTTGGATAATGGGACCACCACCAGAAGAGTTCAGAAATAATATAAAAGTTTGGGGAGCATTGTTATCTTAATTGCATTAATTTTCAAAAATATGCTCTGGAATTCCCCTTTTGATCTGATCTGGAAAAAAACTTTAAGGGGCAGCACTAAAAAACTAGAGGAAATAAGCATTGAGAGATTTAATAGTGTAGTAGTTGTTTGAGTGTTGTAGTTCAACACCTCCACCTATTCACATGCTATGCAGTACTGTGTGCCTATTTTACACGTGCTGATGATAGGTGGGTACTCACAAATATGTTAGAATATTTTCGTGATATAACAAAAAAACACTGTAGCTTCCAAATGGACTTCTTGAATATAAAACCTTTATTTTTTGTAAAAAGTGTTTTTAAAACTATGCACTCACAATTTTATAGTTGCAACTCCATGTCCATGTGTGGTTTCCGAGGCTCTGGAGCCTCTGAGGAAGTTGATAGCAATGAAACACGTCAGGTGACTGATGTCATCCCCAAGCAACTAGGAACCCACATGTGGATGTGGAGACAACGCGGGTCAAACCACTGACACCAGGATCATTTGAAAACTACAGGCGGAAGGAATAGGGGTGACATGATATGCCTAATTTTAACTACAAAATTGTGCATAGTTTTAAAAACACATATAATTATTGTGCTCCACCTCTGTTCACAGGAAGAAGTCCATTTGAAAACTACAGTGGTTTGTTGATATATACCAAATATATTCTAAAACGTTTGTGAGTACCCACCTATTATCAGCATGTGGTGTTTAATTTTAAATGTACACACAGCAATATAGAGCACTTAAATAGGTGGAGGTGTTCAACAATTTTGGGGAGTCATGTGACAAAAATTGCATCATTTCTCAATGTTTATATCTGATGACATCACTACTCACCATTTAGAAGGATATAATTTACAATATATTCATGATGTTTGTGTATTATAAGGATATAATTTACAGGGTATACATATCACTTGTTTTAATAGGGAAGAATATACAGTAGTTTTGAATAATTTTCTTGATAAAGTCCTGAATAGCTTGCTGACAAGTTAACCCCTAATATAGAGCCATGAATATCCTGCAAATTATATCTTTAGAAATGGTGCTTAGTGATATCATCAGGTATAATCAGAGCTTAGTGATGTCATTTCTGTCACATGATTTACTGAAACTTGTGTATCATAATATATAAAATACTCCCTGTTGGCTGAAAAATATAGGATATTAGAAGTCACCTTTGGGCCTTGTACTCGTGGAACTACTAGGTAACTTACAATATTGTTATATTTTAGAATAAGGGGCAGTTTATTCACTATATATATATATATATATATATATATATATATATATATACGTATTCCATTCCAAGGAATGACGCACTCCAGGACTTCATAGTGAAGTAAAAAAAATGAAGTTTATTTGTCAACGTTTCGGTCCCGTATGGACCTTTCTCAAGACATGTTGACAAATAAACTTAATTTTTTTTAATCTCACTATGAAGTCCTGGAGTGCGTCATTCCTTGGGATACGAATATTTACACAATATATGACAGCACCCAGGCAGTAAAACTTTGCTGGATTGGAGTGCACCACAGCTTGAACTGCATATATATCCAAATGAACCAGCAACACCGGGATATTCCTCAAAACAAAAAAGTGTATTTAGTGAAGTATGTTCCAGCCTGGAACATACTTCACTAAATACACTTTTTTGTTTTAAGGAATATCCAGGTGTTGCTGGTTCATTTGGAAATATATGTGAAAACTTAACTGTGCAACTACGTGAAATTGAGCAGAGTGCCACCCATACTAATAATATATACGTACAGTATATATATATTATATATATATTAGTATATGATCCCTTTGTCAGACTGCTGCTGCTGCTGCTGCTGAATAGATAGTGAAAGGACAAACATTTTGCCTTTACAGAGCAATAACTTTGCAGTTATATGGCATTTTAACACAAATCCTGAAGCTTTTCAGAGGCTAGCAGGAATGAATAAACCTTCAGCTGGTAGATAAACAATACACAAACTGTATGCACCAAGGGCTGGATTTATCTTTACTGCTTGCTTAGGAGTTGATATGCTTTATAAGTCACCTGAGATTAATTGCCTCTTTCCACTCAGCCATGAAATCCATACCTCACTGTACACCTTTATGTATGGCCAAAACAGGTACTGATTCATCTTGTACGACATGTTAAATATCTTTTAACCAGTGCAAGACAGTGACAAAATAATAACACTTTGTGCCTTGACTTTTAAAAATAATATACAAGAGAAGCACCATAAGACTTAAAGTAAGTTACTCAATTGATTAATTTAAGCTGTGCAGGTATGCGGAAAATAAAGGTTAATTTCGATAAAATGAAAGAAGAAAATGCAGCATGGGTCTAATAAATCAAGCACACTGATTTGAATAAGTTGTTGTGCAATGGGCCGGCATTTTTGTTATATCTTTTTGTTGAGATTTTAATTTTTTTAACCTATAGAATGAAGTACAAATGGTATTTTAACAGATAATTTCCACAGATAGAATAGGCAAATTAAAACATTTATATGAAGGGACAAATACACTTCTGAATATCTAAAAATTCTAAGATATCTAAACATGCTTTAGGGCTTTTGGGCTTAATGTAACGTAACAGTATTTACCTTGTAGCATATATACAGCACATGTTTAGGACCACAGAGGCACCCTTGATTACTTATACAAGCATCCATAGGTTATATAAATGGGAATAGCCCTTTTAGAAACACAACCTTTTTCAACATCATACTAAATATTTGTTAATCACTAGAATAAAAGATACTGTTGATAGTCCAAAGAGACCAAGGTTCCCATAATTGTAAAAACGTACTATGAGAACCAGATAAACTAGAGGTCAATTTTTCATTTACCGTTATAGCTGTTATACTGTAAGTACCTTCAGTTTTGAAATTGATAGAAATGGGATGTGGCATGATTTGGCAAACTGTTTGGCTACTGTAAATATAAACATATTTAATTTCTTAGACTTGCCATTAATATTAGGGATCCATTTATTAAACAATACTATCCAGGATCCTTTCTAATATGAATTTGACTAATACCTTTGTACTATGGGACATTGCCACTATATATAAAGGAAATACTTCCTTTCTCATCACAATTCCTAAAGCAGAGAGGAGATTGGGGTGGAACATTCTGTGTAAACATATAGGGGTCAAGTACCACTGAGTTAGTAATTTACAGGGGGTTTCCACTTTGGTTACGTTAATAAAATATTTGTTTCTTCAATCCCTAATTCTCTCCCAAGCCTTTGAGGCTAATTCTTTACATAGTTCCCGTTCCAAAGTTTTTAAATAAGATGGGTAAATCATATTGGTTTGTGATATTAGAGTCCACTTTGAGTGGTGGTAGGACCTTGCATACAGCCTCAAATGCAGATCAAGAGTGCAAGGATGATTGTTTGTATACTGAATATAGATATGCACCAAATCCACTATTTTGGATTCGGCCAAATCCGTCTGCTGAATACCTAACTGAATCTGAATCCTAATTCTAAATTAGAGGAGGGAAAGGAAAAAGTGGAAAAATTTTTTACATCCTTGTTTGGTGGCAAAAAGTCATGTGAAATTCCGCCCTGCCCACAATTTGCAAATGCAAATTAGGATTCGTTTCTGCCAGGCACAAGGATTTGGCAGAATCCATGTGTATACTTGTGAAAAGTGACATTTTTCGTTATTAGGAGGGTGAAATTTCATCTCTAAATTTTCCAAGTCATTCTGCCCGTAGGTTGGTACAAATCCCTACTATATGGTTCAAATGCCACAGCTTTATTATTGTTAACTAAAAGGCCTAAAATCTGAGCAAAAAGATCAAGTAGGCTTGCTGAGTGTAGCAGTGAAGTGAGGGGTTTTGTGAGTGGAGAATTACGTCATCAGCAAAAAAGTATGCCTCTTAGAGAAAGATATGCTATGGATTCCAGCATTCTGATCAATATGTCTAGCTAAAAGCTCTACTGCAAGGGTGAAAAGCACAGGTGACAAAGGACAGCCTTGTCTCATTCCCCTCTTTAAACCTATGCCGGAAGAGGTGAAAGGGTACCATTTTATATTTGCTGAGGAAGAAGTGTAAAGTGCTTTAGCCATATTTTGGAAAATTGGACCAAAGCCCCATTTCGATAAAACATATATTAAATGCCTTTTGAATATCAAGGCCCAAAAGCATAGTGGGAGTTTGGACTGATTTTGCATCAAAACTCATTTGATCAATGTGTATAAGGTTATGTAGGAAAGTATCAAGCCTTAAATCAAATTGAAAATGAAAATAGTTATAATAATTAGTATAGTGGGTATTGTATGTATTCTCTTTTGGAAAAACAGCAATTTGAGCAATGTGGGGCCAAAGATTGCCCTGAACAATAAAGTTAATGACATCAGTGAGATCTTTTTGTACTCTACTCTCCAGATTTTTTTTATTGCTTGTTGAACCTCTTCTACAGTAATGTTATCATCTAACAATCCATTATCATTGGTAGCAATGGAGGGATAGGGTTATATCATGAAAATGCTGATCAACCTTTTGGAGTCAGATAGAGGTCAGAGTAGAATTTAGGAACATTTTGCTAGTATAATGGGGGGATGGGCTGTTAAAGATCCCAAACTTGTCTTGATATTTCTGAAGGATATTTCAGGAAATTTCAAGGCCCTTTACTTTTCTCACCAATAATATATCTGCCTTGTTATATTTAGTATAAAATCTCTGATTAGCCTAATAGTCACATTGTCTTATTGAAGTTGTAAAACTTTTAAATCAGTGGAAATGCCATTTATTTGACACATATTGCCAGGTTAGGGTTGGCTCTGTGAAGTTGGTCAAGGGTAGAAAATTGTTGTGAAAGAGCCAGGTTCGGATTTGTGGAAAGGCCACCTAGGCCCGGGCCTAGGGTGGCAGGATTTTAGAGGGCAGCCACACCCACATTGGTTCAGAAACACTGGGGATACACAGGAGTGTGTATTATTAAACAAATGCTGGTAAAGAAAAATGCAGGAACAACCTTTTACATAGAATGATTGGTTCATTATAGAGAACAAATTATTTCCACAAACCATATCAACAGAAACATGTTAATTCCCATTCTTGGTTTAGTCCTCCATATATTTCTATAGTTTATAGTTGGTATATCCAATATGCTCACCACAGTAAATAGATGGGAACAGACCAGGACAAATGCAGTGCTTTGCTGCAAATTATTCCTTTTATTTGACACTACATGTTTCGAGCAAAGTTGCCCTTTATCAAGTGTAGAATATCATCATTAACACACTATTCGAACCAGAAGGTAGGATGGAGATTGAGCGACCCACCTCTTGGAGGAGGGGATAGTCCCTGCCCACCTTTGCATATCATCACACACAGTACATCACATGTGCAAATTACACTTAGTCCATAAATTAGTTACCACCTGCACCACCATGGTATGCCGTGTCAAAGAAAAAAAAACAAGTCCTTTGTGGATTTGTATGTCCATAGATAGAAAATATTCCAACACCACTGTTGATGGCCTTTTCCAACCTGGTTGAATAAAATCATTACAGCAAAATAAAACCAAACTGGCCCCAGAATTGCAATTTCAAGCCTACATGAATTACACCTTGACACATGGGTAACTCTACTGTAACTTATTATGCACATATATAGACCTAGTTCTGCCCTTCAAGCTATAAGTTATTATTAATCTTATATATGTTTTCTTACCCTTAGAAGGTTTTATGGCAACATTCACTTGTATCTGTGGAGTGAGAACAAAGCATGTGTTAGACCGCTCGTTATAGAAAACATTTAACATTCCATTGGTCATTTAGACCATTTGGTTGCATACTCTCAAGTTTCTTAATCCACACAGCCTCTTTCTATATCCATGCTGCCATTTTAGAGAATGTTTTACTTATATTACATCTTCCTTTGTTAAGTTTAGGGCTATCAATAATCTGGAAGGTAAAATATGATGTTTTATCATGTTGTTCTATAAAATGTTTGGCTATAGCTGATTTAGTGTCTCCTCTTTCTGCTGCTGATAGGTGTTCTAAAAATCTAACTCCTGCACACTGAGTAGTTTTACCTACATACTGAGCCCCACAGGTGCAAGTAGCTAATTAAACAATTCTTCTCGACTTGCAATTAAAATACCGTTGCACATTATAATTCTTTTTGGTATACATAATGGTAAAACCATTAGCGACACGTAATACTGAACATGCTTTACATCTTGTTTGGCTACATTTATAGGGCCTTTCTATCTCATCCAAGTTGAATTATTGTACTATGTATTGGGATCAAATAAACTTGGAGAAAGTCTGGACACCAGGGGTTTTCCTTTTCGGAAAACAAAGGAATGGTATGGATCAAAAAAATTCTTCAAACCTGCATCCTGTAATAATACCACAGTGTCAACGGACACTACCCTGTATGAAATGGGCATCCTTACTACAAGTTGTACTTAAGTGTAAAGTGGACCCTGGGTCTTGTCTATGGGCCCTGGATGGTATTTTTTTTCTACCTCTCATATTAGTATTATTATATCTCAAATATAAATATAATAATATAATAATACTAATATGACAGAGACAAAGACAATACCATCCAGAGCCCATAGACAAAATATGGGGTCCACTTTATGCTTTAGTACAACTTATAGTAAGGTTGTTTTCATAGCAGACATCCAGCAAATGTTCCATAGCTTTCTGGTGAGAGCCATATGAACTTATTGAGATTCTTCGGGTTCAAAGACAATGACCCTGCCAAAGGAACTGTATAGTACCGCATGAAAGTTCCATGTGTTTGGAAACAGTCCTTCCCCTGCAGTAGCAATCTATGTGCTCAGATGGTCTGCCTAGGAAGGAGAAGTAAACAAAAATGTCAGACAATTTGCAGATAGAGACTTTTATGTAGATCAGGGGTGTCCAAACTGTGGCACGAGGGATGCACGTGTCCAAGGATGGATATGAATGCGGCCCATCTTGAAATGTTTGGTTCCCCAGGAAACGTCATGTCACAAAGGATATAGGAGGATGGGGGACTCTGCCCATTGCCCAGTTAGTAATAATAATAAAATAATAAGTCTATTTAAAGGAGACATTTTGAATAACATTTTGCCTGGTTTTTTCTTTAAGTTTAGATAAAATGCCAGATTAAAACTGTATTTGTCTCAACCTAGATTCCAGGGCTTCAGATATATTAATTATTTTCAGATATATTATATATTAATTAAGCCCCACACAGCTGATTAACAGCAGAATGCCAATTAAATAATAATGGTTCAAAGAATGTCAAGCTAAGGGCTGAACTCCACATGTGTTTTTGCTCAGCTCACCGTATTGCGCGCACATCGTCCGTGGAGTTCAGCCCTGAATGGTCAATATAGAAAAGGATATTGCAGCAAGCAGTAAAAAGACTGTGAGGATGTACTGTATGTGTGATTTCTGTATGAACGGACCAAAGACGAACGTTTGATGGGAGAGGGGCGGCCACAGCTTTATTGAACCTATTTATTATTCCAGTAAACTAACCCTGCCATAATATACCCAATTCACTTTCAAAATGCCAGCCACCACCGTCGCGGTGGTCATGTAGGATCATCCAATACATCAAAAAACAACTGGCAAGTACACACTTTTTTAACCCACCATGGAGGTGTTCCTTTAAGCCTGCATGACCACCACCCAAACAGGAAAGACCCTCACTTATTGATTTCTGTAAACCCAAAATAAAAATGTCCATCCCTCAACATAAGGCCTCGTGTAATGCCTTCCAACTGCCTGTGACAAACAACGATTCCCCCACTTTCCCGCACAAAAAGGAGAGAGAGGCTCCTGGTCCTTTCAATCACATCTGGGTCCCGAGCACTCCTCCAACATAGCCTGGGAACAATTTCATTTCTGAGAAAAATGCTTTGAACCTACCTATATCCGACTATGAGAGCCAAGAGCTACCTATCCGTACCCTTTCCAGATAATTTTTGCCCACATGTATTACTTAGATGACTAATCATCAAGTTCAACCCCTCCAAATGAAAACCCAGCATACCCGCTTCATCTAACCATTCAAAATGTACCCCATTGAAAAACAAGGTTTCTCTTCCTGGATGAAAAATCACTCTCTGCTCAGCTCGCTGGAAACTGTCAGTATTTGAGGCCCTGGAAGAAATTAAGACATCAGTAAATCTGGCCGGATATAAGTCATAATTCCAACTACCAAGCTTTTTTATTTAGTCATCCTTGAGACTGCTCAAGCTAGGTTCAGTCACTGCGCCAATATGGAAAGACTGAAGCCTGAATTCAGCCTGGTTTAAACCAAGCTCACACAGGCTATGCTTAAATATGGACTCAAATTGGAGACGAGTCAATGGGGAACCATCTGGGTGTGATAGAACATGGTCTAGGGGACTTGATCACAGAAAATTCTGAAACTAAGGTGAATGGACAGGCCAGGCCAGCAATGGCTGTTAATGGGATGCAGAAACATTGGCCGAAAATGTCTTTGACCACAAACACTGGCATTATGAAATAGCACATCACTCTAATGAAGCAAGCCCCCTGGTTTTGACTTACTAGGTGGGACCAGCTCTCTGACTAGCAAAATCTGCCCTGAATAGAGAGACATCATTAGGAGTTTGCAGACTTTTGGCAATATGGCTATTAGCCTCTGCAGCAGCAAAAAGGAAAATGGTCTCCTGGTCTCCTTCCACAGAGCCCTTTTGGTAATATCTTCCCCACTCATAACTTTCATAGTTACATAGTTAAATCGGGCTACCCCCTACAAATGAAAACCCAGCATCCATACACACCCATAAATATTTTCACATAAATTATATATACCCATAACTATACTAACTATAGAGTTTAGTATCACAATAGCCTTTGATACTACAGTATGTCTGTCCAAGAAATCATCCAAGCCTCATCCATTACAACATCACCCTGCAATGCATTCCACAACCTCACTGTCCTTACTGTGAATAACCACCTAAGTTGCTTCAAATAAAAGTCTTTTTCTTCTAGTCTGAAGGGGTGGCCTCTGGTACAGTGATCCTCTTTATGGGGAAAAGGTCCCCTGATATTTGTCTATAATGTAGTTGTAAAGTGTAATCATGTCACCTGGCAAGTGCCTTATTTCCATTGAAAACAACCCCAACCTTGACAATCTACCCTCATAATTTAAGTCTTCCATCCCTCTAACCAGTTTAGTTGCATGTCTCCATACTCTCTCCAGTTTGTTTATATCCCTCTTAAGGACTGGAGTCCAAAACTGCACTGCATACTCCAAGTGATGCCTTACAAGGGACCTATAAAGAGGCATAATTATGTTTTCATCCCTTGAGTTTATGCACTTTTTTTTTATGAAAGACAGAACTCTATTTACTTTAGTAGCTACAGAATGACACTGCCCAGAATTAGACAACTTGTTTTCTACAACAACCCCTAGATCCTTTTCATTTAAGGAAACTTGCATTTATTCCATAGTTAGAAGAGAGCACTCAGGGGCAGTTACTGCTAATAAGATTTATTCATAGACTACAAACCAACTTGCATTTATATTATTTTTGCATAACCTTGCATTTATCAACATTGAACTTCATTTTCCAGTTTGCTGCCCAGATTTCCAACTTACACAAATCACTCTGCAAAGTGGCAGCATCCTGCATGGAATCTATAGTTCTGCACAATTTGGTATCATCTGCAAAAATAGGAACAGTACTTTCAATGGCCACCTCCAGGTCATTACTACACAAGTTGAAAAGCAAGGGACCTAATACAGAGCGCTACGGTACTCCACTAACAATACTGGTCCAATTAGAAAATGTCCCATTTACCACCACTCTTTGTAGTGAATCATTTAGCCAGTTCTCTGTCCAGGCACAAATACTATGTTCCAGGCCAACATTTGAATAGCGGATAGTGATGGGCAAATTTATTCCCATTTAGCGAAATCGCTGTGAATTCCCGCGATTTGCCACAGGTGAATAAATTCCCAAAAAGCCAGAAAAATTTGACCTGGCAAAAATTTGCCGGCATCTCGTTTTGGATGTGGGGTCCATTTTTCTGATGCCGGTAAGAGGCACCATTTCGCAAATTTCTGCTCCCCATATTCGCCCATCTCTAATATGGCACCGCATTAGCAATTCGTCAATCTCTCAGCACCATGCCAGACCTCAAGGAATCTTGAAAAATTAAGTAAAGAGGTTTGACAATCACAGAGCTAAACTCGCTAAGTAGCCTGGGATAAATACCATCTGGCCCTGAACCTTTGTTTATCTCTTTTGAATATCCTCATGTGTGAACCATGCATCATTATTTGTATTACAAGAACTGGGACTATTAAGAAGGAAACCTTCATTAACTGGTTCATCATTTGTGCAGACAGATGAAAAATATGAGTTTTTTTTGTTCTCATCAACCAGCTGCAGCTCTCTGATATTAAGGGTCCCACCCCTTCCTGCTTAATTTTTTTACTACAAAATGCAATACAAACCAGGTTTGAAAAATGTTACTGCTTATTGTTTGTCATGTTTACCTTTACCTCTAGCTTCTCATATACTGGACGAGGACATAGGAGTTATAGCACTGACTGATTTACTATCATTTACAGTAAATAGCTGCTGATTTTAAGCAAACTTGCCTCACAAGTCCAATCCAAGTAAAAATACAGGACATCTTACAAAGCAAATTACCAAATGCTGAGAAGAAACTCAGTCCTGATCTTCAACCTTACTACAGTATTACAAATGAACTGTCATTAGTAGATGGCTATGTTGTCCGTGGAGCTCACCACTTACTGGTACCAGAGACCTTGCACATGAGAGCCATCAAGGAATTGTACATACAAAACAAAGACTACGAGAACTATACTGGTGGTCAGCAATGGATGCCAATGTGGTAATTACCATTCATTCTTGTCAGAATCATGACAAAACAGCTATCACACATATACCACCACTTTAGCCAGTACTATTCCCTGATTCAGCATGGGAAAAACTATTTGATATTGTGGGTTCTTTTGCAGATGCTCCCAAAGATTGCAGATTTGCTATAACCTTGATAGAAAATTACAGTAAATGGCCTGCATTTGTTTCTCATATAACATCAGCTACAGTAATAACATTTCTGTCTACAATCTTCAGCAGAGAAGGAAATCCAAAGGAGTTAATATCAGACAACGGACCACAGTTTGTCTTTCTGAGGGAGAGGAATATTGTGCATAGGAAATCTTCAGTGTATTACCCACAGAAATTGAGCAATTCAACCAAAGTCTGAAAGAAGCACTATGGACAGCAATCCTTACTGGGAAATCTTGGAAAGTATTTACAACAGAGGTCCTACATAACTACAGAGCAATGTAGTTATGCCAAGCAACAACCCAATCATCTCCAGCTGAATTACTACATGGCAGACAGATGCACACTAAGTTACAGTAATGAAATCAAACTTCCACAAAATACTGTTCCTACAAAATCATCTACTGCAGACATTGTCAAATGACAACAAGCCAAATGCAAGGCTTATGCTGACAGAAAATGTGGTGCAAGAAAAGTGAACTTACAGCCTGGCCAAGACTACCCATTGTATGCCTATGAGGATTTTTCTTCCCTCAGCTGTCAGGTAATCCTGATAAAATGGTGGTGGGGGGGGGGATTTTGCCCCTTTTGTTGCCAGGGACAGCCTATGGGAAAATACCCTTCCCATGGGCATGATTCTGCAAGCAAAAACCAGCAGGGATTGGAGCTGTCTAAGAGTAACTTTGGATGCATTCTTGACTTACTGAACCAAAGAAAGCAACCTGTCCATTTTTTTTCTAGGGAGATGAAATTCCATCTCAGTCATGTCGATCTCAATACCTAAAAATTTCAAACCTAATGTGGTACCTTCAATTTTTTCCTCTGCAAGAGGGACACCAAACTTTTTTTGTCATGAACGGTGGAGACCCAAGCATGGGAACCTGACTTGCTCCTGAGTACCCAATCTAGAAAGGAACTAAAAACCTCAAAATAACAACAAGAGTTTGAGCAACCTATTGGAAGACACGTAATAATTATAATGCTCTTTGAAAAACACCAAAAAAACAATCCTTGTGGACGTAAAGGAGATGAAAAGCTGACTCAGCATCAACCTTAGCCAGAAGTGCATCATTGCCTCAGTGGGCTAACCCAGTAAAAATATGCATCCTTGTGTGTTCCCGCCAGTGTGGGTTTCTTTAGTGAAGTAGATTCTATGGGGGCATCTACCTTACCCAGTATCTGCTTAAGTGCCAAGAGTACTGCACTATCCTGCTCACCAGCACTGGCCCATGCCCCTGCACAAACATACTCAGCTGACCCTGAAGGCTGGGCTGCTGGAGCAGCTTGAATCATCTGTAGTGTTCTGTTATGACCCCAAGAACTACAAGACCGGTGAGAATCCCAGTGTTTTCTGCAACACTTGTTCCTCCATCTGTCCTCTGAACCCCCATGGGAGGAAGAGGAGGGAGAGTATGACTCTGGGGTTTCCTCTGAGGAAGAGTAAGATGATACCAATGAGTGGGCCTGTGAATCCCATCCCAGTGGCCCCTTTGTCTACTATCGTGGGTCTGTGTGTAACCACTGCAGGAGGGAGTGTGCCTGCTTGTATAACGTTGGAGAGGGGATGGAGGGCACAAGCTGTTGAGTGTTTGGAAGCCAGATCTCTATTAGGTGCCATGGGCCTAACTGAGGAGGCGCCTACCACTGAGGGGGTCACTGGCATTGTAATCACAGCTGCCCTGTGCTGGTGAAGCACGTGCTGCACTCCTCTTCTTAGTTCTAGGCAGATAAGGGTTGAGGCGGGAAGGGGGGCAGGACCGCAGGAAGGAATGCACTGCTGTACCCCTCACAGAAGACCTGCTTTGCCTGTAGCAACTGTAGGGGGAATGAGGTCAGCTAGGAGCTGATCGTGCTGCTTGACTATCTCCCTCAATTGTGCCTTTAAAGGGATCCCATTCTCAGCCTCAAAACTATAGGCTGGAAAGCTTTTAGATGGGGTAATAAAGGATAAGATACTGGACTTCATAACAAATCATAATACTATGCGTTTGTGCCAGCATGGTTTTATACGTAACAGATCTTGCCAGACTAACTTAATTTCTTTTTATGAAGTGAGCAGGGACCTCAATTGTGGGATGGCAATGGATGTATGCTCCTAGACTATGGAATAATCTGCCTGTGGATATTAGACTTGCTAGTTCTGTGGATATTTTTAAAAGATGTTTAAAGACTTATTTATACACCTTGGCTTTTAAGTAGTTTTTAAGTGTATTGTAAAATGGAAATGTTACTGTATGTTGTTCTTTTGTTTTAAATGTATTGTACAGCACCGTGTAGCATTGCTTTGAAAGGTGCTATATAAATAAATATTTACTTACTTACTTACTTATGTATGATGGCAAATGCACGAAGTTTGTCAGGTAAAATGGGAGATCTAGAATTAATTGC
>CM044439.1:71907167-71968425 GCA_024363595.1 Xenopus borealis
TAAGCCTTTATTTCAAGGTACATTCTATGAACGATGTAATTGCTTTTGAATTATTTATTAAACTAACTCTGATAAAGTATCTTGATACAAAAAATGTGACACAAAACTATAGTCTCCAATGGTGGGCTCAAACACGCATTAGTGAATAACATATAACAGCATATACTTGTTGTTTGGCTTTCTTTTGAAATCGGTGAATGATCACTGCACAAAAAGTAATAATACCCTTTCATTGACATCATCTGGCTGATAATATCTTTTTGTCTATGTCATCAGAGTAATAATAACCTTTCATCCGTACCATTGCACAGAACATTTTCCACATTATCCTGCCTTCTCAGATACAAAGAAAAGAGATTAGATTTTAAAATCATCTATTTAATTTTTTTTAGGATCATCTTTAACATAGTTGTAGAAGACTGCATATTGTATTGCTTTCTTTTTAAAGTCTGTTGTAAGAATATGTCCATTGATTTTACATTGATTTGACCCATCACATTCTACACAAATACTAAAATGCTACAAATACATTTAAGTTAGATGATTAAAAAAATCTCTACTGCACATGGAGGTGTTCTGTCATGTCCTCTTGTGGGATAATTAGCTTTTATTGAGCAAAGTACAGATATGGGATCAGTTATCCGGAAACCCGTCATCCAGAAAGATCCAAATTTAGGAAATGCCATCTCCCATAGACTCCATTATAATAAAATAATCTGAATTGTTAAAAATGATTTCCTTTTTCTCTGTAATAATAAAACAGTAGCTCGTACTTGATCCCAACTAAGATATAATTAATCCTTGTTTGAAGCAAAAACAGCGTATCAGGTTTACTTAATATTTACATGATTTTATAGCAGACAAAGTATGAAGCTCCAAATTACAGAAAGATCCCTACCTGTACCAAGCACACACTGCATCTTCTATGTTTTATTCTTCAAACAAACATTTTACTTTGCCGAAATCAGTCCAAATATCAAAACAGCCTCTTGTGTAAGCTGTACCTTTTTACAAAGGGGTCCTACTGTCTGTAGCTGTGGGAACCCAGCTCTCTAAAAACATTCTCTCAAAACACAGTTTTGCATTTAATTCTTAGTTTTATTCACAGGCTCTCAAAACTTTATTAATTGGCACTTGGCACACCTCTAATCAAATGATTTAGACTAGTGATGGGTGATTCTGCTACGAAATTCGCCAAACGGAGAAAAATTCGTGAAACGATGTGGCGTCTGTTGGCCACCGGACATTTGCGGTGAAATTCTACTGCTGTTTCCTGAATTTATTCGCCTGGAGCGAATCGTGGCAATTTGCCACAAATTCATCCCAGGCGAATAAATTTGCCCATCACTAATTTTGACCACTAGTAAAAAATAGATTGTCTTCTTTTGAAATGTAAAATTATGAGGTAACACATGAATTTAGTTGTTTCTGGATTTTCTAGGAAGCAGTCTAAAATAATAAATGGGCTATTTTACTGGACAATAACCCATACCAACAACTTCCTTTGTTTGAAGGAAATTGGCAAAGCGGAAGCCAATTGTTTACTATGATTGGCATAGTGTAAAGGAGCTTCACCAGTGATGCAGCGCAATGTATATGCTGTTTTTGTGTAATGTTGCCTTCCTATTGACTCCAATGCATTTCTGTGAAGACACCACATATTTTCTCATCTTTATTTCTTCTTCAATTCCCAAAAGAGCATTATAGAGAGCCCCCATTTCTTTTACAGTTGATGAAAGCATGCATATGGTAGGAACATCCTGTCACATGGTTTTTAAAATACTTCATTAGGGTAATATACTTTCAAGTTCCAAATGTTATAACACCTATAGGAGAACTTTGTTGTGAGCAATCCCCTTCATGCACCCATTAATGTTTTGTCTAGACTTAAAAAATTAGTAAATAGACCTTAATGGGCGTACATTACAGGCCTGCTTGCAAAGCATGTAGCATGTGGCCCCTCATGTGCTCAAGGAAGGTATAGGGAGGAATGGAACAGTTAGCAAAGCTTTTTTCATGCTCACTTGTGGAGGTGTCATTCTTCTTGAGATTTCTCTGGAATAGGGTTACATTTTGTGATCCAGGTTTCCTTTTTAGGAACTGTTACCCTCCCATTTGGGCATGTTAGCTTGCTACATCCCAGTAAGTTATGTCATGGATTTTGATATATTATACTTACTGTGATTTTCCTTTATTTTACAACTCCATATCATCAGATTCTCATCCTTTTTGGGTGGCTTCTAGAAGCTTCTCACCATGCCAAATTGGCAGTGGGGCTAGGCATTTAAAGCATTGATAAGGGTCCTTCTTCTGGGAGCAGTGGGTGCAGTGGGGCAGGGCTATACCCAGTAAGTAATGACATTTAATTGTACAGGAAAGGAAAATCACTGTATGATAACATTTTCTTAAGTTAGGAGATGCTTTCAGTATTTTCTTAAGTTAATAAAGCAGTGCATGGGTTAGTTATATTTCATTTATCTGTGAGCCAAAGTTAGGCTTAAACAGTTCATAATGAAATATAACTTTTTTCCTTTTCACATAATTATTTTAATTAACCAACTCAACATAGATTTAGTATAATAGGCTTATATGTATTCATTAAAGAGCTTCGGCTAGATTACTTCCTATCACAATGATTTATCACTAATGGAAAATGCATTGTGATGCTAATCTTTTTATTGCCAAGATAATATATACAAGTGATAAGTTGGATTTGTGTAGTACACAATGTTAACTGGGGGAACTGAAAGCTGCCTTCAATAATTTGGATTTAGAACACTTACACTTGTTGTAGATAAGATTAGGGATAATAGACATTTTTATTAATAATTAACATACTGGCAAAAATCACAATCCTTTACTATGATATTTCTCAGAGATAGTTAGGCCTAAAACAATTTACTTAAAGAACAAGTAAACCTTTTTTTTTCTATCTGTAAATTTGCTCTAAACAGCCCCCCAGATTAATGTACCTTAGTCCCTGCTGCAAGTCTACTCTGGTTTCTGTGTTATCAGCAGCTTGTTTCCTCTTCTTCCTGGTGCAGAGTGAAGCCCCGCCCCATAGCTTACTGAGCTGACCTTATCTCTGTGACTAGTCCTGGAGATCATTTGCATACTATGACATAGCAGAGACCAGTGTGTGCAGCACCTTTTGCTTGGGGAAACTAGCTTACTAATGCACACACTGGCTCCCTCTTCCTCTCTATTGTGTAACAGCAGCAAATGGACTGCTCAGTAAACTAAGGGGCTGGGCTTCACTCTGCACCAGGAAGAAGGGGAAACAAGCTGCTGATAACACAGAAACCAGAGCAGACTTGCAGCAGGGACTTAGGTACATTAATCTGGGGGGCTGTTTAGAGCAAATTTACAGAAAGAAATAGAAAAACATTTACTTTTCCTTTAAATATACTGCAGTTTGTTAAAAGTTATTGCTAACACAATTACATATAGTCAAATGGCTGAGAACCTTATGTAGTGATCTATTTATGCATACGATTCTGTGAAGACTAAAGTTTAACCACATACAGTAAAAACTTATACTTGTTGCAGATCACATACTTTCTCAAATGCAAAAAAAAAATCATACCAGGGAAAGCCTTGGAAACACAAACCAAGCCATTGCTTAGCATATATTGAAAACTGCTGTTAGAATAAAAAAAAATTGAAAATAATTTTTGAATACTTGGAGGCATCTGTATTAAAATTTGTGAATTATCAAGTTTTTATTCAATTTGAAAAAGCTTGAAAAATCACCAAAATCGAATTAGCACTTAAATTTGGATCTCAAAAACATGTTCCATTAAAAATGTGAAAAAGTATCTTAAAGGGCAAGGAAAGTGTACAATAGAATAAGGCTAGAAATGATGTATTTTCTATACTAAACATAAACATGAACTTACTGCACCACAAGCCTAATCAAACAAATGATTTATGCTTTCAAAGTTGGCCACAGGGGGCTGCCATCTTGTAACTTTGTTATACATCTTTGTCTGACACTGGCACTGCACATGCTCAGTATGGTCTGCTTGAGTTCTGCATGGCTGGTAAGTAAGGCAGGGGCTCCCCCTGCTGTTCATAAGTGATTGTTTCCCTGCCAGAAGCAGTAAATGAACGGAGAATTTCACTGCATACAGTCAGGTTTCTTATAAAAACGGTACACATTTTAAAATTAAAGTATATTGGAGATAGATTTCTTTTTCATTAAAGAACGTAAAAATGGGATTTTATTTCTTTGCCTTTCCTTGCCCTTTAAACACAGGGAAATCATATGCTTTGTCTACCAACTTTCAAAAAGTGGAAAACTATAAAAACACAAATAGAAAAAATGCCTACATTTTGGACAACTCCATTTGACTTTTAGGCTAAGTCCAGACGGGGAGATTCGGGGGCGATCCGTCGCCTGGCGACTTTTTGCCACTCCAATTTGGAGCGATTTTAAAAATCGCACCGCTGCGTGTGAACACGCGCCGGCGCTTTTAACCCTCACTGGTGCCTACCTATTCGGGGAGATTCGGGGGCAATCCGTCGCGGCGAAAAGTCGCCAGGCGACGGATCACCCCCGAATCTCCCCCGAATCTCCCCGTCTGGACTAGCCCTAACATGAACTAGCCAGTTTTTAGATGCTGAAGTTTTACATTCAAGGTTTGCTTAAATAATCCCGAGCATTTGCGTTTCAGAAAGCCTCAGAAAGACTCTGCACCCTAGAGTCTTTGAACTTTTGGCACAATCCTGTAATTTAAATATTTATAAATTGTCTCCTGATATCACTAATATCAGATTGTAGATAAATACAGTAACTGTAGAGCATACCATTTTATGTGTATATATTAAACTGTTCAAATATACAATTGTGCTCATAAGTTTACATACCCTGGCAGAATTTATGATTTCTTAACCATTTTTCAAAGAATATGACTGATAACACAAAAACGTTTCTTTCACTCATGGTTAGTGGTTGGCTGAAGCCATTTATTGTCAAACAACTGTTGTGTTGTGTTTACTCTTTTAAAATAATAATCACTACACAAACTACCCCAATGACCCTGATCAAAAGTTTAAATACCCCACTTAATACTGTATTTTGCCCCCTTTAACATCAAGGACAGCTTGAAGTCTTTTGTGATAGTTGTGGATGAGGCTTGATCTTCTCAGACAGTAAAGCTGCCCATTCTTTCTAGCAAAAAGCCTCCAGTTCCCATATATTCTTGGGCTGTCTTGCATGAACTGCACATTTGAGGTCTCCCCAGAGTGGCACAAGATATTGAGGTCATGAGACTGAACTGGCCACTGCAGAACCTTCTCTTTATTTTGCTGTAGCCAATGACAGGTCAACTTGACCTTGTGTTTTGGATCATTGTCATGTTGGAATATCCAAGTAGTTCCCATGCACAGCTTCCGGGCTATTGAGTGTAAATTTTCCTCCAGTTTTTTTTGTATTTCACCTGAAGTTATTTGTGGGTTTTTCCTAGCATCCCGAACAATTTTTCTGGCAGTTGTGGCTGTAATTTTAGTTGGTCTACCTGATCATGGTTTGGTTTCAACAGAAACCCTAATTTTCCACTTCTTAATTAGAGTTTGAACACTGCTGATTGACATTTTCAATTCCATTGATATTTTCTTATATCCCTTTCCTGTTTTATAGAATTTAACTACCTTTTCCCCAGATCCTTTGACAATTTGTTTGCTTTCACCATGACTTAGAATCCAAAAAACATCAGTACAGCACTGGATGAAAGATGCAAGACTCTGTCAGGAGTCCAGAAAGTCATTTACCTTTTATACACACCCACTAATTACAAGCAAACAGGTCACAGGTGAAGATGGTTACCTTTAATAGCCATTCTAACCCTTTTGTGTCAAGTTGTGTGCATGTTATCAGGCCAAATGACCAGGGTATGTAAACTTTTGATAAGGCTCATTTGGGTAGTTTCTGTAGTGATATTATAAACACAGTTATTTGACAAATAATGGCTTCAGCCAACCACTAACCATGTTTTTGTGTTATCATTCATATTCTCTAAAAATGGTTAAGAAATCATAAATTCTGCCAGGGTATGTGAACTTATGAGCACAACTGTAGAAACACAGTGATTGCACATTGTAAATGTGTTACTTGCAGTATCAACAGTATAGAGCATATTTTACCTACTGTAATCAAAAGTGTAACTAATCTTTAGTGTTTTCAGCTTAATTGCTCTGCAGGTTTTCATTGCAGTAACCACCATTGCTATGCATGAAGGTCCCCTAACACATTGTGGAAATGTTCAGGCTCATGTTTATTGAAATTTTCATGCTAACTTGAGACCTGCATTTTTCAGATTTTTCATCTGGATTAATCTTTCTGATTGGCCTAACTAATGTTCTGGAGGATGTCATTGAGTAATATATGGTCTTTTTGGACAGGGAAAAGAAACCCACATCTAAATTCATGTGCCTAATTATATAAAGTGATAATTTACTTTGAGAAATCAACTCATTGCTTGAATGCAATCCTACTATATTATATTTAAATTTTATAGTGATCCCCAAGCAGTGGCTTGTGAACAGCATTCACACAACAACCCTTTGGATGTTGCTCCCAGTGGCCCCAAAGCAAGTGCTTATTTTTGAATTCCTGCTCAAAAGGCAAGTTTTGGTTGAATAAAAACCAGGTGTACTGACAAACAGAACCTGTAGGTTTCCAGTCCACATAAGGGGTACCAAAGCCAATCACAGTGAATTTCAATTCACAGAATATGAAAGGCAATAGATGAGACAAAAGGAATTTGGGCAACAGAAAACAAATATTTTTGTATGAAAAATTTGCTTTATATAATGAACACCGCAGAAACACAAAATATTTTAATACGGCTGAAACTCAGTTTAATAGTAGTTCAATTTATCATCTGATATTTGCCATTACTATTCCTCATTACCCTGTAACAATGCTGAAATTAAAGCTAAGCGAAGCTAATCATGTTAGCAAAATGTTATTAATTAGTTTGAAGTTAAATCTATTCACAATGATTTTATTTTAAGTAGACAAGCAAATTCAGAAAGGCTTACTTCTGAAAATGTTATCATATTATGAAAAAGATATTTAATCCTGTCAGTTTTAAACAAAGTTCTAAACATGGCAGAATATAAACTAGGAAACCTCCTAGAGGATACAAGCACAAAATAATTACTGTCAGGACAAGAGAGAGAATTATTCATGTTACTATGAAGTTCATGTTTTAAGATTATCACTGGGTTAGAGTACACATATATTTCAGTGTTTTGTTACTAGATTGCTTTTGTCTAAATTCCCCACAGTGCATTCTTTTTTACAAGATTATTGTCAGTTTATGGCATCATGCACCCAACACTTTTCATTGTAAGTTCATCAATTAAACATCTATAGTGTAAAATCCAGCATATTAGAAGCACAAGCTATTCACCTGCATTTTCAGAATAGCCATTCATTTTTAAACATTTGCAAAATGTGGAAAGCAGTAAAAAAAATCATAAATCTTGTTCTACATATGCCTTATGAATTGATTTTTTGGTAAAATATAATAGATCTAAGTAAAAGTACATGCATTCCTTTGGAAACTTATGTGACATTCAGTAGTTAATGCTCTCATTTTGAGTCACAAAATGAAGCTTTTCAATGTGGGACCATAGTAGTTGTGCTTCAAACAATTTTCATTAAAGGTACCTGTAATGCCTGCCGTCAAATGTCGCCGCATAAATACTGGCACACATCAAGTCGGATGCCCATGCCATAATGGATGACCTAAGGTCCCATCACCTTGAAAATGTCTATCTTGGAAGCTAAGCAGGGTCAGGCCTAGTTAGTACCTGGATGGAAGACCACCTGGGAATACCAGGTGTTGTAGGTTTTTTTTTATACCAGTATACTTAGGTGTTATGACATCTAATTTGTGCGCCTAGCTTCCTATTGGTTCCTGATGTGTCTGTCCGTCCTCAGCCTCCTGATTGGTTCCTGGTCCCTTAAATACCTTCCTCTTCCTCCTCACATTGCCCAAGCTGGCTTCTGTTTCCACAGTTCCTGCTCAAGCCTTGCCTGACATCTGATTCCTGGTTTTCGACTCCTGGCCTGTTTTTTGACCTCTGATCCTCTGCTGCCTGCACCGACTCTTTTGCCTGTTTCGACTTTGCTACTGTTTCAATCCTTGACGGTACCTTGATCTTGGCTATTCCCTGCTCTTTTGCCTTCTCCGCCGCAGAAAGCCCAGGGCCCCAAAAGGGCGTCGGTGAAGACCGGAGCCGTAAAGGAGTATCCGTGTCCACCAGTCTTCCTTGCACCAGTGGCTCTCCTTCGGGATCCAAGCTATCCATAGGATTCAAGGTAACAGACTGTTACAGTACCTTGCACTTCCCTATAGTTGCTTAGCTCCACTCAGTCCCTCCCTTCCGTCCTGAATTCAGCACTGCTGCCCTATTGATGAAGCAGAACCCTGGAGTTATTGACATGTGCAGACTAAGCTCCAGTGCCCTGCATCAATCAGTGTAGTTCAGGTACACCAAACAAATCATGCACACATCACTTGCACACCAATAACATAAATTACACAACTGAACGCTAGAAATGACACCATCCAAATTTTGAAAATAGTTGGTGCAACTATGTGCAATTTGTGACAATGCACATGTGCAGTTGTGTCCATTTTGACATTACATGTTTGCATCCTCACCAGAATTCTCAGAAAAAACATGGCAATTGCATTCACCTTGATAAGTTAATGTTCCCTATAGCTTTATGCATTTTGTGCATAGGGAACTTAGTCATAAACACAAATAAAGTCAGCTCGAAATGTGGAAAGTGCTTTATAAACTTGTGATTGTTGTGCTTCAACAGAAGTGCCTATGTAAAATATAGTGTAGCATAAAATATATCACCTCATAGGTGTATGTGTGCCATACTTATTCTCCAAAGCAACTCTTTATCAAGTGCACAGTGCAAATGGATTTTGAACAGTACCCACTGGTATGCCTCCCCCGGTCATGCAGTCACCAGACCCAAATAGGTCAAGGCATGTCACCAAAAACCAAAGGATGAAAATATCACAATCCCCCAACCAATCCTCATCCAGATAAAGAGAGTAATCGACAAATAGTACAATAAATGTATTTAAATAAAAATAAGCCTTCTGCTATACAGGCTACTCACAAAGGTTTCTAAAAGGATCTCGGCATAAACTGTAGTATAAGTGCAATGTTCACTTGTACTATGTGCTGAGCCCTTTTGGAAAATTTGTTAGTAGCCTTTTATTTAAAGACATTTTTTGCACTATTTGGCAATTTATTTCTTTACATATATTGTTTACTAAACATACTACATTATGGGGCAGATTTATCAAGGGTCAAATTAAAAATTAAAATTTTTCCAAAAATTTTTTATGGTCAAAACTGAATTTGAATTCTATTTTTTGAGATTGATCATACTCTGGCCCTTTAAGAATTCTAATTTGACTATTCACCACCTAAAAATGATTACTGTTTAAGTCAATGGGAGAGGTTCAGGGATAAAGTTGGAGATGTTTGCAGCCTTCCTATTTCGTAGAAAAAAACTCAAATCAAATTTGATTTGATTCGAATCTTTGAGTCGTTTAAATTTGTCCAAGTTAAAAAAAAATTTATTTTTTAATTAAAATATTTTGGTAAGTTCTAAAAAAAAAAAACATGAATTCAAATTCAACACTTGTTAAATGTGCCTCCCCATTTTATGTATGTGCTTTCTTTGGACATGGTCTCTAATTTTTACAAGAACTCTTTCTAAAACCCTCCAAATTAAAGAAAAACACAACATGCTTATCTGATGTCCCAATAAGAAGAGTGTATGGATCAGTAAGTGGATGGGCAATACTCTAAGGGGCCGATTCACGAAATTCACGAGAAATAATTGAAGTTCGATTGAATAATAATCGTACAAATTTTTCATAAAATTGGATATTATAATTTGGCCTCTTCAATCATCAAATACAAATTATTGAATAGATCGAATGATCAGATATTCGATAATTCGATGATCGAAGGAATCAAAACTTTAAAAATATTCGACTGCCTACTTGGCCAGATTGAACCTACCGAATTGCAATAGAAGCCTATGGGAACCCCCCCATAGGCTTCTGAGACTAAGTTTGCTTGAATACCATTCGTACGATCGAAGCATTCGATAGTTTGAATCATACGAATTTTTCGGATGCTCGAAAGGAAGTTTTACGATTTTTTTTTAGAGATCGAATGATCGGTATCCGATCGTACGAATTCATTGAGAAATCGAATATCGAGCAAAAAGATAGCCTAAAACTATTCGATAAGCATTCGATGGTCGAATTCTTATCAAATTTTCAATAAAATTGTTCAGATTCATAATCGCTACATGCAATATGCATCAGGGATTCAGGTGGGCATTAGTGCACAGCTGCTGATGAGCTTCACTAATCCCTAAGGAAATGACTGTGCCTCACTGCTCAGAGCAAAGTAGGAGCACTAAAAAAGTATCACTTAATGGAAAACTTTTACTGACTGGAATTTATTGATTGAAAAAAATTAAGATGTTGGAAATCCTTCTGGATTCACTAGTTTGATAATTAATAAATTAGCCCATAAGTACTTTATTCATACAATACAATATGGCGCAATAGGAATGTCTATGAATATTTTCAATAAGAAATATAAAACTGCATTCAAAAGCAATCTGCACTGTAAATTCTGATGGCAAGATAGCACGCAGTGAAAACTTGAACAGATAGAGCAGGGGTCCTCCTCTGGGGTAATTTAACCAGCCCCCGCTGCGCCCATTTTTTTTGTGCTGAGAACTGGCTGGCAGCAGACAGAATGCTTGTAAGGTTACAAATATCCTTAATTACTTCTTACTGCCTAATTCTGTTTATTTTCTTTGTCTCTTCACTCCCACAACTATACCCTTATCAAGGCTCTTGCAAAGTTTTAGCTGGTTTGCCTAGTTTCTCTCGATGTGAATCTTTCCTTATATAACTCCTTTTGCAAATAAATTCAGAAGGTAAAATCCAGTCACCGATTTCAGTGAATACAATGTCCCACGCTTTCTATGCATAGTATTGAGTGTTGTATAGTGATGGGCAAATCTGGGGGGTATTGCTTTGCCGAAATGGCAAAAAATTCACGAAACACTGCCGCGTCTCATTTTGGCTGCGAGCGTCTGTTTTTGGACGTCAGCAATGGGCGCTGGCATCCAAAATGGACGACAGAATCCAAGACGAGACGCAAGCGAATTTTAGCCCAGGCAAAATTTTTCTGGCATTTTGCGAATTTATTTGGCTGCGGCAAATTGTGTGAATTTGCCACAGGCGAATAAATTCGTCCATCACTACTGTTGTATAATTACTGATGTTCTGGGTTTTTTATATTTCTGCTCATAGCTTTTAATTACATTTTAATTAGCAAATATTACCTCTTTGCTATGCTACTATGAATTTTGGGGGACTGTACATGGAATTGCCTTTGTGCCATCCTACCATAAATTCTGGGAGTATTGTACAATGAATTGCCTCTGTGCCATCCTATGAATTCTGGGGTATTGTACATGGAATTGCCTCTGTGCCATCCTACTATGAATTATGTGGGTGTTGTACATGGAATTGCATCTGTGCCACCCTACTATCACTGTAGCTTAATGCCCTGCTCCAAGGGGAAAATGAAATATGAAGTGTTCATTATGCCATTGTGAAAATTACTGGTGTTTTCTCAAGGAAGTAAAGTTATTCTGTAATTATATTATCAGGCCCAGATTTGTGGAAAGGCCACATAGGGACATACCGCCCAGCCACACAAAAATTTTCTTGCCAGGAACACTAGCTCCGAATGGCTATTACACCAGAATCAAGCAGACAGGATGTGCATGCCTGCTATCTTTGAGAGGGAGGTGACGATGGAGGACGCCGGACTCCGGGCACCCTCAGGCCAAATCCAGCCCTGTATATTATAAATCAGTTCAATGGTATGCTTTTCCCACAGTCTGGCCCCACAATAGTCTGAGGGACTGGGAATTGGCCCCCTGTTCAAAATGTTTGAGGACCCCTGAGATAGCCTTCATCAAGGTTTATATATATAGTTTATTAATCCATGTCCTGGAATATAGGTACTGTAGATACAGGAAAAAACATCCTTTTCATTTTACTGAAATTGCTTGAAAACTAGAAAGAAAAAACCCATAAAACTAACAGATTATAAATCTAATATTTTAGACAAACTGATTTTGTTTTATTCAGATGCAAAGTAAAATACTTAAATGGGGACTGCTGTAAATTAACAGTAAAGAAGTTAAAAATATATGCAATATGAAACTTTATAAATTAACTTAAAAAGATCAGTGAAGATAACCTATTATGTGACCTTAAATTCATGCACAGAATAGTATAATCAGTGAGTCAATTAGTATGTAGTTTCTATGATAAGATAACCACTGGGTGTCTCTGCTGGTCTTTTTCATGTCTGAGGAAGTTGGTGAGCTTCAGTTGACTTATGTTTCACTTTTGTAAAACTATATATATATTTAAAATATTTTATTTATTTTTAGAACATTTGGACATAGACTTAAACATATGTGACAGACTTGGTTACAGATGATTAAGGGATACACAGTGGAGTATCTCTCACTTTCTTTTTCTTTCTCTGGATTAAATCCTTTCCACTTTCCAATAACCTTCTATATTTTTGCCTCTTCTTAGCTCTTTTCTTAACTTTTCTTTAATAATTTAATTGGGGAGGTTGGTTTTATTGTACTAACACCTTATGACATTTGCCATGCAGCACATTTTGTTTTTCCTATAGTACAGTACATTCCCATTAAGCAGATGTTTCTCATAAAAACTGAGTTCCATATTCCATGATTGTATACTGTCGTGGGAACATATCCTGCTCTCTAACTACATCAGTTAAAATTACTACTTTTGCATGATTCCATGAATTAAAAAGACATGAAGCAAAATCATTCTTCAGGCTTGAGAATTGATTTTTATGCCTGCCCTGCAATATGTACTGATGCCATCAACTCAATAAACACATAACAGTTTTCCATGATACCTCTTGTGAAGGAATCAGTTGTTGCACTGATAGAAGCTCCTGTTTCTGCTGTTACCAGTGCTGTGCTCCAAAACATCTGATTCTCTGAATCGATATGCACAGTAAAGGGGCACACCACTGGAGCACTGGTATGCTTGGATTAGTTGTTCTGTGTGTAGAGTTTTTAGATAAATTGAATATATTTATGATGGGTTAGTAGCGACTGCTGTGTGCTTTATGGAAGCTACTGTCCATTTATTGAAACAAAAGGCAAAGATCAAACTCCAAAGAGCAGGAATCAAAATGCCCCATGTGAGTTAGCCCAAGATAGTTATCTCCTACTTGATAAAATTAATTCAACAACCTTCTGCAATATATATGAGAATAAAAAAGTGTCTGTATTGTTTTATAGACAAGCTACATACTTAATCTGATCCTATTTTTAATGAACTAGAGCATCACATCCACATCCTTTCATATTTAAGGCACCGAAAACAAAGAATCAACGCAAAAAAACCCTCCTCTTTTATCCCCAGCCCAAGGAAAGCTACAATAAAACAAACAACAACTCTGAGGTCTGTCTCATCAGGGTTGTTTTCTGTAATTCCAGATAAAAATCTTATCATTTCCTCACAGCCCAAGACAAGATTGTAAAGGAGAAAATGTAATGTCTTGGAGAAATTATCTTCAAAACACTCCTCATATATATAGACCCCCATGTGACAGAAAAGCCATGTAGATGCTTTTACCCTTGGAGCCATCAATGCCTGGGTAAGAACAAACTTTCACTCCTCCTGGCTATGATTAGTCTTGGATTTTACATATAGATCTGTGACCCACAAGAGAAAAATGTTTGTAAATAGTGATGGGCGAATTTATTTGCATGGGGCGAATTTGCGGCGAATTCCCGCGATTCACCACTGGCAAATAAATTTGCGAAACGCCAGCAAATATTCGCCGCCGAAAAATTCGCCCAAAAAACTAGATGCACGTCAAACGACGTGCGACTCGTTTCGCGAATTTTTTCGCCAATTCGCTAATTTTTTGCCGAAGCGAAACGCGTGAGATTCACCCATCACTATTTGTAAATATGGATTGAAATTAACGAATAAGGAACCATGTTGAGATTCTATTTTGTGTATGAAAGTATATGAATTATGTTAACAACCCTAATATTTAGGGCATGTTGGCTAGCCAATTTTTAAGTAGAATAATAAGTCTACCATGCAAAGAAACTTAAATCTGTAGAACTAGTGTTTCATTATCTATAATCAATGGATGCTGAGCAAATTTGCAAGTGTGGATGGACTAGAATTATGCTAAAAGCCAGACTTTGGAGGGCACAGGCTAGTAACAAGCATCTATTGGTTCTTCAATTAGGAAAACTTTAAAGCACCGACAATATGGTATGCTCTGCCATACAGATGCATCTTGTTTGCATGTTTTTACAAGCAGACTCAAAGCATACAGTATCTGTTCATCCAGGTATTTTGAGTAAAATAAGAAGCATGGGAGCTAAGTGCAATTATGTTTTCTCTGCTAGAGTATCTATGCCTGTGGAGAAAATGTTGATTGGCTGCCTTCTCTCCCCAACATAAGTGATCAATAGCATGCCAATGTTGTGCCTGTCGGTATACACTGATGTTAGGGGCACAACAAATTTGATCTGTACTTTCTCCTTCGACATAGATGAAAATGCCAGATGAAACATGGCCTTAAAAATGTTCTTACAGCAAGAGAAAAAAAAAACATAAAAAGCTAAATTTATCTACTTGTACTGAGAATAAAGTATATTAATAGACTAAAATTTTATTTGATAATCTTTTGGTGACATCTTTCGTTAATGTCAAGCTTAAACCTTCTGTCTTCTCTTTATTTATTTTTTTTTGCTGGATGAGAATACCTCACAATACCTCATAATTACAACCAATATGAACAAGACACAGTTGATTACATCATAACTGACCTTGGAATTATTTTCTGAGTAATAAAATGAGTTATACCAATCCTAGCTAAAGCATATCGGTAACTATCCATTCTTCTCCTGTATAATCAGCTTTCAGTTTCAAATAACTGAAAGAATAGGTGTCGTTTTTATGGCTTTCAGTTGACAGTATCTTTCTTTGTATCTCAACTACCTCTACAACTTTCCTTCATTTCCATGTATGCTACATGTACTTTTGTTTATTTAAAATAAAAACGACAAATAAGAATGAATAAAAAATCAGCATACGTACAGATATGGGACCTGTTATACAGAATGCACAGGATCTAGGGTTTCCATATAATGAATCTTTCCATAATTGGGACCTTCATACAATTAGTCTACTAGAAAATCATGTAAACAATAAATAAACCCAATAGGCTGTTTTTGCTTCAAATAAAGACTAATTATATCTTAGTTTTTCTCAAGTACAGGTACCATTTTATTATTACAGAGAAAAAGGAAATGAATTAGAATTTTGATAAAATGGAGTCTATGGGGCAGATCCGTAAAGTCGCTAGCGTTAGCCGCACTTCGCCAGGCGAATTTTCGCCAGCGCTACGAAAATTCACTAAAGTGCGAATTTGTGCTCAGGACGGCAAATGTTAGCGAAGTAGCACTACCGTTCGTTTGCCAGGCAGAGCGCAGTTACGCTAGCGATGCCTAATTTGCATAAGGCGGGAATTTAAGCATAAAATAGAAGTATATGTTACAGCCAATACATTCCACTACACAAGCACAGGAAACCTTTAATAAATAAATAAAGTTGTCCTATTGCCCTACATGTGCCCCCTGTATAGTTGAGTTGCCACATGTTAGGAAATGTAGGGGGGGGAAGGAGGGTAACCCCCAAAAAAAATAATCGATCTTTTTCAGACTATCACCCTCCTATGCTAAAATACACCAGCGTTTTTTTGGGACTTAGAAAAAATTTTACATTTTTTTTTCAACCTCCTATCTATTGTATTGAACTTCGCCTGGTCTGACCAGGCTAAGTAATGTCTATCGTAAGTGCTAAAGTTCAGGAAAATGTTCCCTATGGGAGACAACCTTATCATAATTTTTGGATTTCTTACTTTCTGGATAATGGGTTTCTGGATAATGGATCCCATACCTGTATATAGTAGAAACATGTAAATCAGAGTTACCTGTCCTATGCTTGTCTATCTATTTATCCTGTCTATCTATGCCATGTATCTATCTACCTATTATTATTATTATCTGTTTATCACATACTTTTTTGTTCTGTCAGCATTAAAATGTTACTTTTTGACTAATGATGGATTATTAAAACAATAAATAACAATTTTTCTACAACTAGACAATCAAATAAGAGTGAAGACTGAGAGAAGCTGTAATGTTGCTGTTATAGAGATTTACCTGAATTAATCTGCTGTTCGTCTTTTATAGTATTTGGTACCAAGTATTGTATCTTCTTCTTATGCTACATAAACATTCATATGGTTAGTAAGGCTTCTCTGCAAGAAGCCATGTAAAATATCCTACATTTCAAGAGATATTAAGACATGGGTTGTGATTTGGAGGGATTGTGTACACAGTGTAGACTTTACGTTCCTTTTTTATGAATTAACATTACAACAACTAACATAATTGCTATATGCTGAAGCTTTCCCTGGATTATTTTTCCATTGGCTACTGATAATGTTTACAACAGAAGCATTCCAAGAGCTAAATTACTGTTGCATGGGTCCCCACAACTGACACCTATTAGGATGTGGGTTAATAGAAGAAAACGGCTGAAAAAAAGCTATCCTGTGCAAGCAGTTAACCTTTTTGCTGTAAGTTTTACAAAATGGTAAAGAGCAACAGAATTGGCAGGTTTGTAAAATGTTCAGTCTTGCCAAGAGAAATTATAGGATATTTACAGATACAGTTCATCAATAATATGAGGAGTGTTATTTATCAAAAAATAAGAATGAGACTACAGCTTCCTACAGATGACAAATCACTGTTTTATTAGATATAAAATGGACTGTAAAAGATTATTAGTGCATTTAGGCTACATAACGTTGTAACTGGTCTGTCCTTTCCTTACATGACTGAACAAATTAAACTTTATACTCATATTTTTACATACTGTTGAATGTCCAGCAATCTCCCCCAGAACTCCAGGGTTAAATATTTATTTGCTGGTGCTGGTTTTTATGAGAGGGCTATTTTCGCAAAACTTACTTAATGAACACACATGTACATGCCGATGTACTAAATTCACGTGAAGGATTCGAAGTTTGATCGAAGTTCGAACGTAGGATTTCTTATTTTGGACGAATGTGAATTTTGGCATATTCGATCATCGAATAGGGTATGATCAAATGATCGAATACATTCGAATAGAGTCTAATGGACGAATATTCGATCCTTCGATCAGTGAAGGATTTTATTTTTTAAGTTTCTTCGATTGCCTCCGTCCCATGAAAATGGATTGGCCTTGAAGAGGCAGCATTTTCTTCCTCCAGGCTTGATGGGGGAACTGGACCTGAAAGTCCAAAGTTCGTGGCCATCCACACACAAACACAGAATCACACACTTATTTTAGTCATACACACTTACACTCACACTTATACTCACACTTTCACACAATGTCATACATTTTTGGGGGATCAGGGGGGGCACACACATTCACAGTACTCACACACACACTTAACATGCAATTGCTCAATTATACACACACCTACACACTTGCACTATGTTGTGTCTTTTTTTATTGCATCGTTTGTTTTTTTATCTGAAAAAACTTTTTTATTGCGAATAGCGTATTCGCTAATTGCACTGCTCAATACCTTTTGTATGTTATGTTGGTGATTATACTACAATTTTTTTCATGATTTTGGGGACTTTTTTGCCATTTTATTGCATTTTCAGGGTGTTGTTCACTTATTTCTGTCCATAAAAACCTTCAAAAGTTGATTCTAACTGATTTTTGTGTTTTTTTTTTTTTTTTGGATTTTAGTGATTTTATACCATTTTACTTCAGTAGACCCCTGACGTTCATATGTAGGATGTTTTATGCGGATACATTATGAAATGTGGAGCATATAATGGGGTAAATTTCAAGCTTTGTGACAATTTTCAGAAATTCGATAAAACCCATTACGTTCAGCATCGCTTTAAAGTTTGTCAGTTTGCAGTAGAAACACACATGTACCCATATTGGATTCGTCAGAATGTGTACTTTCTGAAAATATATGGTTTTCTACGGTCTCTGTACTGTTAGGGGTTCTTATGTCACATAATGCACATACCGGGGCGCTTCAGCCGTGAAAATTCCTATACACTATTGTCATTTGGGCGTCTCCGTGCGCCACACAGTTTGGTATATCTATGAATATTACCCATCAAACTGTTTAGTAGACCCCTGTGCTTCTATTTAGGATGCTTTATGCTGGTAAGGATACATGGACATTACGATGCTGGAAAGTTGAAGCTTTGAGGCAATTTTCAGATATTGTGGGAAAGCCTTGTCACTAAGTAGTTTGGAGTAGAAAGGCATGGGTACCCATTTTAGATTCTATAAAATGTTTACTTTGCAAAAATATATGGTTGTGGGGGTAAATCTATATTTCTGTGTTTTTACCCCATAAAAAAAACAGTCAATGTTTTGATTTTTCATTAGCTGAAGTTACCTACAGGAGTATTTGTATGCGCTAACTTCATTTTGGGGCCTCTAAATGCCAGATACTTTGTTAAGCCTATTTTCAGATATTTCACCAAAACTGACAATTGTGGGAAAGCCTTGAGACTCAGTCGTTTGGAGCAGAAAGGCACGGGTACCCATTTTAGATTCAGTAGAATGTGTACTTTCCAAAAATATATGGCTTTGGGGGGGTAAACATTGCAGTCAATGTGCTGTTTTTTCATTAGCCGAAGTAAAGTCCTGGACAATTTGGTTGTGCTAACTTCATATTGGGGTTTCTAAATGCCAGATACTTTAGTAAACCTATGCACAATGGGCATCATACTGTTCAGTGGACTCATGACAATCCTATGCAGGGTGTGTTTTCTTGTTACCTAATGCAGTGTGGGATATGCAGAGCAGTAAAATAATTCCTGAAGTGATTTTTCAAACTTTTGTAAAGCTTTGATGTTTGGTAGTTAGGAGTAGAGAGACATAGTTACCTATTTTGGAAAAATCAGAATGTGTACTTTCCAAAAATACATGTTTTTTGGGATAAACATACTGTTTCAGGATTTTTTGGCCTTGGAATCTAATATATGCCGTTTTCTGCACTGGAGTTTTTGATGTACAGAAGTCCTAAATCTGTCTAAAATATCTGGTATTGGCACATTTGAGAGACATGAGGCTTTCCAAATCAGTTGGATTTTCATGCATAAAATTGAATATTTTTATGGTATAAACATATAAACATATTGTGAAGAATAGTGAGAAAGCACAAATGTTTCAAAAATGGCTGGCATTTCGCGTAGCCAAAAATGTGAAAATCTGCTGGCACTTAAAGGGTTAAGAGCCAACAATAAAGTTACTGTGTACAATAATATTCACAACAACATTGTGGCAACAGTTTGGGGAAGGTTTAGTTTTTTTTTTTCAGTATTATAATGGCGCCATGCAATGAGGTCTGTACAGAATGGGTTTGCCAAGCTGGGAGTGTAAGAACGTGATTGACCCAGACTTAACCTAAACATCTCTGGGATGAACTGGAACAACAACTGTAGACCAGACCTTATCCCCCAAAGCACCCCCCCCCGATCCTTACTAATGATCTAATGGCTGATAGGAAGCAGTTTCCACAATTATCGCTCCATCTGGTGTCGAGGGTTACTCGAAGAGTAGAGCCTGTTACAGCAGCAAATGGAAGAGAGGCACGCATTGGTAAAAACAATACTAAGTATATAGTATTTGGTTATTATTGTTCTACAAACATACTCTTAACTAATATTGAATGAATATTCAGTGCATGAATGAAAGTTCAGCAGTGGAAAGAAATAAACATCAAACACATTGCAAGATAACTGCAAGATGAATGTGGAATTTGCTTCCTATCAAAATACACTGGTGCCTTGCTGCATTTTATGCAGTTCCCTTAGATGAGAATGTAACTCTAACCTAAGTTTTTAGTATGGATGCTGACTGTCTGACGTGACCAGACTTTGTCTAAGACACTTCTGCTGACATTTATCATTTATTGATGTTCTGGGCCCGTGTCTCACTGCTATCATATGAAAACACCATCAGGGTTTTTCCAAATATTAGAACAGAATCTGTGTTTGGCCAACAGCTCTGTTGAATTGCATTGCTGATGAAATATATATTTGAGCCTATACTATTATAGTATTTATTTCTTATTTATAAAGTATGAACAAATGTTACCCTGCTTTTCAAATGGACAATGCTACATTTATTTCGGAAGAGTGAGTTGCAGCTGGTGATAGTATTGGGAATGTGACAGCTCTGACCCTTCAGAAAATAAGAACATTTTCAGTAGCTCATACAAAATATTTTTTGATGTCTTTGATACCCAAAGTTCCGACAAAATAGGCCTTCAAATGCTTTTTGAAACTAGGGTTTAATAATATAGTTTATTTCTTTAAAGGAGAAGCATAGTGAGCCAAGTTAACATAACTGCTAGCCTCATTTCCTGCTTAAATTGTCTCAAGATAGTTCTCCATTTCCCATCCTCCATGCTGCCCCAGAGATCCACTGTGACTGCCCTGTGCTAAGTTTAGAAAAGTAAACTTTAGGACAAGGGCACACAGAACATGGGCTCTGCTGCAGATACGCTCTCTTCTGCATCTCCATGTATCTGAACTGAAATGTACACCTCTTTGCTAGTACACAGAGTGGAAACATCAGGCTCTCCTCCGCCCCGTGTACCTGCACTTAGGTGTAAGGTGTACTGTGCAGCCTACAATAATATCACAGGCTGAGGGCAGCAGAACCAATGCTTTGTGTACCCTTGCCCTAAAAGCAAAATTTTGTTATACTGAAAATGTACATAGCCCAGGTCACAATGGATCTCAGGGACAGGAGGGACTGGGAGGAAGGCAGATAGAGTAATACCCTGGGACAGTGTTTGTGTGCTGATGCATCAAACCAAATACAATTATGCTTGAGTCTGGTAGCTAATCATATGCATTTTACAAGATTGTACTTTTTTTTCATGTATTCCGCTGCAGGGAAATGCAGGTGTTAACACAGCCTGTTTTCTAAGTCTGCTGAAAACATTTTAAGACATTAAATAAACTCAATAAGCTTGCTTTGCCTCCAATAAGGATTACTGTAGTTATATTCAGATAATGGCTCCTATACCTGTACTCACTCTGTCACAGGAAATTGCATCAAATTGAGTTCCTGCATTTGGCGCTTCCCTGTGGCAAAGTGAATACAAAGACATTTAAAAGAACGTGCTCCGTCTCTTCCTTGTAGTGGAAAAGCATAAAAGATCCACTGACAACCACATGAAGAAACACTGGTCTCTAAGAGTCCTTATAGTGCTTCATAAGTTATTTATGTGAATAGGGACTCCAAAAGATTTTTCAAAAGATTTTTTTGAGGATTTAATCACAGGAAAATAATAGCAAGGTTAAATTGTTTATTATGATTGGGTTGGGAGGATGGGGAATTTTCATTATGGGGGTAGGGGGATTAGAGGCAGTAGGACAGTGAATACAAAGTCTGTCTTTGTATGATACTTCGGTGCTGATATGCTTTCCCTGCATGCTTGTACAAGAGCATATAAAACACAGCAGTTGTGAAGTGTGATTAAATGTTACATTTTGATGCTTCAAAAGGTCACTATGAGCAAACTATACAGAAGCTCAAACACTGAAATTTGTTTAACAGGAACAATGCTCTCATATTTTCTCATTAACTTAGTGTAGCAGAAATCTAATAGACATGTTTTCTCTTCAAATGCAGAACAGTTTCAATTTGATTTATTTCCAGCAGTGTTTCCCAGTGATAAGTTAGATTAAATTGCTGTCTTTGGAAGACCCATGTCAGCTATTGACAACTGCCGTGGCCACAATCTAAACAAAGGGCCATTAATCTAAACTAACGTTAAAGAATTGCTTTATTTTTATGTTTGGCATAAATCTGAATCCTTAGTAGTAACGTATTCACTAAAAATATAGTATCATATGTTAAATGTACCAAACATATTAAGTGTATATATATATATATATATATATATATATATATATATATATAATAAACAAAAAAGAAAAAAAAGAAAACAAGGCAAGCAAATATGCAGCATTTTGAAGCTCATGCTTGAGGCAGAAGTGGGAGCTTTGAGACGTTGCATATAACTTTCCAAGATTTTCAGTCAATATATCTATAATGACACGCATTCATGTTGTAAGCATGGCATCATAACATGTCTTGCTATGACTGGGTTTATGTCATTACTGTCCATTACTGTACATGGCAGGCTGATTTATCTATTTTCAAGTTTGATACAAAAAAACCCAAAAAAGTACTAACGAGAATATTTAAAGAGATACTGTCATGTTTTTGTTCCAAAATGCATCAGTTAATAATGCTGCTCCAGCAAACATGTGTACTGAAATCAATTTCTCAAAAGAGCAAACTGATTTTTTTTATATTTAATTTTGAAATCTGACATGGGGCTGCCCCCAGTCATGTGACGTGTGCTCTGATAAAAATAAGTCACTCTTCACTGCTGTACTGAAAGTTGGAGTGATATCCTACCCCACAGCAGTCTAACAGAACAATGGGAAGGTAACCATATAGCAGCTCATTAACAATGTAACAGCTGCCTGGTAGATATAAGAACTCAATAGTAAAATCCAGTTCCCACTGTGACACATACAGTTACATTGAATAGGAAAAACAACAGCCTACCAGAAAGCAGTTCCATCCTAAAGTACTGGCTCTTTCTGAAAGCACATGACCAGGCAAAATGACAGAGATGGCTGCCTACACACCAATTTTACAACTAAAAAAATACACTTGCTGATGCAGGAATTACATTTTATATTGTGAATTATCTGCACTGTAATTAGTTTAATTTAGAAATAAAATCTACATCATAAAAATCATGACAGTATCCCTTTGAGACGACAGCTTAGTCACCGTAGCATTTTGTTGTCATAAAAAAAAAGATCACGGTCGCTTAAAATATTTCTCAGCAATTGTCATTTACTTCTATCAAAAACTTGGAAAATTTCCTATAACAAATCATGACTATTTGAGTTTATAAAAAAAGGCACATTATTGATAAATCTGGCCCTTGATTTCAGGTAAAATTCTTCAGTATATTAGATCATAAATTATCATGGCCTATGATAAATATATCTGTGTTTAAAAAAACTAGGCGGCAGATTTACTATTGGTTGAATTCGAGGGTTAAAAAACCCAATCATCGAATTCAAAGAATTTTACCGCTATTCGATTGTTCGAATGATCGAATAGAAATAATTTGATCGACCGAATTTAACTTTTTGATCAAATTTTTTTTTATCCTGTCAGCTGCAGTAATATCAACATCACACGGTGAAAAAAATCATTGTTGTTATAGTTCAACAAGAACTTTGATAAACTACAGGGGTTACAATTTTTGAGAGCATTAATACATGGACCTACCATATACATATATAAATGACTTAGATAAAGCACAAACACTATAAATTAATTTGAACATTGTATAAAAAATGTATTTGTGGGAGGATGGCAATTATTATCAAGTGCACAATTTGTAAACATAATCCCACTTTAAATATGACAAAACACAAGCATTTTGACTCTTGCTTATGACATTTATTGGAATATAGGATATGATATCACTGACCTAATAATGTTGAGGATATAGCGTCATCATATTGTTTCACCAGTCAGAAGCTGGTGAAATAGATTTTTAAATCTTTAAATAGATTTTTCACACTTTTATGACCTGAGTGAAAATTCACCTGGTGAAAGTTCTCCAGGGATGAGGTATTTCATTAACAAAGTGTATTACTCAACTTTTAGTAAATAGGTGATGCTAATAGTTTTTAGTGCAAATTGATAAATAAAAATTTACTCTCTAGTAAATGAGCCCCAAGGTCTTAAACTTACTGTATCAAGCTACAGATAGTAGTAAGTAAATGTAATCCTGTGTTGGCCCAAGACAGCAAGTGATGATTATCTTACATTACTACAACATACTCAAACTGGCAATGACAAGTAGCATTAACAATACATTTGTAGCCTTACAGGGCATCTGTTTCTAAGATGGGGTCAGTTACCCCCATTTGAAAGTTAACTTAACTACCCCTTTAAAGGGGTACATTACGAAGAAAGCATAGTTCTGTCTTTGTATCACTTTATCCAAGAAAAAGTACTTGATTTATTTTAGGTCACAATTGCCTACAATTGCCATGCAGGCCCTTAGATCCTTAGATCCTTTTAATGCCATGTTAGAAAATATTTCTGGTGCTCTTTATTATTTTTACACATTTTAAATGCATACTTATTTTATTTGAAAAATGTCTGAACCTTAAATTTGCAATGGTTTATAGTTTAATCTTACTGTGCCCTTATTAGTGATATCAGCAAGATAATCAGATCTGCTGTTTGAAGGTGACTTGAGGAAGCTGACTTGTTTGCATGTTTAATACACTATGTGATCCTTGACAAAAGCTCAGAAACCATTCACATACTGATGCATAATATAAAAAGAAAAACAACCCATAATATTAAGGGTCAACAGATGGTATAGAGTTTTTTCTCCTACAGTATGTTACATTTTAGGCACATTAGGACATGTGAAAACCACCTGGTGGGCTTAAAATAAGAGAATAAGAAGACATTTATATACAATTATTTTGAAGATGAACCTTTGTTATCCTATTCCCTGTTGCATATATTAGTTTAAACCCATGCAGTCAGTATCAAAGACACATCAACAGTGTACGGTTCACTCTGAGAATGAAACATACAGAGAACTGACTGGGGTAGAAAAAAAGAAGCAGATTGTAATTACAGCTAAAGAAATGGAAGTATTTATATTTTATCTGCAAGTTTCATATATCAAATGGCATGTTTTGTCTGTTCACGTTTGTAATTCTTGGCTTACTAAGGGTATGCTTTATTTACAGCAAAACCAGCAAAAATGTTAGGTAAAAGTGGTTGCTTTTTGGTGCAGTTTTGACAAGATACAAAAAAAACAGGTGAACTATTACATCATATTGTCTGAAACAAAAAAGTATCAAATTCTGGAACTGATCCCTCCCACTGTGGACAAAGAAATAATGCAATAATACATAGGAAACTACATGCAAAGCCAGTCTGATTGGTAAGTAATAAAATAAAAAAAGTATAGAGGTCATATACTTTTCTCCAGAGTCAAGTGCTACAGCAATAAGGAGGTTCGGGGCATTGCCCATATTACTCATTTAAAGGCACCTGTCACATGAATTTGTTGCCCCCACCAGAGGTGACAGACAAGTGCCCTTTAAGTGAGTAATAAGGGCCATGCTCCTGCCCCCTATTGCTGTAGCACTTGCACTCAGGGGAAACAACCGCAAGCTCCCTCCCATTGTGGGTGTTTGTGTTGTATAGTGCACATGCGCTTAATGAGCAAATCTTCCTGTTCACTCATTATGCAAATGCATCTGAGTGGATGTGCCTCAGAAGCTTATGTCATGAATACACATAATGAGCACTCGCTCATAGTGATGGGCGAATTTATTCGCATGGGGCGAATATATTCGCGAACCGCCAGCGAAAGTTCGCCGAAAAAAAGAGTCACGACGCGTGTCGAAAACGACGCGATGCGTCGAATTTCTCTGGAAATTCGCAAATTTTTCGGCGAAGTGAAACTGGAGAGATTTGTCCATCACTACTCGCTCATTATGTGCATATATGTGTGCACCAACATGGCCATCTGTAATGGGCCACCCATGGCTGGTGGCCACCCATTACTGTAAGATGCACTAGGTAGACCTTTACTGTAATAAATGGACATCTTCACAAGGCTGCAGTGAACCAGGGCAGACTTTATTGACAACTTCTAGCAGGGAGTCAGGCTTACAGACTGGGGCACTGATTGATGTCAAAGGACATCAGTTATACAATACATAGTATTTTACAGATTACCTCTCTCAATCACAGTCTTAAAGTTCTCTCATGAAGCCTCCTGTAAGGGTTTCTGCCAAAATCCATCAGCGCCGGGCGCGGGCGTGTTCGCGCTAGTGTGTTCGCGCCGGCGCGCGTCGCTGGCGTGTCTTCGCGGGCGCGCGTCACGGGCGCGATTGCGCCAGCGTGCATCTGACCGGACGCGCCTGCGTCATCACGCTGGCGTCAGTTTGGCGCCAATTGAGACCTATTTAAAGCAGCACTGGACTCTGGTTTACTGCCCAATTATAGGTTCACTTTCGCTGTTCCTGGGTGCGCTTATCCTGTTACCTCTACTGACTCTACTCGTGTATGACCTTGCCTTGTTTCTGGACTACGAATCTACGCTGCCTGAACCGACCCACTGCCTAGACCCCGACTACGTCTTGCTCCTATACCTTGCCTGTACCGTGTACTCTGGACTGGTGCTTGGACTGTTGTTTCCTCCTTGGTCCACAACCTCACCTCGACCTTTGGTCCTTACACCTCCAGGACCTCTCTATTATAGTATGTGCAGGCAGAGTGCTGTTCACTCAAGGAGAACCTCAGCCCTGATTCTATGTGGTAACCTCAGATACAAGGCCCAAGCTTCTCCCATAGGCTCTCCTCTAACTTATGCCTAAATGCTCAATTTCCCCAACACCATAGACCATTTGCATCTTCTCCAACCTAATTGTTCCTTGTTGGAACAACAGACTGTCCTTTCTATATAGCTTTTCCCTCCCAGAGGGAACTCACACCACCTCCTATCACTAGCTACTGTATCTCTAAAAGGGTCAGTCTCCAAATAATAACTGGATTACGGCATTGACAATTTTTTACACATATAAAATAAGGTTTTTGATAGGTATGTGATAAAATATAACAGTATAGAGGTCATATACTTTTCTCCAGAGTTAAGTGCTATAGCAATGAGGGGGGTTCGGGGCATTGCCCTTATTGCTCATTTAAAGGCACCTGTCACCTGAATTTGTTTCCCCCACCAAAGGTGACAGACAGGTGCCCTTTAAGTGAGTAATAAGTGCCATGCCCCTACCCCCTATTGCTGAGCACTTGCACTGAGGGGAAACAACCGTGAGCTCCCTCCCATTGTGAGTGTTCGAGTTGTATAGTGCACATGCGCTTAATCTTCCTGTTCACTCATTATACAAATGTATCTGAGGGGATGTGCCTCAGAAGCGTATGTCACATGCATACATATAATGAGCACTCGCTATGTGTGCACCAACATGGCCATCTGTAATGGGCCACCCATGGCTGGTGACCACCCATTACTGTAAGATGCACTAGGTAGACCTTTACTGTAATAAATGGACATCTTCACAAGGCTGCAGTGGACCAGGGCAGACTTTATTGATAACTTCTATCAGGGAGGCAGGCTTACAGACTGGGGCAATGATTGATGTCAGAGGACATCAGTTGTACAATACATAGTATTTTACAGATTATCTCTCTCAACCACAGTCAAAGTTCTCTCATGAAGCCTCCATGACCTCTCTATTGTAGTATGTGCAGGCAGAGTGCTGTTAGCCTTCACTCAAGGTAAACCTCAGCCCTGATTCTATGCAGTAACCTCAGATACAAGGCCCAAGCTTCTCCCATAGGCTCTCCTCTAACCTATGCCTAAATGCTGAATTTCCCCAACACCAGAGACAATTTGCCTCAGGGCTCTTCTCCAATCTAATTGTTCCTTGTTGGAACAACAGACTGTCCTTTCTATATAGCCTTTCCCTCCCAGAGTGAACTCACACCACCTCCGATCACTAGCTATCTCTAAAAGGATCAGTCTCCAGATAATAACTGGATTACGACATTGCCAATTGTTTACATATATAAAATAAATTCTTTATTTTATACATTTACACACCCACAACGGGAACTCCCTCCTGATCCAGGCAGCCTAATGCTGGCAGGGTCTATTAAAAAAAAAAAAAACTATTTCAGGAGAAAGGAGCCCTTTAAGAAACACTTGCACCCTTGGGTAAGCAGTGTTGTCAATTATTATTATCCTCAGTGCATTCTCTGATGATACATAGATCTTTCTTCCCTATTGAATTCCATGCCTCCCAACTGTCCCTTTTTCAGAGAGAGAGTCCCTCTTTTGACAGCTCAACCTGCAGACCCTCATTTGTACCGGAAAGTCCATATTTTCTCTGCAATGAACAGCCAGAAAAAGAAACAACATTTCTAACTTAACTGGCTTTAGGCAGAGAGCCCAGAACAGCTAAAAGGTGCAAATAAGATGCTTTGCAACAATTTTGAGATGAGAAAATAAATAATTGTAACAGTTTAGATAAGGAGGTTCCTTGGGAAAAGTTAGACTCACAGCTTAAAGGGCAATTCACCTTCATTCAACTGTAAGAACTAAAAAAAAAAAGAAATAGTTTCAAACTTTCATAACCTGCCAAATTTTGTATGACAAACTAATTAGGGAGTGTGGCCACAAAAACTGTTGTCTAAAAATCTCTCCATGCTATGTGCAGCAAATTTTTTGTCCCTCTTTTTATTTACAAAATGTTGGGAGGTATGGAATTCATTAATATTTGCAGGTTTTGTTATTTACATTCATCTTACCCTTTATACAATTTTATTTTTATTTGTTATACAAAGTTTGGGGTCAATTTTGAAAAGATTTGTCAATAATTCTGTGTACTAAAAACCTTGTAAAAAAAAAGCCTACTCTGGATTAATATGAAAATAGTCAATAGTATAGATCATTACATCTGGCTAAAAATCCACAATGGGAGAAGTGATAAACTATTACTTCAAAAACATATGCAGAAACAGCCAATGTGTAGGCATACAAAGCAGATTTTGCAGTAGAAAAAAAGAATATGCATTTTTGCACTAAAATTTGCTCCATGTGACTGCACACAGGTCGACATTGTGCCAGTATAGAAACAACCTGGAGTGGATGAAAGCTATTTGGTGTTTTATCTGCCTGTGTTTAAAGGAACAGTAATACCAAAAGGTGAAAGTGTTTATATGAAAATGTCATATGCTGTTGCCCTGGTAAAACTGATCAGTTTGCTTCAGAAACACTACTATAGTTAATATAAACAAGCTGCTGTGTAGCAATGTCAGAAATTGGAAAAAGGCTACATGGCACAGGTTAAATAGTGGATAACAGATAACACCATTATATTAAGCAAAGCTTATCTGCTGTGTAACCTGAGACTTTGAATGGCTGCCTCATTGCTTCACAGCAGCTTATTAATATAAACAATAGTGGAGTTCCTGAAGCAAACACAACAGCTGTAACAGTGCAGACCAACAGTACATTATATTTTAATTACTTTAAAACACTTTGATGCTATTGTTCCTTTAAACAGATACATATTAAATTAGCCTAAACGGCAACATACAGGGATCACAACTACTTTCTCTTGATTATATTTGGACAATACTAATGAGCTAGCAATTAGGTGCTACCAATAAAATTTATTAAAACTTAAGACAACAGAACAACAAACTTACTAGCCATTTAGAGCAAAGTTCAGTACTACTATATTTTATCATTCCAAGAAACATATACTGATCATACAGTATGAAAAATATAAATTAACCAAATACTATGAAGTACTAAGTTATAGCAATATTTTTTTTAATATATTGTATTTTGTTTTAATAACTTACAATATATTTTCACCAATCTATCATTTAATTATTTTGAGAAGACTTGCAAAGCTATGAATTCATGCATGAAAATGAAGTCAGTCAAGGATTTCATATTTATTACATTTAGGACAAAATGTAACTGACATATATTGTTCATCATTTTCTTCTGGAAGTAATATTTAATTATATCAGAGAAATTTGAATTATATACTTGTGCAAATTATCTGCTTTTTACAGAAATTAAGTGGAAAAGAGGGGAAAAAATGTATTTAAAATTGCACATCATTTATATATGTTCCAACCTCAGTCAACAAACCTTTCATCTTTTAAATGAAAATAATGTAAATCTGCATTGTATCACTGCAATTTTATGTTAATTGCTTTCATGTGTTAATTTTAGAACTGTGTAACCTTTAGTAGATTTAGCAGAAAAAAATAGCCTCCTACAAGATCAAGGGAACATTATTGCTATGGTTTACAACCATTTGGGCTTATAAACATGCATCATTCAAATAATTGTAAAAATTAGAGAACATAGGGAAACCTTAAATTATTTACAGGTATTCTAGAAAGAATGGTTTAGCAGTAGATCTTGGTCAGACATTTGCTTGTGGTGTCTTATTTTGTGCCCTGCTTGTATCTTTGGCCACTCTCTGACTGAGTATTAGGGCTCTAACTCCGCTTATTTCTTAGAAGGGGCTCATGCTAACCTACAATATTACTATTACAGTAATTAACTGTATCATTTTGTTCTCATGGTAACATAGGAAAGAGAAGCACTACTGGGTGTACATACATCTATAATATGGATATTGAATTTATAAATTATATCTCATAGTTCAGACAGGCTCAGGCTGACATCAAAGTGCAATATATTAGAGTCACAAATCCACCAAAATTGAAAATTAGCATGTTCTCAAGAAATATGTTTGAATATACTTTTGAGCATTTTGTCAACACTTTTTTTGAAAACATCATGCTCAGATATCCTGTTCACTGTGTGAGTGACATCTGTGCAAAATTCTTTAGGCACAGGGACAGGGTGGCTGGCCTTTGCAATAGCAGCATTTTAGAGAGTACCAATCTCTCTGAGACTGAAACACAGGCATTTTACCTACCCCATTGTGTTTCGGGCTGGGTAATCACCACACATACTGTAGGTAGCTACAAGACCGGAGCACCATCTGCCCGAAGTTTTTCCCCGGAAGCCTCGACTTGGCGTAGGTATTTCGGCCAATCTGATAGTGAGTGATGCTGTAGGCACCATCTTATGTCCACCACGAGGCTGAATCCACCGGGACCTGGCATTACTCTGCCCTGAGATAGTCCCAGCTCCAGTTGGTCTGATCCTCAACAAGCATGACGCTGCTCTTCTGCACTCATCAGCGTCACAATCCAAACACCCCTTGGCTCTCTGCTTACACAGACTGGATCTGCTTTCCGGATCAGGCTCAAAATGGTAAGCAGCAAATTTAGAGCACACTTATAACATATTTTAAGTTATCCTTACTTTGAGACTGTGAGGCTCATTTAGTAATGCAGCGCACAATTGGACGGAAAAATTGTATGTGCCATCACAAGTGCGATCACAAATATATTTGCAGACAACTGCCCTTGGCTGGTGATAATAAAACTATTAAATTACTCGGATAAAATGAAGATCTTGGCCACGTACAGAAAACAAGATAACGTCACTTGTCACCAGACAAAACTCGTTATCTTTCAGGACTATTCTGCACTGGTAGCAACAAAGCGAAGAGGTAACGTTCAGGAAAATGTTCATCTTAGTGAATTTGCGTAATTACAATCCTTCGTCAGTGCACAACTTCACCAGGCGTAAGGGTGCAAAGTTGCGCAAGTCTATCTACTTCTCTAGCGAAAATTCACCAGAGCTGGTGTTAGTGAATTTCTGAAGTTACGAAATGACGTCACGCTGGCGAATTAGCGCTAGCGTTAGATGCTTCGTGCTTTAGTGAATTTACCCCTTAGAGTTGACAGACAGTTGGGCCCAAATTCACTAAAGCGCGAAGCTAGCGTAACTGCGCTCTACCTAGCGAAGTAACACTAGCGCAACTACGCTGAGCGTAACTTCGTACTTTGTGAATTTGCGTAGCGCTGGCAAAAATTCACCTGGCGAAGTGCGGCGAACGCTAGCAAAGCCAACGTTGGTGAATTTTCGGATGTTAGTGAATTTGCCCCTTGGCGTTTATTGAATCCTGATGGTAGAGACTATACATTCTATTCGAACCCACATAGATCCTTCTCTCGTATAGATTACATCTTACTCTCTCATACTCTAGTAGGTAGCCTCTCTCATGCAAAAATATACAACATTTCTCTGACCATGTACTGACATCTGGTACCTACAAAATAAATGGGCAGATTATGCTGATGATAACTTAGAATTTAGCTAATCTCATGAGCAAGGCAAAAGGTACATCATTTATCCCTATGATTAGATCAGGGGGGGAGATTAGATCTACTTAAGGAGGAATTCTTCATGAATTCCAATCATATTATCAGTCTCCATATCAGGCACCTACAGTACAGACTCAATGCAAGAGAGAGTAGAATATCTTCGATCAGCAAATTTGCCTAAATTATCACAACCTCAAAGGGACATACTCAATGCCCCTTAACAGAACAGGAAATAAATTATATTATCAAATCACTTGCTGGCAATAAAGCACCAGGCCTTGATGTGTTTTCGAATGAATATTACAAAATCCTAAGAGAAGCATTCACTCCAAATCTGCACTCTTTATATCAGAACATTCTACTATTGGTTGAGGTTTGGGATGGATTCAGCGACGCAAAAATGATCTTGATTCCTAAAAAGGATAGGCAACTAGATCAAGTGGAATCATACGGACCCATATCATTACTCAACTGTGACTACAACATTTTTACTAAACTGCTGGCCTGCCGATTGCAAAACATCCTACCAAATTTTACAACACCTGAACAGTTGGGATTCACACGTAACAAACAGTCTGTAAAAGCTATACGTTCCACACTAGCCGCAATAATCGTAGATTCCCAGAAACAAAATTCTGAAACCTTTCTTGTCAGTTTAGATGCTGACAAGGCATTTGACAGGATATCCCATTCTCATTTGATCAGACTAGTTAAATTTAGACATTTTGGACCTCTATTTATAAAAGCTATTTCTATGTTTTACCGTCCCTCCCAGGCCAACATTTATGTTAATGGATTCCTCTCCCCCTGGTTTCTCCTTGCTTGAGGTACCTGTTAGGGGTGTCCCCTTTCTCCTTTACTATTTAATCTGGGTTACTTCTCCAGCCCTTCAAGGGATAAAAATTGGCCCTACCCACTTCAAACCAACTACTTTTGCAGATGACATACTGCTATTCATGACTAACCCATCAGAGGTGATCCCTTTTCTTTCAAGCAGCATTGAAATTTTGGTAGTGTGGCAGGATTTCAGGTGAACATGGCCAAAATGGCAGCCATGCCCCTTAATCCTCATCTGAAAAGTACATGGCACGGACCTTTCCTTTACAAATGGGCTGTAAAGGCAATAGAGTTCCTGGGAATACAGATCCCCTCCCGAGTTCACACATTATATAGTATAAATGTCGCTCCCTTACAGAACAAATTGATCCAAGAGCTCAGTGTATGGTTGAAACAACCAGTGAACTACTTAGGAAAATGCCACCTAATCAAGATGATATGGTTCCCCCGTCTGTTATATCCACTACAAATGCTTCCACTTTTCCTTACCCGCAAGATCTGACAAAGTTGAAAGCACTAAGTCAATTTATCTGGGGAGGTAAACATCCCTGGATCAGCAGGACTAAACTTCAACAATCAAAATCTCAAGGTGGGATAAATCTCTCAGACATACAGACATACAATCTAGCTTGTAACCAATGCTATGCAGCAGATTGGGTTAATATTAGAGAATTTTTTGCATTTCCCACATTATATCAGGCACTCTCACCAACTCTTTGACTTCTCTGTTACACTTAGATGAAAAACAAGTCCCACAGATAGTGAAAGATAACCCAATAATATACACCACAATCAAAGCCTGGTGTGCAGCACATCATAGATTTTCTCTCTTGCCCTCACGGTCTCCCTTTTTACCATTTGTAGGCAACCCACAGTTTTTAAACAACTATATTGGAAATCCATTTCTTGTTTGGGCAAAGCAGGGCTTTACACAGGTTAGACACTTAATGTGCACTCCCATAATTCCTTATTCTCTCTCCGAACTCAAAGAACGATATCCCTCATTGCCTGGGACTTTTTCTCATATTTACAAGTCAGGCACTATGCACAAACAGTGACTCGCACCATTCCAGTTCAGCAGACAGACAATTCAATAGATCGCCTATTTCAATCAGACACAATACGACCTTCTGCTTCCCTTTTGTATAAAATCTTAAAAGCACCATTGTCCAACTGGGACTTTGACAGAGGTATAGGGAAATGGCTACATCAAATTCCATATCTCAAACGAGACAAGTTAATTATGCTACATGTCAAATCGTTATCATATCTAAACTCAAGCCATTTACATGTTTTTAAATATACTGCTGTAAGGGACAGCTAACCCTAGTGGTCTAGTGGGAAGAGGCAGGCCCGCTTCAGTTTTCTCAGCGCTGCAGGCTCCGCTTCCTAGGGCGCACGTGGCGCGCTTCTGGTTTATTTAAAACTGTGATGTGATGATGTCAGCGCGCATTGGCTTGAAATTCTTTAAAGGCTTGTATTCGTTGCCCGTTATAGGTTCTGCTATCTGAGTTCCTGGTGCCTTGCTTGAGCATAATATTATTCCTGATCTCCTGTTGTGACCCCTGCCTGCCTGACTATGCTTGCCTCTGTGTTCCTGACCTGGCCGTTCCTGACTATTCAACATTCTGTAATCCGACCCTGCCTGCCTGACCATTCTGATCTGATTTCCTGGTTTGGTCATTGCCTGTCTGACTTTGTCTGTGCTCCGCCTGTCCTGACCTGTCCTGATTCTGACTGCGCTATTTGTCTACATCTTGTCCTGTGACCTTCTTTGTTTACTTTTTTTTTTCTTTGTTTAGTGTTGTGCCCCTCTGCCTGTCTAGAACCCCTCACCTTGCACCTTTTGTTTTAAGAAATGGTGGTATCCGATTAGCTGAGGGCTCCTCCTAGGCTGTTATAGGCAGAAGTAGGAGCTGAGACAAGGGTGCTTGGCATCGGTTCTAGATTTAGGGTGCCAATCGTGACATTATAACGGGCCATAAAATGGACGTTGACGGTCACACTGATGCTGCTCCCACCACCACCAATGCTGCTCACCACAATTCTGCAGTGCTTGGAGGATCAACAACAGCAGCACCATTTCGTGGTGCTTAATGTGCACAACCTTTCATGCAGATTGGACGCTTCTGATCAGAAATCCAATCCGGTAGTCCATCCTCCTGTTTCGGTGATGGGTAACAATCACGAACCCAAAATTCCTTTCCCCGTTAAGTTTAATGGGAAGACCGTTGGGTCATGCCCAGCCCCACCCAATAAGTTCTCTACCTGATCAACCACATGCCGAACCATGGCACCAGGTAGACAACAAACTATTTAGTTGTAGCGATTCAGACAACAGATTACCCTACCCACTTTCCTAATAATTGAATCCCCTACAACCACAATCTGCTTAGGCCTGACTCTGCTCTCCTCCCCACCACAACTAGAGAAACTAGAATCCCACTGTTAGAGAGTTCAGCCCCATCTAGAATTGCCAGTCCAGAGTTCACACTCCCATCATCTTCACACAATCTGGCAAAGCTGTTGGGATGTATAAACCCAGGATCAGTCTCCCTTTTCCTTTTGCCCACCTAACTGTAACCCAGCTAGCTGCCTTAACATCCTGCTGCTTTTCTGTTCCCCCCAAACTATCTGACCCCCACTAGGTCCTGCTCAGTGAGCAAGAGACTCCTTTCAAGATTGTCAATCGACCGCAGTGTTGCAATTTGTACCTCTAGTGCTCTAACTCGAGCCTCCAAAGTGGCAATTTGCTCACATCCACCACAGAGGTACGCATTTTGGATCTGTTGTTCCAAATCTGCATACATATGGTAAACTGTGCACTGGGTCAGACTTTCAATCTTGCTAGCACTCTGAGTTACAGATCAAAACAGGAATAAAAGGATTAGCATTTAGAACAAACTTTTGACCAAGTTTGAACTCCTTTGTTTCCAACTGCACTTACAGATCCCCCACTAACTTCTTTGTTTGCAACTCCACTTACAGATCTACCACTAACTCCTTTGTTTGCAACTCCACTTACAGATCCCCCACTATAAACTATACCCCGAAAATGAATACTTGAGCAACAGATTGTTTATATCAAATTATGTGAATCTTACCAAACTGGAATATATATTTAAGTAAATATTGCCCTTTTACATCTCTTGCCTTAAACCACCATTTCGTGATGGTCTGTGTGCTGCCTCAGAGATCACCTGACCAGAAATACTACAACTCTAACTGTAACAGGAAGAAGTGTGGAAGCAAAGGACACAACTCTGCTGTTAATTGGCTCATGTGACCTAACTTTATAGTTTGTTTGGTATGTTTGTGTGCACTGTTGAATCCTAGGATCCCAGGAGGCTGTTCTGTTTATGAATACCCAATGGCACATGCTACTGAAAAAGTGTATTTTTATGAAAATGATTTATTTACATGAAGCAGGGTTTTACATATTGTTGTTTTATGCAATATCTTTTTATTGAGACCTACATTGTTCGGTGGGTATAGTTTTCCTTTAAAGAGCAAACACTTAAGAGCAGCTAAACACTAGATCACGCTCCACTGGAGTCCCAGGGGTTCTATTTCTACAGTCTGTTCAGGTGCAACTAATGAAACCCCACCCCTTTAAACTGAGGGAAAACTAACTTCAAAGTAAAGCAGGTTGTGACAAACTTGCTGTAAGCACAATAGCACACCAACCTTTGCTATTTAGCACCAAATACAGCTAAAATATATGTAAAAATGACATGTGTTTTTATTTAGTTTTCAATTCAACATAAAGTAAAGGAAATTGGAGGTACATATAAGGATTTCCATAGTTAACACATTCTTTACAAGAATCTAATCTAAACCAAAAATACATGCTAGTATAGCCCACATCAGTAAGGTGATAGACATTAATCAATACTTCCTTCATCATTATTAAGGAATATTGATGTATGGAGCATCCAGTTGATTTGGTGACTCCTGGGGGGTGATCGTAGATTCTGCTCCCTTGAACAGGGGAGGTTCTGGATGTATACATCCATTTCTTGTACGATGTTTGTGTTGTTCAGTGACTCCATGTCAAACAAGGCTGTGTGCCTAAATGCATATATAGTAAGATGTCTAATGTGTGTAGGGAGTGAGGCAATGTAATTATTCTGTATATTTTTCTTCATTTGTCATCGATTCCAACCAATCCATATGAAAAATGTAATGGAGTTTTTGTTTGACTAATGAAAGTGGAGGGGAGGTCGGAGAAAGCCAATGATGTAAAATGGTTTTTCTGGTTGCTGCCGTTAATCTTTCTGCTAATTGCCTTTCTGAGCATGTGAGTTTCAGTTGTGGGGGAGGTATACCAAAGATGGCCCACGTCAATGTAAAAGCACCTGTCTGTTGCATTAGGGATTCCCAATATCTCTGAACTTCTCCCCATAGTTGTTGAATACTGGGACATAGCCAAAGACAATGAACGAGGTCAGTCCTAGGTTGTTGACATCTCAGACATTTGTCCGAGTTTGTGGTACCTATATGATGTCTACGTAATGGTGCAAGGTAAGAGTGATGTAAAGATCTGTAAAGACATTTCTTGGAATTTGCTGGCAGATAGTGTTTGCATAGTTTTGGCATGATATTGAAGAATTATTTGTGTAATAAAATTATTCTAGCAGTTGTCGCTCTCTATCCCAAAGTGGGTCGCCTTGTAGGATGTTATTGTATAGAGACGTTAGTAATGGGGTCCATTCCAGAAGTAATATTTTATAGAATTCCACTCCTAAACCAACTGGACCTGGGGATTTTCCATTTTTGAATTTTTGATTGTCATTGAAACTTCTGTTATAGGTGCGTCTAAGATCTCCCTATCTTGGACCATCAATTTCTTCAGCTGGGAATCTTGGAGGAATATGAGACAACGTTCTGGGTCATCTGATGTTTGTTAATATAGTGTTTTATCTCTTTTACCTCTGCAACAGCCTGCACCTTTTCTTCCAAACCCTGGTCCAAGCCAAGGCTTGATGAAGGGCCCAGAGTGGCCCGAAACGTTGCCATAATTTAGGTCTACTATGAGCCAATAAAATCACTTACTTTTTTACTACAATGGATCTGTGTGCTTCAGCAACTTTGGATTGTGCAGTGCTATATAGATGTCATAAACAAGTTGGCGCTATAGAAATACATGTTAATAATAATAATAATAATAATAATAAAAAGTAGTTTTCAGCTAAAATAGCACAGCAGTAAAACCGAGTTTTGATTTTGCCCTCAATATAAGACTGTTTAACAAAGAAATTAATATCAAAAGCACAGGTCAGTAACTTTCGCCTTGGCTTCCACATAACAGTCTTACTAGTACCGTCTTGCAATACATGCCACTCAAATAGATTATGTGAAATGCAGCTTTGAGGTCTCATTTTTGAAGCTGGAGCAGACCACTTTAATTAATGTCAAGTGCTGTCCCTCTAGCATTTTTAATGCTTTCCTTTTGTTTTCGGATCACTGCCAATTCCTGAAGGTTGTTTGCATGTTTTAGTTGTTTCAAAGCCTTGTTAAGCATTATTTTTCCTTGTGATAAATCCTCACCCTGGTGGTCCAGGGGATGCCCGCTGCGCCGATCCTGCCTTTCCTCTGCTGTACTTCCTAGTGCGTGCGCGGTGCGCTGTTCCGCTTCTTAAAGGCGCATGCGCGCTGACGCCAAATTCAAATTATTTAAAGGGACCATTTGTGTATTCTCATTGCCCATGATAGGTTTATTCCTGGTGCCTTGTACCTTGTGCTGTTAAGCTTCTAGTCTGTCCTGATTCCTGTGTTTGACCCTGTCTGGCTTATTGACTACTCTGAGCTCTGTAAACCTGACCCTTGCCTAAAACCGACCTCGATTCTGCTTGACCCTTCTGTTTGATTTCCTGTTTGACCTGTGCCTGCATACCAACTACTTCTTCTGCCTCATCCTATCTGATTGATTACCTGGTTTGACCCTTGCCTGCCTGACAATCCTAACTATCTGCCTGCCTCGACCCAGCCCGTCTGACTACGAATCTGCCTACTCCCGCTTTTACCATGACCTTTGGCCTTATGGACTCTAACAACAGTTGTGCCCCTTTGCCTATCCAGAACCTTTCCCTTGCACCTCTCGTTAAAGTCCAGGTGTCATCTGAGTAAGCTGAGTGCTCCTTCCGAAGCCAGCCACTTAACTGGTGAAGCATGAGCCTAGACCAGGGTGCTTGGTACTGGTTCTGGTGTTGGGTGCCGACTGTGACATTATCACGGCCCATGAAAGACGATGGTCACAACGCTGTGGCTGCTGCTGCTCCATCCACTCCATCTACCACTGAAACACTTCTGACCACCATTTTCCAGCACTTGGAGGATCAAGAGCAGAGACAAGATTATTTTATGCAGGGTTTCCATAACCTGACTGCAAGTTGGAAACTCCACAGTAGCTGCCCAATCCTGTTCCTACTCCTCCTCCTTTTGCCATGGGGTACCACTCCTAAGCCCCATGAACCTAAAATTGCATTTCCTGCAAAGTTTAGTGGGGACAGAAGTAAATATTTTCTTTTTCGTGAGGCCTGTAAATTGTACCTCAGTTTTTTCTCTCATTCTTTCATCACTGGTGAAGAAAAAGTGAGGTTCGTGATGACTCTGCTAGAGGGTGATCCCCAAATTTGGGCTCTCAGGCTGCCTTCCTCTGACCCTGCTCGTTATTCCCTAGATTACATTTTTAACAACGTGGCTATCCTTTACGATGACCCGGATCGCGCATCTTCTGCCGATTCCTCGATTCGTAAGTTGCACCAAGGGAAAAGGGATGCAGAGGTATACTGCACCGAGTTCTGCCGGTGGGCAGTAGAACCTGGGTGGAATGACATGGCTCTGCGGAGTCAGTTCCGTATTGGTTTAGCTGATTCTATAGTATAATTCCAATTTTATCACATTAGTCAAGCAAAATTAACATTAACTACACTATATAAATTATTTTAATCTTGTTTTCTTCAGTCTGGGAATTTATAATTATAGAAAGCAGGCAGGAGCCATTTTGTGGACACTGTTATTAAGGTAAGCCTTGCATCATCTCAGAATCTTGTTTGTGCTCCAGAATGGGGAACCCGATGCCTATCCCCATGTCCTGGCTACACAATTAAATGGTCAAGAGAACTGGGGAAATGTGTGGGGAGCTGTGGCATGTAGGAAGTGCTGAATGGAAAGTGAAAGTAATTATCTGCCCCGCCTCTATGCCTAAGGCATAGAGGAGTGGCAGACAATATTTGATAGATAGCTGAGATTTTTAAACAAGCTATGAATGCTTTAATAAAAATTTGAAATTGGATTTCATGTTTAATTTGAAAAGGACTTTTATTATACAGATTTTTGTGTCTGGGTGAAGGATCCACTTTAACAAGATCACCATAAAAAATCTCTATACCCTTCCCTTGATTTCTGAACTTTTCGACCGTGTAAAAGATGCTAAGATCTATACCAAGTTTGATCTTAGAGGGGCTTTAAATCTGATACATATCAGGGAAAGGGATGAGTGGAAAACAGCGTTTAATACCAGGGATGGCCACTACGAATACCTTGTAATGCCGTTCGGTCTCTGTAACGAACCCGCAGTGTTCCAGGAGTTTTTCAATGATATCTTCTGGGACCTGCTGGGGATATGCGTAGTGGTCTATTTTGACAATATTTAAATTTTCTTTTCTGACATTAATGTACATCGAAATCATATTCATGAAGTACTACTTAGTACGACTTAGAGAGAATAATCTTTATGCAAAACTGGAGAAATGTACTTTTGAGGTTCCTTCTATTCAGTTTTTGGGGTTTATTATTTCTAACAAGGGTGTAGAAATGGATCCAGGCAAGGTGAGAGCTGTCCTGGATTGGACCCAACTCCTTTCGTTACGTGCAACCCAAAGGTTTCTTGGTTTTGCTAATTATTATCGTCAATTTATTGAAGGTGCTAAACATGTGATCATGGTCTATACTGACCATAAAAATCTTTTATATATTGAATCAGCCACATGTTTAAATCCAAGACACCCCAGATAGGCATTATTTTTTACTAGATTTAATTTCATTCTGACATTTAGGCCTGGTTCAAAAAATACCAAGGCAGATGCACTTTCTAGAAGTTTTGAACCTGATTTCTCTGAATCTAGTGAGTGCACCTCCAATATTCCTCGGAAGTAATTATTGCATCATCTGACCTTTTTTCTTTATTGTCTCATTTTCTATCATCTGCTCCCTTAGAAACTCCCTCTGGGAGGTTCTTTGTACCAGAGGTGCTACAGAAACAAGTTTTAGAAGAGGTCCATAATTTCAAGAGGGCTGAGCATCCAGGTATTTCTAAGACGGTGTCTCTATTGTCCCACAGTGTTTGGTGGCCTTCTTATAAACAAGACACTAAGGCCTTTGTTACTTCCTGTTCAATCTGTCAAAGGTCTAAATCTTCTCGAACTCTGTCTCAAGGTTTATTGCTTCCTTTACCCATCCCTGATAGGCCCTGGACCCATCTATCGATGGATTTCATTGTAGATCTACCCCCTTCCCAGGGAAAGACTGTGATATAGGTGGTCGTGGGTAAATTCAGTAAAATAAGTAATTTCATTATTCTTCCTCACCTTCCTTCTGCGAAAATCTTAGCTGAATTATTTATTACCCACATTTTTAAGTTACATGGATTCCCTATGAATATTGTTTCTAAATTTTGGCGAGCTTTTTGTTCCTTAGTCGGGGTTGAGTTGTCCTTTTCCACTGCCTACCATCCCCAAACCAATGTTTAAACCGAAAGAGTTAACCAATGTATTGAGCAATATCTCCGGTGTTATGTTTCTAATAACCAAACTGTGTGGGCTGATCTGTTACCCTGGGCAGAGTTTGCGTACAATTATGCTACCCACTCTTCCACTGGGAAATCTCCTTTTTTTGTTGTTTATGGGTTCCATCCTAAAGCATTTTCATTCTCTGGTTCTAGTTCCCCTGTACCCTCCGCTAACTCTTCTGTTGTTTTCAGAAATTTGGTCCCAAGTGCAAAAATCCCTTTCTGCAGCTACCCCAGAAGGTAGCCGCTGATAAGTACCATAGGGAGGCACCACAGTATAAGGTTGGGGACTATGTCTGGTTGACTACTAAGAATATTAAATTGAAAGTCCCCTCTCTTAAACTTGGCCCCAAGTTCATTGATCCTTATCCTATTTCCGAAATAATTAACCCTTCCTCTGTACATCTTCAATTACCTGATAATTTTAAAATTTCCTAATCTTTTCATGTTTCTCTCCTAAAGCCTGCCACTCAGGTCCATCATTTGTCTGTTCCTCGCCCAGTATTGGTTGAAGGTCATCCTGAATATGAGATCCAAGAGTTCCTCGATTCTCGCTTTATGCGAGATAAGCTTTAATATCTTATTAAGTGGAAGGGCTATGGCTCTGAGGAGAACTCTTGGGTCTTAGTTGATGACATCAGGGCTGACCGCCTCAGGAGGCAGTTTCAATCTAAATTTCCTGGGAAGCCTGGGGGTCCTTCCTAGTGCGCTTGCGGCACTCTGTTCCACTTCTTAAAGGTGCATACGTGCTGACATGTTGACGTCAGCGCGCAATGGTGCCAAATTCAAATTATTTAAAGGGACCTTTTGTGTATTTTCATTGCCTGTGATAGGTTTATTCCTGGTGCCTTGTGCCTTGTGCTGTTAAGCTTCTAGTCTGTCCTGATTCCTGTGTTTGACCCTGCCTGGCTAATTGACTACGACCTCTGTAAACCTGACCCTTGCCTGAAACCGACCTCGATTCTGCTCAACCCTTCTGTTTGATTTCCTGGTTGCCCCATGCCTGCATATTGACTACTTCTTCTGCCTCATCCTATCTGATTGATGACCCAGTTTGACCCTTGCCTGCCTGACAATCCTAACTAGTTGCCTGCCTTGACCCAGCCCGTCTGACTACGAATCTGCCTACTCCCGCTTGTACCGTGACCTTTGGCCTTACTGACTCTAACAACAGTTGTGCCCCTTTGCCTATCCAGAACCTTCCCATGCCCCTCTCGTTAAAGTCCAGGTGTCATCTGAGTAAGCTGAGGGCTCCTCCCGAAGCCACTTAACAGGTGAAGCACGAGCCTAGACCAGGGTGCTTGGTATTAGCTGTGGTGTTGGGTGCCGACCGTGACATTCCTCTTGTGAATGTGTAGCTGAAGTGCAGCACCAACGGCCCACAGTCAGAAGGTGAGAGGCCCATCAGCAGACCCCCATAAAGGCAGAGAGACTGGCACAAGAGGCAGAAGAGGAGCCCCCAGAAGCCAGTGGGGCAGAAGCCACAAAGTCCCCAGCTAGATGTAATTGTTCTGGTTGTGTAACACAGCCATTGCTTTAGCATTGCATTTATTGTTTTCTTATATCTATGTACTATTTATATTTTTCAGAACATCAAGTGGCGGAACTCCATGACTAGTCCATGCCCCGTGTGCTGTCACCAAAATTTAAGTATTTCAGGTATGTTGCTACCTGACAGTCCATGACCATGTGGTCTGCTTAGCTCCAGGGACAACAAGGTCAGTTGTGGGGGCTTTTTAATACACACAGTTGATTTGAGGGGAGGGTTACATTAGCAAAGGTGGTGATGGTGCCTAGTCTGTGCCCATTTTGTGATTGTTATATCTTAACACCTATCTTTTTGTTGGTTTTCTTAATGCAGATGCTGCTGCCGTCAGAAGTGGCTGGGACCGAGAACAGGGACTGGAAGATCCTTCTGGGATCCTCAGGGAGGACTTTCTGGAAGCCTGCAAGCTTGCTAACCTCTTTCCAGACTACTCTGAATTATTAATGCAGCAATGTACTCTGACAATTGTGCTGGATGGCACACATTGATGTGGCCATCTAGTTGACCTGAGGTGGGAAATCGCTGTGTACAGGGAGGTGTTTGAGTAAAGTAGGCTTGATAGAGAGCACCAGCATCAGGAGCAAATCACAGTGGATGACAAGTGAGGAGTGGTGCACAAATGTTCTGCTTGTAGTCCTAAGACAATTACCTGATTCTGCTGGGACTGTTGAAGGGTAATTTCCTGGGCCCTCTTCAGAACCTTAACCACCACCCCCAAGTGGGGGTATGGCAGGATCCAAGGGAATGGGGTCTGACCATGACTGTGGGCCTGCTAAAATTCACAAGTAGTTCTCCTAACCATGTCCCTGCTTTTGCTTTGCAGTCTTTCGAGGCCAGACCTCTTTACCCAATTGCTCTCTAGAAATCTGCCCTTCACTTCCCCTTTAAAAAGTGGGGTCCCAAATCTGGCCATCGGTTCCCTTTTTAAATTGAGGGTCTAATATTAGTAACTAAACTTCCCCTGGTAAATGTGTGTAAAGGATAGGCGGATGTTTACTTTTCCAAAATGTCATGCATTTTAAGGTTAACCTTGAAAAAATAGAGAATTTAAGTCCTCCAAAGGACTCAATGGTACTCGCCAGGTCAAATCTGGAGAAAATTTGGAAAAAAATCCACCTTTAAAGGAGGTTTTATGTAAAAAACATGACTGTACCAGCATATTTTACTCTTTTAGATATAGAAGGAATGTATTTCTGGTTACTCTCAGCTCACTGCACTGTAGGATAGGAACCAATCAGCAGCAAGCAGAACCTGAAATATGGACAGGGACCGTTGAACATCTATGGGAAGATCCAATAAAAGGACTATTTTTAAATATAGTGGGGGTCATTGTTAAAGTTTGCACATCGCATATTTATTCGCAGATTTTTTTTTGCTTTTTCCTGAACGCTAAAATATTGCACTGCTGTGCCTGTCAATCTTGTTTTAATGAATTGCATTGTGAATAAATTTTCGCAAATGAGATGGATCTTTGAGTACAGGCACTGTGGGAGGTTGTTGTGCGTGAAAATAGCATAGACAGTAAATTAAATTTAAAAAGCTCTTCAACCATTCACAGTATGAAAAACAAATTCGCAAATCTGCACACTCTTATTCAGCTTTATATATGTAACCAGGTGCAGGGCAAATGAGCCCCAATATTATTTTTTAGCCCAAAGTGAAACCACCACCATAAAGTTTACATTATTGCCTACAAAATTAAGGTGTTTCCATGTATACTATATGTCTCCTTTAAAATGAATAAATATCAATATGTTCCACAAATAGACAATGTTTTTGCTATTAAAGAATAGATAATGGCCTGGCACCTCTGTTGTAGTTTCTAGATTGTCTTTGTTGCTTATTTTGCACTTTCATGCTCATAAGAGCTGTTGGAATGTCTGTTGTAGTAATTGTTATATGCCACAAGTAGTGTGTTCTGTATTCTAGCATGGCAATGTAGGGATCTTTTCGTCAGTGTATACAATAGAGGAGTTTGAGTTCCCAGGCTCACTTCATAGCTGCACTGATGGCACTGATGGGCCGAATGTAATCAATGCTCCAGGGCCTGATGGCATATACCCCTGGGTTCTAAAAGAGCTTGGTTCAGTTTTAGACCAGTTCCTTTTTCTGATTTTCTCAGATTCACTGTCATCTGGTATGGTGCCCATGGACTGGAGAAAATCTGATGCCATTCCAATATTATGTACAGGATGACAATCTCAGCCGGACAGTAATAGGCCATTAAGTTTGACATCTGTGGTGGGTAAATTATTTGAAAGCTTGTTAAGGGATTACATTCAAAAGTTTGTCCTAGAGAATAGCATTATAAGCAGCAGTCAGCATCGCTTTATGAAGTCATGCACCAGGGATGTAAAAATATCCAAGCCACTTATACCCTTAATGGGACTGCATTAGGCATTTCCATTATGGAAAAGGACTTTGGAGTCCTTGTAGATGATAAACCTGGATGTAGAAAGCAATACCAGTCAGCAGCAACAAAGACAAATAAGGTCTTGAGCTGTATTAAAAGGGGCATAGAGTCAAGAGAGGAGGGGGTTATTCTTCCACTTTATAGAGCACTTCTATAGAGCTCCATCTAGAATATGTTATACAGTTTTTGCCTCCATCACTCAAACAGAACATTATTGTATTAGAGAGGGTAAAGAGAAGGGCAACTAAGCTGGTAAAATGTATGGAAAATCTTAGCTATGAGGAAAGACTGTCCAATTGGGTATGTTCACACTGGAGAAGAGGCGCTTAAGGGGTGATATCATAACTATGTATAAATATATAGTATATAAGAGGATCATGTAATAATCTCTCTACTGCTTTACATAAATCTAAGGAAAACAGCAGCACTCCGTTATTATTGAAAAAAAGAACTTTACTTTTGCCTTAGGAAATGTTTCAGGCTACACAGGCCCTTTGTCAAGCCATACATTTTCTAACATTTGGAACTTTTACTATACAGTGGGCCCATGTGTAGGGCATTATAATTAGTGATGGGAGAATCTCACCCATTTCTCTTTGCCGAAAAACTTTTGACGCACGTCGCGTCGTTTTCCGTCGCGTCGTTTTCGGCGCGCGTCGCGTCATTTTCTCTTTTTTTTGGGTGAATTTTCGCTGGCGAATTTTTGCTGGCGTTTCGCGAATTTATTCAAATAAATTCGCCCATCACTAATTATAATAACTCTATTGTCTTTATTAAGGTTCCCTGAACATGTGTAATCTCTGCACTCTCTCCAGTTCATTTATATATTTTACTTTATAAATTTTGATCATCTTAAGCATCAGTATTATAACCAATTTCAATACATAGTTACATAGGTGTTTAGCAAAATAGCAAAATACATACCACACAGTGTATAATCAAAATGTTGAAAAAGAGAACCTACAAGCAGCGGATACACTCGCCAAAGAGAATTCCCCTTGACAAAGGCTTCACGCCGAAACGTTGGGGTGATTCTCTTCTTTGGCGAGTGTATCCGCTGCTTGTAGGTTCTCTTTTTCAACATTTTGATTATACACTGTGTGGTATGTATTTTGCTATTTTGCTAACTATGTATTGAATTTGGTTATAATACTGATGCTTAAGATGATCCAAATTTATAAAGTAAAATATTTTTTTGCATACCACTGTTTTTTTTCTATTTATTTGGAGTGTGCAGACCCACTTCTGGCAAGATTTCTGTTGTATATGCTATATGGGTAGTATTTTTGGGTTAATATTGCACCTCTTATTTACATTTTTGAATATTGTTTAAACCTTTGGAGTGCCCTCCATTTACCGATATTGTTGTACAATACAAATAACCCCAGGTTACTCACATACTGTATGAGAATGTCATGGCAAGTCAAAAATGAGGGCAGATAGATTAAGATGACACAGCATTGTATAGACTATCACTCCCATAAGGCATATCAGTCAAGTGTACTTCAATTCCCTCATGTAATATGTTTTTAAATGGTCCAGATCCCTTTCAGTGGAATGGTCAGGGAGACAAAATCTAAAGCCTAACACCTTATCCGCTGAGGTCCCTTTACTAAATGCATTAGGGGAAGCCTTGTGGGAAGCTACTCCCTGCTATTATCCTTGATGGAGCACACAACTGCTCTTTCTATATAAAGCTGACTATCTTACTCTCCTAGAGAGTCTATTAAATTAAACTACCCTGTGCTTGTTAACCCCATTCATGGGGTTCTCTGGTCCCAGACTTGATCTCTAAAGGTACAAGTCCCTTTAGGGCATGTGGACTTACTGGGCCTTGGTGATCCCAGGCTCAATGGAGCACATCCAGATGGTAAGGATCCCAGCAGCCAAAGAGGAAGTGGCCACTCCTTTCCAGCACTATAAAGCTGTGTGGCAGGAAGTGGTCATTACACTCTTGGCTATAACTATTGGACAATAAAAAAAATTGTAACATAGGCTTTTGCCTAGTGACAGAGATCAGGGACTTAACTCCATAGGTGCCAAGTAGAAACCTATGGGTCCCTACAGGAGTTTTTGTTTTTTTCCTATAGGATGTCAATAACTGAATTATTTCAACCTTATAATTTTAACTGTAAATTATTATATGCTCTGTATACTTTAGAGCATATGTTGTCTTTATGTTGTCTTCAGTTTAATTTTGAATATAAAGGTGTTGATTTTTTACCAAAGTATTTTGGCTTAATCCATAGATTTTTACCAGTAATATAACTAGTTGGAATGTTAATGGTATTAACTTCTGTGTTAGAAAAAGAATTATTGTTCATTTGAATAAAATAAAGACAGACATAGCACTATTCCACATATTCCCTTTCCATTAAAAAAAGCTGGAGTACCCATACTTTTTATAAATGCTTAAATAGTCAGATTATCCAAAACTGACCAAAATTAAAATGATTCTTTTATTTCAGCTTATAAAGTTTTGCAAAATAAAAAATTTATATTTTGTTCTATCTATTCTCCTAATGAAAAAAAAATAAAATAAGCATATTTCATATGAGGTTACCTTGTTCCCTCAGGACAGGTAGAAGATGACTTCAATGAAGCACATTCATGGGTATTAGATAAATGATATCCTATTCAAAAATCTAAGCTATTTCAGACTATTGATCAAATACTTTAGCAGATATTTAAAGAAAAATACACCCAGTCTGCTCCAAGAATGTATTATATTTTTGTTACAATTTATTTAGTTAACAAAATGCATCAATCTAATATTGATGATTTTCATTTTCCAGACCATACCCCACTAACATTAAAGGGCACATTCCTTAAACCTTTAATTTTTCAGGTCTGACTTTTTGAATAAAAAAATCCAAAAAAGTATAAGAAAAAGTTTTTAGGGATTTAATCCAACAAATCCAAATCTAAAAGTACTCCAGTTAAAATCATATAAAAGTCAATGGCAGATATTCCATTTACAATTTGAATTTGTTTCTTTCCCTCATGATCTTTGACGGTTGCGTTTTTTTATATGTGAAATCAAAAAGTCAAATTTTTTTGGGCAGCAAATAAACAAAGTTGCACAATTTAACTTGGCACATGATTTTGTAGTAACTCTTTCCCCTCACATACTTTTTTCGTTTGGATTTCTTGTTAAATTAAAGGAATTTGGATTTGTAATTTTGGGTAAATTTTTTAGAGAGGAAAAGTAAAATTTTAATAAATACCCCCCCAGAATTGGGTTTTCAGTCCTTTTCTGGATCTTTTATTTCTTTGTCCTTCCAAGTTCTTTAGCCAAAGGTCAAATTTTTATCAAAATGATCCACAATAGATAGATTTAATTCCTTCAAGAAAAAAGGATTTATGGAAAGCAGTTATAAGCATGTTGACATATATGACAGATTTTTTTCAAACGCTCAATAGAGAATTTCTAACATTTGCTCAAAAGCAGAAACTACAATGTGTACATTTTAACATTATAAACAACCCAACTAAACAGAATGGAGATATTGTTTGTAGTCTGAAAAATTAGGCCAACATGAGAGACAGCCTCACTAACACATTTCACAGATTTACATGCAGGAATCTAAGTTAAAACAAACTGAATAAGTTTTGGTCCAGTCTTATACACAATTTGAATCACCCAAGAAGATTGCTTAATCTAAGAGATAAAGAAAGGAAAATTTACAAATAATTCAGAAGAAATAGCTAATAGTTTTAAGAAATATTATCAAAACATATACTCCCCTTATACTACTGACAATGTCAATTAGATAAACATTCTAGTTAGATTTCCCTAAAGTATCTAACACAGATCTCTTCAAAATAAACTCCTCTATCCCGATACAAGAAGTCATAAGTACCATAAATGAATTAAAACTAAGGGGAGTGAACCTGATTGTCTACTTTCAGAATTTTATAAAGTCAGGTTTCTCCTATTTATCATACATATTGATCAAGCTTGTTTTGTCAAACAAAAAAAAAAAATATCAAAACACTGATTAAGAATATAAATGTTGCTAACAAAGTAAATTACCTTGAACTATAATAAATCTGGATGCAAAAAAAGCTTTTGATAACATACATAGGTAGCAGTTTGTTATTACTGGTCCTTTTAATAATGTTATTAACACACAATACTCTTAGGGGGTTATTTATCAAAGTCTGAATTCATCCCAAAAGTTACTGGAAAAAATCCGGTTATATATCACCGCAATTTCCCGAAAATTTTGTTTGCGTGAAAAAATCCGAACCCCCCCCCTAAAAAATAAAAATTTCATGAATTTTTCAGAATTTCCACCTGAAACCCCTGAATTTCAAGAATTTCTTGTGATTTTCACCCTAAAACCCTGGATTATTGCACAAAACGCAGAACAAAAAATCATTGGGACTTCTCCCATTGGCTTATATGCAACTTTGACAAGTCTGAGATGCTGGATTTTCATATTCTGAAAAGTCAAATTTTATAAAAAAAAAAATCACAATTTCCCCTAAGCCTCTAGCCCAAGATCAAGTTGCAGGGGAGAGGCCTGATATTTTGTCCTTACGTCACATTGTTGGTAACCCTACAAATATTTACATTTTTAACTTATGAACAGATTTCTGTTTATAAGCAGTATAGTATCTGTTATCTGGAAACCTGTTATCTAGAAATCTCCAAATAACAGGAATGCCATCTCCTATTGACTCTATTTTAAACAAATAATACAAAATTTGAACAAATATTTCCTTTTTCTCTGTAATAATAAAAACATATTTTTTATTTTTTTGTACTTGATTACAACTGAGATATAATTAATCCTTACTGGAGGCAAATCAATCCTATTGGGTTTATTTAATGATTTTTCAGTAGACAAAGTATGGGGATTGTAATTATGGAAAGACCCCTTATCTGGAAAACCCCAGGCCCCAAGCATTCTAGATAACAGGTCCCATACCCAGAACAGAAATACTGCAACTCAATCATGTCAAGATGTCCTTAAATGTAATGGGGTTAACAAGAAAAACTAATTGAGGATTTATTTTTCATCATATCATGCACAGCTGTACACATTATAAACATTTTTCCAAAAATTAATATTAGTAAAACCTTGCACATTTAAATATTAAAGGGAATATTGCAGTGTTTAAGATATATTTTTTTCCCCTAATGTTTAATCTCCCACTATGCCTTCAATATTTTGATGCTGAACATTTAGGGGGTTATTTATCAAGCTATGAATTTATCTCAGTAATTTCTTTTAAAAACTCCAAGCAAATCCACGCGGGCTCTTTGGGCTTGTTTATTATAACACCTTGAAAAAATTTTTTTGCGGGAAAAACATGTTTTTTTCTTTTCCGAAAACCACAAATAAATCCCCAAAAAATTGTGATTTTAAAAAAGGCCTATTTATTGGAAACATCTCTTTAATAAATATACATTAGATCTCATTTTTACCTTTATCTACCAAATAGCTATTATTTGAATATGAAATGAATTTCCCTACATTGGATAAAGCCCCTATGTCCAAAAGTAACATGTCTGCACTTATTTTAATGGTTGCATATCAATATTGAACTGATTCAATTAAATTCAAGACAAATTGTGCTGATAAATGGGCTGTTTAACTGTGTATTATAGAAGAAGAAGATACGTCTTTACTTAATTATTACTTGTGTTTACTTTAATGTTATGCATAATTCTAAAACTTCATAGTTTATCTTTAGGAGTTAATTCTTTTTTTTTAGCTCTGGTAAATGAACAACCTTGAGATTGTTATTCTGGAGTATTTCTATGAATGATTTCTGCTAGATGTATTTAGTATTGATATAAGGCATTCACATATAGTGCATTTTCTTCATTATTATATGAATATTTGTCATTTAAGTGAGTACTTGGCAATAAGTCAAGACATATAGGGAGCAGCAGAGTTAAAACTGCTCCTACTGTCAAGGATATGCATTTCAATTATATCTTGTAAGTCAGCGAAAGCCAGTACAGAGATAGAGTGTGGCAGAGGAAATGTGATTGCTAATGTGTATGAACCTGGCAGCCAGGGCCATCAGCAATCACAGGACCCCATACTTTGCAAAATAATGTATGTTGGTTGAACTAAAAGAAGTGTAGGGAGGAGGATATATAATGTACATTCATAACATCCAGAATGATACAATGGGGTACAATGTTTGTATTCATTGAACAATACCTGCTAGCTTTAAAGGAGGTGACAGACTGATTAGGTTGAGGCAAAGAGCTTAATAGTTTATAACCCAGCTGTTGAAACATAGATTTAGACCTGGCAACATTTGTGGGGTTGGTTCCAATTTTTAAACTTACTAACATTGGCATGCCCATTGCTCAAGGCACATTTTCTAGCAATGGGAAGAGTAGTTCCCAGTGAAACATGCCATTGCCATATTTATGTATGTGCATAGCTAATTAAATGAATTTGTTACAAATAGCTCTCCATAAGTGTATTACACCAAAGTTTTCTAAAACTAGATTGAGAGTAAAGATTTAAATATTCCTTCTGAAGAAGTTTGGCGTTCCATGTGAAATTAATTAAAGATTGGGAGCAATGACAATTGACTTGTTTTGATTGTGTAACGTTCTCAGTTATTGTGTGAGTATACCCAGTTGTTGGGGCACATTTTTTTTAAATAAATACGTCTGCACTATTATATTTGTTTTTTCTTTTCATGAATATTGCGTGAATATTTGAGGACACCACGGATTCAGCATGAGCTTGCTTAATGTGTACTTACTTTGAAGGTTGGTGAGTAAGCAATTTTACCATAGGGTTGCAGAGTTCTCATCCTTGGTCTAACTCACCTAAAGGGTCTATAGCACTTGGCACTTTTTAAAACACGTCTCAAAAATTAAAATAGCACAGCGTGTTGCACTTGGCACTTTATTATATATAATTAAGGGTACTGCTCCATACTACCTCGTTTTGTGCTTCCCTGCAGTGATTAGTTTTATGTCCAGCAGTGTGCAGCACATGTGCTGCAGCTGGATTACACATGCCCTCTGGTATTCTCCTAATTTTTCACCATTTATGAATACACTGCTTCTGAATGCAGGAAGTGATGTATTTACTGGGAGCACACAGGTCTCTGCAATCTGCTTTGGAACACAGAGGCCTGCAGAATTGGTGTGTAATGTGCAAAAATGTGGCATATTGTACCCATTTTTTGCAGATTGCCTTGCACATAGTAAATTACCCTTATGACCAGGGTCATAAAAATATTACTACAAAAAGTTCTGCTGACATTCTTGTCATATTTTCTTCCACACTTTCCCATAGCTGTTCATAATTTGTATTGAACAGGTTCACTAATGGTGTTTGTGTGTCATAACATCTGTTTGCCAGTTGCTCTCTAGTGACTGTCCATTGAAGCTAGCAATAAATCGAAGCATTTCCCTCTAACTTTCTCACCCTAGCTATCTCTCTCATGCTACATTTTCTGTTCATCCGCTGTTCCACACTGACCCTCTCATCATGATTTACAGCGGATACTTTTACTGATACACAGTGCTGTGCATAACTGTTGCTGAGTGCAAACAGATGTTTACTTATAACCATTCTGTGGAAGCAAATGCATGACATGGGAAAAGTGTATTATGGAATTTTAGTTGAGAGACCCCTTCATGTGAAATAGGAATTCATTATTAGTTTTAGCTTTAAGCTTTGCTGCCATACAATGATTTGGTAGCTTAACTATGTTTTGTATATTTTGGAACAAGATATACTACTCATGCAAGGTAAAAGCTACTTATAATCTTAATAAGATTACACAAATAATTGGGATTTTTCTGACATTGACAGTACTTTTACTGATTTACCTGCACCAGAGAAAAAGATAAAAAAGGAAAATAAACCTCTAGTAAGGTAACACTAATATTGAATATTTACTTAATACCAGTTCTACACACAGGCTGCTTTCTGAAACCTAGATCTACCACCTTGGAGTGGTGATAGCAATAGAGATACTAAAAAATACATTTACTAAGAGAGTAATACAGGATAATTAGGCTTGTGCCTAGGGCAGCAGCTTTAATGAGGCATACATTGGCTGCCTATGTGGTAAGTAAATGTTGTTTTGCCTCCCATCTATGTTGGTGGAAGAGGTGTGGGCAGGGGGTATCGGGTGTGGGTGAGGTCATGAGCATGCGTGTTGCATTGTGATGTCACTTCCACCAACATCATTGTGCATAAACCAATGGGTGTGAATACAGCCCTGCTTACAGAGGGTAGAAGCATATTTAAATGTCTTGGAAGCTGTTGTTAAGCATTTGTAGACTTTCTACATGACTTCTGCCATCTGAGCTTTGCTAGAAGACAGATAATCACCACCACAAACAAAATCAACAGCTAGAACAAGCATGATAGTTGGGGCTTAAAAACGAGCAACTTCTAGCTATCCCCTAGTAACATGCAGAATTTGAGTATGTGTGCACTGAGCTCTAGTAGGAGACCTCTAGATTCCCTGTGGCTCACAAAAAGAAAGAACACCTTGGTAACATGGTGAAACTCCTGAGATCGAGCAAAACAAATTCTTCTAAATTCCAAGGTAATGGTATTAATGATTTGCCAGATATTTCAGTAGAAATGCTAGTTTATATTATGCAACTTGAGAGACAATAGATCAGCAGATGTCAAAGGTGCAGTAGCTGATTGTTGCTCCCACAAATGACTGTGTTATAGGGTAGAAAGTTCAGCTTTCAGAACATTGCAGTTCCTTTTTTTAATCAGCTTTGAATAAGGAACTGAAATATTCTGAAAGATTACTTTGATTATCTTCTTAGTTAGCCAATAAAGGTATCACCTTTACACCAGATGTGTTGTGCTTCACATCAAAAGTTCTACCCTATAACTTTTTCAACAGTCTAACGCGGTACAAAAAACATTACCTGAGTCCAGTAACTAACTATGTATCTTTATTACCTGATATGCTTTGAATCAAATTAACTCTTCACCACAAATTTGGAAACCTTAGGGGTAATGGAAGGATTGCATCACCAGTTTTGAAAATCTAAAAGCGTAACAAAGAATCTACTTCCAACCCTAAACCCAACATTTATAAATGTGGACGGGTCTTTTAAAATGCAACTGCTACAATCTTACTGAGACAAATTAATATCAAGTACAAACTAGTACAGTATGTGTGTGTTTATTAGATTTTGTTTTTAATGTAAACTAGTGATGGGCGAATTTATTCGCCAGGGCCGAATTCGCGGCAAATTCCCGCGATTCGCCGCTGGCGAATAAATTCGCAAATCACCAGCGAAATTTCGCTTAGCGAAAATTTGCCGAAAAAACGAGTCACGCGAAGTTTTTTGACGCGACGCGATTTGACGCGACGCGCATCAAAAGCGTCCCGCGACTCATTTCACGAATTTTTCTCCCGAGATTCGCCCATCACTAATGTAAACATGTAAAAACCTGATATATTATAAAAGAGATGAACAAAGAGGCAGACTAGAAGCAGACAAACATCAACAATATGCCAGCAACACCCATTACTTATTTTTTTCTTTATCTATGTAAATTTTGCATTTTATTTCTGATTATCTAAAGTCATAGTTCCTCACTAGCAAAATGAACCCAACTTTATTCTTTCTATTTTCCTTATTACTTTCCATAGTAATTCCAGCTGGCATTTACTGAAAATGTATAGTTCTGTTTCAAACAAAGGTTCCATTATTAGCAAGTTCTATTAACCTTGTAGAGCTCAACAATCAGATTCATAACAGTTAAGAAGCAAGTATTACCTATCCATTTTCTTTATGCCATGGAGTTTAGCTACACTTTTTTGTTGTTTCAAGAAATAGATGTTTTACCGTTTATGTAAAAAATTTGCCATTTAGTTATGTCATGGTGAGTGGGACTACTATAACATCAATAACTAATATGAAGCCTTCACTAAATGTTCATACATACATTGTGACAGAGATGCTGGACAGGATAAATGATATTCTTTGTGTTCTCAACTATAACTCAATTATAACTCTCTTTTGAAACGATAATATAACTCATTAAGCCCAGATCCTGAATATTCTATACACAACTGATACATTTAATAAAAATATTATCTAGGGCGAACTTAAGAGTACTAAATGGGTTGTTAAAATGTAACACAAATTGGACATTAAAGGGCAACTAAAGTCTAAAATAGAAAGAACAGAGGCGCCAAAAGGATAAAAGGATATAAACGAGTTTAAAAGCCAAAACTTGGTAATCAGAGGAGGCAGTGGTGGACTTACCTCCTCCAAGCAGACACAAAACAACTGTAATTAAGCAGTCAAAATTTATTAACGAACTCCAATCAGTACAACGCGTTTCACGGGCTCAGACCCGCTTCTTCAGGCAATAAACATAGGAGTTACAGCATCTGGCAGTAGTATACACACTCAGCGCCCAGATGGGGGCTCCCCCCTGCTGTTTGAAAGTATGATAGTTTTCCTGCAAAGTAGTTAGGGACTGTCTGAAGTTTTCTATCCGCAACTTTCAGAGCAAGTAAAACAATGGAGGAATTCCACTGCATATAGTCAGGTTTATTATAAAAGTAGACATTTTTTAATAAAAGTATAATGGAGATAGATTTCTTTTTCATTAGAGAAAGTAAAAATTGGATTTTATTTTCTGCCTTTACGTCCCCTTTAATAGTGAATTGTTGCTTTTAAGTGCATTTTAAAAGGCTTGTTCACCCTTGCGATAACTTGTAGTATGCTGTAGAGAGTAATCTTCTGAGACAATCTGCTATTGGTTTTCATTTTTTATTATTTGTGGTTTTTTAGTTATTTAGCTTTTTAAACAGCAACTCTCCCATTTACAGTTTCAGCAATCTGGCTACTATGGTCTAAATTACACTAGCAACTATGCACTGATATAAATAAGATACTGGAATATGAGTAGGAGAGGGCCTGAATACAAAGATAAATTATATAAAATGTAGCAATAACAACACATTTGTAACCTTATGGAGAATTTGGTTTTTAGATGGGGTCAGTGACCCCCATTTGAAAGCTAGAAGGGTCTGAAGAAAAAGACAAATAATTAAAAAACTATAAAGACCAATGCTTAGAATTGGTAATTTCTTTTATTAGGTGTGTGTGTCATGAAACAATGAATAAACAGTGATGTTGTCAACTAAAAATAAATGTAGATACATTTAAAGGCTGGATTTTGTGTATAATATGTACATACAGCAAGCTCTTGAATGCCAATGTTCAGAAATTATTAATGTATAGACAGAAAGTGTGCTCCAGATAAAAGTAAACAGCTCACCAAGTCGATCATGTGGTCCAGGTGCATCAGCCTCAGACCCCCAGCTTCCGAGAGAAGCAATCCGAAAAATAGAGCACTCAAAAGATTCCACAGCGTCAGAAATATAAATAAGTGAAAAAATGTCTTTATTAATCATAATTTAAAAGTATAAATGCATCTCCATGAGCCTTACGCATTTAATACCTCATGGGCTAGACAGGAAGTGTTACATACTCTGGTGGTCTAGAGGGGACTAGGGTCCCTAGTTGCTCCTATGGTGCACGTGCCCCCTCGCTTGTGCCTGTGGCACTTGACATTATCATGATGTGCCATGAAATTGAAATGTATTTGAAGGGGCTTGCCCATTGCCCTTTGTCCTTGTCCATTGTTAGGTCTAATTCATTAGTATCTGGGTGTGATTCTGTCTTGTGTATTTTCTGGTTTTGATCCTGCCTGCCTGACTATTCTGAACTCTGCTGAAATTTACACTTGCCTGTCTGACTATTCTTGAACGCTGCCTGTAGCCTTCCGTCCAACCTTGTTAACATATGTGCCCCTTTGCATCTGCTTGGCTCCTCTCAAGTTTAATTTAATCTAAGAAGCTGAGGGCTCCTCCTGAAACCAAAGGCAGTTGCTAAAGGCAGAAGATTGAGCCTAGCACTTATTCTAAATTTAGGGAGATGTACATGTACCTGTAATAAAATCATACCCAGCGGTGCGGCGGGGACACCCGCTGTGCTGCTCCCCTCTATCTGCAGGCCGATTGCTAGTGCGCACACGACCCGTATTTCCACCTCTTAAAGGTGCAGGTGCGCTGACGTTATGACGTCAGCGCCCAATGGCGCCAAATTCAGTTATTTAAAAGGGACTTTATTTACGGATTGCCCATGATAGATTTAATCCTTGTGCCTTGTATCTTGTGTTTAAAGCTTCTAGTTTGTTCTGATCCCTGTGTTTGACTCCGCCTGGCTATTTGACTACTCTGACTTCTGAAACTTGACCTTTGCCTGTAACTGACCTCGAATCTGCTTAACCCTCTTGATTGCCATTCTAGTTTGACTCCTGCCTTAAATCCAGGTGGCATCTGAGTAGCTGAGGGCTCTTCCCGAAGCCAAAGGCAGTCACACTACTGGTGAAGCACGAGCCGAGACCAGGGTGCTTGGCATTTGTTCTGGTATTGGGTGCCGACCGTGACAGTACCTGTGTATAACAGACTTTGTAACTTTATAATTTAGTTGAAAAAAGATACAGCCATCAAAGCCAACCTTTTTTGGCTAAATGAAACCTGCCTAATTAACTGGAAAAAAATAATTTATCCTCCAAGATGGCAACCAGTACAGTCCCTGGATTGTTTGTACTACAAGCTATTTTTAGAATCCCTGTATTTTCTTGCTTGCCATCCAACCCCTTCTTAAATCTATCTAATGTAATCTGCCAGTATACCTTATTTAGTGAGATAATTTTACTGAATATTAAGATGGACCTCCTTTCTTCTAATCTGAATGGATCCACACATGTAGCTGCTGGAAGGAACTACTGGTAAATAAATATATATATATATGTATATATATATATATATATATATATATATTGCCTCTTAAGTGCCTCTTCAAAATTTGCTATAGTCATTTGCAAATAAAACCCCATCTATTAAAGGTACTTACTACTTGGGTGCACCCCCAGTAGTTCTGCCACTGAAAACACGTGGGTAATCCAGGATTCCCTCCACTTTTCATGACAAATGCTGGTTATTACACCAACCAGACTCACAAGTGCAATTGTGTTCATTTTTACACATCAATGAAAATTGTGTCAGGTACTACTGCAAAACTGGAATAATTTTAGAAAGAAACATTGCATTGTGGCAAAAGAAACATGGGTAATGTGCTTGAAATCGCACTTTTCTCATTGTGCGTATGTTGTAAATAATCCCCAGAATTCAAGCACATTACATTTTACAGAACTCCTGAAATTTTGTGTAAATTGGACCATTAGGGCAGAACTACATGGGAAGTTGCAGTCCATTTTCAACACATCTGACGCTGGGAGCTAAAAAGCATGCGACATGATGCAGCTTGTAACATTTTCATCTGACAGTCGTGTTGCGTCATCCCTGCAACACCATCTGACTTTTTTTGCCTTGATTTTGTCTCATGTGTTTTATCCCAGCGTCGGAAATCGCCCCCGATATATTGATGTCACAAATTCTTGCTATCAATATAGTGGATAGTTCATTAATGCATGGGATATTCTTCACTTAGAAAAAAACATAAGATAATTCAGTGTCAATATGCCATTAAATTAGGATAGCTTTTCTCATGGTCTACCAGCTGCTGCAATCCAGTAGCAGGTTTTCCATGATCCCTTCTCAGGCAGACTAACTCATAACAGCTGGTTTGACATCACTAGTTTGAAGGTTGATCTTTTTTCATTCTCTCATTTTATTTTACTTGTAAATTCTGCTTCCTAAAATCTCAGATCAAGAAAAGTAGACTAATATCAAACAATATAAAAAAAAAAAATTGATTGACAAACATTGAAGACTATTGAAGTCTATTAGAAATGGAAATACGCACATGAATTGTATAACAATGAAATCATTCAAGCATTTGCTAACATCCTGAGATTTAATTAGAGAGGTCAGTCCTATTTTTACGTGTTACAAAAAAATTGCTGTTTGCCTAGCTATGAAAAACTACACTGTTGACAAACATAATTTATGGGTAAAGTATGTAATCTTAAAAATGAAAAGAAGAAAAAAGGCAAGCAATGCATGTACAGTTTATTTAACAGTGAATATTAAAGTTGATAGGAGCCTGAGATAACCAGAATACAAATAAGAATCTTTATTATGCTGCAGCAGTTATGGAGCATTTGTACCAAATATAAATTAACCGCTTAGGGGCCCTATTTAGAGTTCAGTGCTGAATGAACAGCTAAAAATGCAGCAATAACTTACACCCCACATTTACAAAGCATAGCAATAGGTATGATAAACAAAGTTTTTATGCAAGTTTAACAATACAACTAAAATTACACAGTTTGTTGTACTCCAGTTTTACTCAAGGCTTTATTAAAAATATATCTGGAGCTTACTGTTTAAAACAGCATTCCAAGGCATAAATGGGGGTGTTGTATGTGATACTACTTGGCATCTTTTCCCACATCCTATTATAAACAAGTCCCTTGTCTACTATCCACAAAGACTTGTTTCTGCTGTTTATGAAGGAGAATGTGACCCTATGCGCAAGTGCTCATTCTATACTATTGTTGCTTGCCCATGTTAAAATCCATTTTGGTGATATACAGTATTAAGCATTTAATATAGGGCTTGCATGATTGGTTGCTACAGTCTCTCTAGCACCAGCCCTCTCTTCCTTCAAAATCATATTTCTATATCGTAGATCTGTCATAGCAAATTAAATTATAGATTTTTTTAACGAGAACACCATTATAATATGCAATACAGTACCTCAAATACTAAAAACTTATGCCACACAAAATACTTTTCTATTCTCAGAAAAACATCAATGCTGACAATTAACCCATGTATGTAGTAACATGACATCTAGTGCAACGCAACAGAAGATTTGGCCCAAATCTTGAGCTACAGATTAAGCCACTTGAATTTGTGTGCTAAATGCGTCATGACTCGGGACTAATTGAAGAAACTGTGTTATCTAAAGTCATCTTAACTCATTTAATGCATTTAACCTTTTCATTGGCATATCAAAGCACCATTGTTCACAATGATGAACACTTTAATTAGATGGGATGCTGTGATGTAATTTTCTGTGTTAAATGGGAAAAGTGGGATATCAAGTGGGATATCTGAGTTTATTTATTCTGTGTCAAACACACAAACCAAAGTGTCTTCATCTGTATTTCAGTCTTGTAGTAGTAAAGAGAGCATCAGCCACCTTGAATTATTATTGTTGGAAAGGTGCTCAAACAGCTTAAACTATTGCCAGGGGTATCACATAGAACGCACTGCATCACTTCACTTTGTAAAGGTGAAAAAGTGCTTTTATTTTGGTCACAGATCAGGTGACCTTTCGGGCCCTTTCTTGCCATTTCTCAAGAATGTCTGGACTTTCACCAACTTAACTTCACACTGACTTTCAACGATAAGTTTTTTGGATTAAGTTGGGTGGGTGTTGTGCTTTGGGGGTGGGTCCTGGTATGGTACACTCCTCCCTAGGATGGTTTAAATGGTTTGTTTGTGATTACCAGGCAGGCTTGAGAAAGAGCAAGAAACTGCCTGAAACATTGCCT
>CM044439.1:72075154-72088079 GCA_024363595.1 Xenopus borealis
TTTATCTTCATAGATTGAACTGTGTATTCTGTATTGTACAGCTATTGGACCTACCCTATGGAGTGTTTGGGACCTATGGTTTTTCTGGATCATCTCCATACTCAAAAGTCTACTAAAAAATAATTTAAACATTAAATAATCCCTTGATTGTTTTGCCTCCAAATATTGTATTTTATTGTATCTTAGTCCAAGGTTACTCTTTTATTAAAGAGAATTATATAAATATATATACATATATATATACTGTATATATCGATATAGTCCCAGCGAGTAGGAGTGCACAAACTTTAGTACAAACAAAACCTGGGTGCCAGTCTTGTAAAATCTAAATATGCCCACCGATGACAGCACTCCATGGATTATTCCACATAATCAGAAAGATTTTAATAAAGCAAAAGGTTTATTGCAGACCAACGTTTTGATTCTGTACAGGAATCTTCGTCAGGGAAATAGAAATGCCAGGGTCTATTCTAAGCAACTATTCAATTGGTCTTAATTTTTTTTAATAACATTTTTTAAATAAATTTGATAAATTATATATGTACTGTATATATATATATATATATATATATATATATATATATATATATATATATTCCCATATTCCATAATCCCATAAGATTTGAATAAAGCAAAAGGTTTATTGCAGACCTGTACAGGAATCTTGTCAGGGAAATAGAAATGCCCGTGTACAGACAAACATTTAAATACTTTTAATTATTTTAAAGGATAATTTTCCCCTGCACTTTCCACATTTCCCAGTTGTGTAGGGTGGATTGCTGAGTTTTTTAAAGCGATTTTTTAAGATATGATTTTACTATTAAGGGCCAGATTTACCAAAATATGAGATTAGAGCTAATCACACAAAATGTACCCACTTTGTATTAATTTCTATGTGATTTTAAAAAGTGTTTTTATCAATGGGTGAAAGTTAAGAGTTCACTGGTGATTCGCCACTGGCGAATAAATTTGCGAAAATTCGCTGGCGTAAAAAGAAAAACCGAGACGTGCCGAAATTGAAGTGACGCGTGATGAAATAGACGCGACACGACACAAAAACGTGACGTGACTCGTTTCACGAATTTTACACCAATTCGTGAATTTCGCTGGAAATTTGCAAATTTTTCAGCGAGACGGGATAGATTCGCCCATCACTAGAGTTCACTATTTGATAAATATACTTTTACAAATCCCATTGGAATGAATAGAGGATGGGTGAATTTTTCTGTAAGGATCAATAAAGTTTTTTGTGTATTGTGGGTTTTCATTTGGAGGGGTTGAACTTGATGTCTTTTTTCAACCTAATTTAACTATGTAACTATCTATCTATGAATTGCTGCCCAAGGGGGGGGACACCAGCTACTGAAAGCAAAGGTTCACATGCTGTACTATTGCAACACACATGGTTTTTACCCCTGCTCTTTCAGTAGAGGACGTTATAGCTGTAGATTAGTGATGGGCGAATCTCCCCTTTTCTCTTCGCCGAAAAATTCGCGAATTTCCAGTGAAATTCGAGAATTGGCGAAAAAATTCGCGAAACGAGTCGCGGCACGTCACGTTGCATTGTTTTCGTCCCATTGCGTCGTTTCCGTTGCGTCGTTATCGACGTGCGTCGCTTTTGTTGCGTCGTTTTCCTCGTGTCGCGTCAAAAAAGACGCGCAACTTGGTTTTTTTTTCGCAAATTTTTGCCAGGTGAAATTTCGCTGGCGTTTCGCGAATTTATTCACCAGCGTCAAATCGCGGGAATTTGTCGCAAATTCGCCCCTGGCGAATAAATTCGCCCATCACTAATTTGGAGCCTTCCAGACATTCAAGTCGAGCTTGATCAAATTCTAATCAAATTTGATTTGACTTTTCGGGTTGTTTTAAATTTGTTCGCATTTTAAAAATTCAATTTTATTTACTTTATTTCCCCTAGTCCCATTTCAAATTTATGGGAGTTTATTGTAGTTTTAAAAAACTCACGTGAATTTTACATCGGACCCTTGATAAATGTTTTGCCATTATCTGAATTTAATCATGTATGAGCAAATTTATTTGTGTATGAACAGCTTGAGCTGTGCACCACAACACAGGCATTAGGGTTTCAAATATTACATGGGCACTGGGATACGAAGCAACACTGGGACAGCATGGTAGAAGTGTTCTGCGTTCAGTTTTATATGGGCATACGGTCTGTGGGAAATATAAAATGGCCAAACTGGACCTGGGGAGAAGTGAAAAATGTAGCCATGTGAGGCACAGATCATACCTTTGGATGTCTGCCTTTCATTTATAGTTTTTCATATTTAAAGGTTATCCTTTTAACACCTTCTCTTCTTTATTCGTGATTTGATTCACAATCACACACAGGGATAAAGTTGAAAAGTTTATTTGCAGAACAGTATAACTGTAAATAACATGTAGAATATAGATCTCTCTACAGTCTCTCTTTGATGGATGCTGTTTGTAGTCACACATATAATATGTAAGTGCTTCTCACAAATAATTAACCAGTGAATACTCACAACTTTAATGATGTGTTCACAGCACCCCACTAATATCGCCTGCCATTGGTACACAATCCCCACTGAAGGCAAATCTCACAGGGGTTCTACGCTCCCTATCCACCTAACCACTTGAGTGCCTAATGTTGCGGCCTTATCCCTGCAGGGTACTAACCCTACTGGTCTCCTCATTGGAGCCTCTGGCTGCTCTCTAAGTAACTCCTGATCCTGTCTCTCACTCCTAGAGTGACTATTAAAGGACAGCCCTTGCAGTTTACCTATTCTGGAACCTTCCTCTGTTCCATGCCCTATGGAGCACCCCAGCACTTTCTCCATCAAGTGCAGACCGAAAGAGACTGAGCACATGGGATCTCCCCTTTTTATAAAATAGAGCAATGACATCTACTAGCCAGTCACTGAACTGCCAGCATAATACTTTCACACTGGAAAAGGAAAGAGCTTCCCTTAAATAATTGATGACCAGAGGATCAAAGGATCTAAAGTTTGGCCAAACTTTTACCCTCCTATATCAATAACAAAGTCAGAGGATTAAAGTAGGCAGCAGGGGTGTAACTTCTGGTGTCCTGACTCCTCTGCAAAATTTTTTTCTGGGCCGTCTCTGGACACGACTAAGAGTGACTCTCGGCCACAGGGTCTGCTTCCTCTGTAATTTAATGCTGGTAGCTTTTGTTTAGCCTCCCAGAGTGACAATAACGTCTTAGGCAAGTTTTAAAATGCAAGCTGAGCTAAAAATACCTTCAAAGAGGCTTGGAAAAATGATATCTGTAAAACAAAAAAGCATTTTTAGCTGTATTTTTATTCATATTTATTTGCATTTTTGTCTTTTTTAAATTTAATGGATTTATATTAGAAGACAAATACAAAAACATTTCTCTTTCAATAAGTAAAGAACAGATAAAGGGAAGAGAGTGGAAGATTAAAACTCTTCCAGCACAGTCACAAAAAGCGTTGGACGTAAACACATTGATTTTTTTCCAATATCAAACTCATTTCCTTCCTGTGGCGTTGATTCATTTTGTCATATGAGCTGTACAAAGAAAATCTTAAAGACTTTAGCAATTGTTTGCTAAAACCAGTAGTTTGTTCAGACGGTATACAAAGACATGTTTCAGCAAGGTTATAATAAAGAATTACATCATCTCTAATGTTTCTGGACTTCACAGGCATAATCATAGTCATTTTCTACTGTCAACTGCTATTTCTGTACAGACAAATTTGTTTTTACAAAAAATACGCAATAAAGATTTATTGAATGCAAAAAGAGTTATAAAAGTAGCCATTTGTTTAAAGACTGTGTCATCTTGGACTAATTTCCCTTTATAATTTGAAATGCTAATTAGAAGAACAAACCCCTTCTATTTAGTCTAAAAAAAAAAGACTAGGAAAGTCTATTTAAGATGAGCCACCATGTAAAAGACTCTAATTATACAAATGACTCACTTAACAAATGCAAAATAATCATATTCTACATGAGCATGTATGCATAACTTAATATAGCATAATTTATGCATTTTATTTACAGTACATCAATAGTAGGAGTGTGTGTGTATTTTACAATGTGATACCAGCAATATGCAATTCAGAGATGCAAAAAATTATCCTGACACCTCTTCAGTCAGTATACATGAGTAAGATAAAATTAAACATTTTTTATGCAATGGAGTTTTTTGAATTTATTCTGTTAAATTATTTTCCTTCCACCCACATTAGTGACTAACCCTAAGTAAATGAGCATACCAGAGCATCCATATAATTTGAGTTGAGGAGAAGTGGAAATTTTCTAGTACATGTATTGTAAAATCTTATTGCTCAAACATTTTCAGCGCAATACAGTTTTGTCCAATACTTGTGGTATTTACAGCATAAAAAATGTTGGTGAATCTACTCTCAAATTTTGTCCTACATTCAGATTCAAACTGCAAAAACATATACAGTACCCTAGAAAAGCTATTTTTCACTATGCTACAACTCATAGGAAAAAAAAAACTCCTGTGTTGCCAATTTTTCCCAAGCACTGTGCAAGGACAGAAGGGGGTAGTGATGAGGAGGGTTCTGACTTGATTGATTGATTTGAAAAGCTAGGGGAGCATAATAATGAAAACTGCATTTTTTCCTGCCAATTATGAAAACAAGTTTGTTGCCACAAAACTGTAAAGGGTAAAAATGTTTGCTCATCCCTAGCAATTATATCTGATAAAAAATAGTAGCTAATTAGTTTAACTTGCAACCATCTACTGTACTTTTAAAATGGCCAAGGGTAAAGAACTTTTCCTAAAGCAGGTAAAGGGTTTCGGTAGACTTTTTTAGTTAGCGGTTGCAATATAATAATATCTTTCAATAACCCTATATAATACACAAGATGTTATGATTCACAGATTGGAGCCAATGTGCTGAATAACTTAAAGGTGTTTATTAAACAAAATAAGCACAGACCTTTGCAGAAAAACGCAAGTCCAGGTATAAGGCAGCAAAAACACAAGTCCAAGTACAGGCTGAAATTCGAGGGCAGGCGGCAGACAAAATAGATGAAGTACTGGCAAAAAGTCAGGACGGGCAGAGTTAATGCAAGGTCAAATAACAGGCTGAGGTCAAAATAAGGAGATCCAAAAACCGAGCAAGGAGGGGTACTAGGGAACAGGAACAAGGCAGGGCCAAGACAAGATTTAACAGGATATTTTCAGGAGCATGAAAACTGTATTCAAGAACATGACAGGAAATCACACATACAAGGCGTGGAGTCAGCAGTTGGGCTAATAATCCAGCACAGGGTATTGGGGGCAGGCTTAAATAGAGCTCAAATTACATAATTGCCCGTAGCTGGATTGGGAGTGTGAATCAAAGAAGGCTGGCATGGAGGCAGCAAGGAAAAAGTCATCTAAGGGGCAAATTTACAAAATGCACATTTATTCACATGAATGATTCCAATTCGAATTTTGAATATGCAAATTAGGTAAATTTGACTAGTGAATTCAGTAAATTTGATCGAATCGAATGATTCAAATAATTTGAATAAAAATATATTTGAATATTCGAATACTCGACTATCAAATTACTTCCCCTTTAAATTTTTATTCAACTGCCTAGTTCGCCAGTTTCAATCTGCCGAAGTGGCTTTGCCGAATTTTGATCGAATTATAAAAATTTGATTGAATGGATAAAATTGTTCGAATCAATTTGAACGTTTTGATTGTTTGATCGAATTTTTATATTTCGATCGTTCGACCAATCGAATTGCGGTAAAATCCTCAGAATTCGAAGGCTTTTAATTCCCTCACTATTCCCATGGTCGAATTTTGAATTTTTTTTTTAAATTCGACCAATAGTAAATCTGCCCCTTAGAGTCAGGCCAGCACCACACCACCTTCTGTGGCTCAAGCAGGAGGAGCAGTACCTGGGATACAACAGGTCCCTAGTTTGAAACCAAGGAGTTCCTCACACAAGAGCCATGAATAGCTTATAAATAATATCCTTATAAACAGTGCTAAATGATGTAATCAGTTAGAATTTTGAGCTTATTGATGTCATTTCTATTACATGACTCATTGAAACTTGTGTATTCTAATAAATAAAATACCCCCTGTGATAATCATGTGCAGGGTGATGTGGAACTGTAAGAATGTACATAGAGATGCCACACTGCAGGGTAGAAGTCAGTTTTATGCCTGGCTGCTCTCTCCACACTGTTTACTCCTCCCACTTCACTTCCCCTTCCTGTGTCGACCTTTCTCATTTCTCCACCCAGTGCTAAGCTGCTACTCCATATAAAAATGAACATGAACAATATTACATCCCCTGTTGCAAAATATGAGGATATTAGAAGTCTCCTTGGCGTTCCATGCCCTATATTTAAAACACTTGGCCTTTGGTCTTGTTTTTGTATATACAGTATTTATGGAAATTCTTGGTAATTTATAATATCCTTATATTTTACATGAGGGGGTAGTTCATTGATATGGTAATAATGTGCACAATATGTAAAAAGGGACCTAAGTAGTCGGAGATGCTTATAATATATAAATATATATATATAAAATATATAGAATATATATTAGCCTAACTCGGCTAATAAAATATATCACAGAAACATATAAAATGCCTGTACAGTGTACAAGATGGAAGCAGAGTCAATGCAACTTGACCTGCATGGGGAACAGACAGACAGAGATTTGCTCGAGCTCTGACCTGGGGTGAAAAAAACCTGAATTTATCCTGCCAATACCTGGATATTAAGCAAGTCCTCCAAGCAGTAGGCACCCAACGATCAAAGCCCTCAGATTCGATGGTGCAGAAAAACAGCCTGGGACACAAAAGCAAAGCGCACCATGACCAATCAAAGGGCACTGATGTCCTTGGGTGATGGAGATACTTTACAAAGCTGCTGGTACAGTTTTTGAGGGACCTCCTCCCTCAGCACACAAACAAAGGTGCGCCCAGGGAGTCACAAGGGACAAGTACTCAATGGTATAGTGAACCAGACAGGGCCTCATCCTATACCCCAGCAACCTCACCTATGCATACACCCACAGAACCAACACTTAATAAAATCCTCGGCACCATTACAACAAACAACACAGTGTTAATGGGCAAAATAGACAAACTCAAAACAGATTTTGCAATATTAAAACATGACACGCAAAAGGGAGAGGACAGGGGAAGCTCAGAGGAGGATAAGTGACCTAGAGGATACCACTGCCCCATTTCAGGCCGCCTAACTGCTACCGAAAAACAACTAGCTCTGCTGGAAAGTGAAGCAGATGAGCTGAAAAATAGGCTGAATGGAATAATATCAGGATCCTGGGTCTACCTGAAAGGGCAGAAGGAGCAGCTCCGGAAAAATTTGTTGAGCAATGGCATATGAGCACATTTGGCCAACCAACCTTCTCCACCACTTTTACAGTATAGAAAGCCCACAGAGTGCCTGGGAAGCCACCCCAACCAGAAGCACCTCCACCACCCTGATTAAATTACAGAGATGCGGCACTGGCAGAAGCCAGGAAAGCAGGAGAGCTCCAATATTAGAACCAAAGGAGTTTGATTTCTCCAGATTTCTCCACAGAAGTGAGAAAGCAGAGAGCATGATTCACTAAAGCCAAGAACAGTGGTTTGAAACCATTCAGAACAGCAAAGCAACCTAACTAGCAACAAATAAAGATGAAGTGAATCCACAATGCACATGGGATGATTTTAAAGCCTTCACTCATTATACTGATTCTAAAAGTAGGCAAAGACCCCCTGGAATATGCCTCATACAGGCCAATATCACTTATTAATGTGGATGCCAAAATACTGGTGAAAGTGCTGGCGACCCGACTGGTACCACACCTGGCCACTGTGAACTCCCCTGACCAAACAGACTTCATGCCTGACTGTACAACAGGCATCAAAATTAGAAGGCTATTTACTAACATCTCAGCCTTTGATTCAATGGAGCTACTTATAGGCCACAATGAGATGGGTGGACATGACCCCAGAGTACATTAATTGGGCACAGACACTGTATCAAATACCAGTGATCAGGATCTGAACCAACACAAAAGTTTCAAGAGCTCTGGCACTTGGCAGGGGCATCAGACAAGACTTCCCCCTGCCCCACTGCTGTTTGCAATGGCAGTGGAGCCTATGGTCTGCCATATAAAACTTTCACAGTAGGCACAAGAAGTGAAATCATCTCTATGTATGCACCAGGCACTCCCTAGGGCATTGACTATAATCAATACACACAAGGTATTCTGGGCTTAAGATCAATTGGTCTGTCAGTGATTTTCACATTAATCCCCTCCCACCCAATACACCCTCAAATATACACAGTCTTCAATGCATATATTTAAGGCTTTCAAATATTTGGGGATATGATCATATCATCATATTAATCTCACAAAATTTGTGGAACTGAATATACAACTCAATTTATGGTACATAGGGGAAAAAGGGAGGTGTGGGCACATCTCCCCCTCACCCTGCTGGAAAAAAACAACCTATTTAAAATGGTAATGCTTCCAAAACCTACATGTGTATTTAGGCAATCCCCGGTACTAAATTCAAAAGTCATATGCTCATGCCCTTAGTACCTTACAACTCCCTTCTACCCAGGGAGGACTGGAGGCCCCCAATCTCTACTGGTATTACCTGGCATCACAACTGGTAGTGGCAAGAATCAGGGCTGCTCCATCACACACAAATACAGCAACACTCTTGAAAGTACAACTTGTAGGGGTCTAAAGAACTTAATGTATAGAGGAACTTCACACATACAAAGTTTCCCCCTAATGACAGCAACTGTCAGAGTGTGACACACCATTCAACAATTGTACCTCAAACCATAGCTGCACTGCTCTGAATTTTCTCAACTGTGGTGCAACCCCAGATTACAACACCTCTGACCATTCCAGAACTGCAGTGTGTTATGGTAGTAGGGATTTTAATGACAACAACAATTTCCCTCCCTAACCCAGTGCTTTTCAGGTATCTAGCAGCTGAGACATGCTGTGGAAACACAATTCAAAAGTGGCCCAATAAACACCACCCATAGAAATTTAGAAGTGTACAGTATATACGTGCTGTGGTGCTCAATAAACCAGTATCATACTTCTATGTTCAACTGACCAAGTCTCCTTAAATAAATTGTTAAATAGATGGCAGCAGGATATACCTAGGTTCACCCCAGAGGACTGGGAGGACATTCTAGAATCTGTCTTTTAATGGGTCATCTGTAGTAAAGACAGATTGACTCAGCTGAATTTTCTGTACAGGGTACATCTCATTCTTCACAGTCTACTTATATAAAATCAATACAAATATAAGGGATGTGTGCCCTAGATGTTCACATTCTCCAGTGAACTTTATGCATATAATTTGGGAATGCCAGTTTATTCAAACATTTTGTAAGATGATCCGAATAAGAACAGACATTCAACACCGATGGCCCTCAAGGTACTGCTATTAAATCAAATGAAGGAAATATCTCCAAAACGAGTCCAAAGGACACTACTATCTATTCTGTGCATGTATGCTAAGAAAGTTATAGCACTAAAATGGAAATCTAGGGGCGGGCCTACTATATAAACAGTCATATATGACAAGGGGCTGCCCAGAGGAATTTAATAAGGTCTGGGAACCATGGACAGATGAAATTGACTAACCACTTCCTCCATGATGTGACTCCTCAAGCTAACACCTCACAAGGCCAAACAGCCGATAGTCAAAAAGGTGAATACAAGATGATCTGTAACTGACTATAAAAATACGAAATTAACATGATACTGCCCTTCAAAGATAGCTTGTATGCAATGATGAGGCCACTCTGGTTATGACTGTAAAGTTTTTGTTTTATTGTGAAAAAAAAATGCATCTCTGCAATGTCAGGGAACTTACTATGTTTATATTGATACAGTTGCACAATTAAAATAATTGTTAAAAAACATATATAAAGAATATGAGACATCAAAAGCATTTTTAGTAAAGTACTCCAAAATGATCCCCATTTATGGCAGGTTTACTTTAAACAGCTATTTCAACTAAGCCAGGTTGCATTGCTCTTTATAGATGGTTTGGCTTGTCTTCAGTTTAAACTAAATTCCCTTTATTTACTCACAGCATATTCCACTGTTTTTAAAATGTAAAATGTTCAAAGCACTTAGATGTCTAAATTACCGAAGAGGATTCTAAACACAGATGTCATTATTTTTGCTAACTAGATACGCTCTGTATTTCCATGCCTTAAATAGATGAGTAATCCCTGGCACTAAATAAGGATAAGGCCAAACGGGATGATTAATAAATAGCAAACTTTGTTTCTGTAGGCCTGGTACATTGCCAATATCAGTGTTTAGTACCTATATAATCTATATATAATCTATACAATTGTGTTGTTTTGTTTTAGGTGTAAATAATTTTGCACAAATTGGTAAATGGCCACATTATTGTTTTGTGTAAAGGTAACCTAATAACCCTGATGAATTAAAAATGGTAAAGCTCTAGAAAACAAATTGGGTTTGTTCAGCAAACTAATATCTACAAATAATCTAAGAAGAGACCAGGCTAAGTTGTATACATAAAGTAATGTATATGAGGCATATCAGTGAAATGAGGTGGGCAAAACTTGTGTATCTTTCACCATTTCACTTAAATGCTACTTAGGACATTTTCTGTCTAAGGCAGATGTTGTGGTGACATGGGACCTAAGTTTTCCATAAAATATATTAATTATATTTATACGTCTCACTCTACACTACGCAGTGCATTATAATGTATGTATATGAAGTGATGCACCTGATAAGAACCAAAAACAGTAAGAAGCAAAAATCTAATTACATAAACAAGGAACACAGTAGAAAAGGATATGTTTTAGGCTTAACTCAAAACTAAAAGTGTGCCCGCTACAAACACAGTATAATTGAGTCATATGTTTCATGTAATCCTTGTGAAATTATAATTAGAGAAAGGGTTAGTACAGAATAAAATAACAGTGTATATGCATATAATAATAATAATAATAATAATAATACTATAGAGACAGTGAGAGAGGAAAAAGTGAGGATTAGAAACTACTACTACTGCTGAAGTACCACTGCAGAATGCATGGAAAAGGATGATGTATATAAAGTTCTTGACAAAGCAAGGGCACAGATAAACAATATAATTCAGCAAAATTAAGTCAGTTCAAAACTTTGCAGAACACTTGTCTAAAGGGGTCTAAGATTCAAAAGTGTAAGAGTGCGTTTTAATGGAATATATTGAATCAGAAGTTTGGTAGATATGTAAAGAAATGAATGGAACCTGGATGAGTCAGTAAAACTGACAATATCCTATCTTTATTCCTTAGAACTGATGGTGGCAAATATGTGCATGCATTTATGCAAATGGATTCTCAAATCATAGCTCAACACTGCAGGATGCAATTTCAATTTTTGATCTTGGAATATACATTATTATTCTGGGCTTCATGGTAACACTGTGATAGAATAGGAAAAGAAAACTTGGATGTGATTTCAGCTCAGCAAGAACTGCACCTTGCCCCTGACTATATTTATTCCATTGTGTAATCTTGTCATACACATTGCTTAGAGAAGGACCCATGCTGACACCTTGAATTATAATTGAAAATATGAAGAGAGCTTAATGTAGTCTGCTCCAATAAGAATCTTTAGTTTGTTTTCAGTTGACAAATTGAAAAATATACAGTTATTTTAATATGGTAATGCATGTCTGTTACAAAGACATCCACTTAATAAAAATAAAGTTTTTATGAAACAAAAGAATGAAAGTTAAAATAATTTGGGCCTATAAAAACTGATTCTTTATAAATGAAAGAAATACATTTTTAAAGGTTTTTCATGTTAGGGCATAAAACTATAGTTAGGAGCAGATGTATTAAAGGCCAAGTAATTTTTTCACCAAAAGGGGGAATTTTTAAGTCTAAAATTGATTTTTTTAGGTTAAAAAACCCTCAAATTTACTCCATCTAAAACCTGTTGAAGTCATGTAGAAGTCAGTGGCAGAGGTCCCTTGAACCATATGAAGATCTTAATAGCCTTCATGATGTTTGAGTTTTTTTCAATGGGTTTCACTCAATCACTCAAAAACTCAATCAATTCGAGTGATTTGAGTTTTTTTTTCATAAAAAATCGATTTATTTGAGTTTCCAGAATAATCCTGAACTTGCTGATTTGAGTTTTTTCCATTCAAGTTTTTTCTTAAATTAGAAACCAATCGAGTTGTGAGTTCATTTGAGTTAATTTGAGGTCAAAAAGCTCACATAGCTAAAAAAAATTGACCTTTGATTATAAAAAAAACCTTAATGTGTTTTTATCTACTACTGAATATGTACTGAATCTACTACTGAATATGTAGAGATTTTAATATGGTAGTTTTTATTTTATAATTTATTTTACTTAATTTTATTGTTTTTATTTTATATTTTTATAATACCTCTCAATAAATTAAAAAGAAGACAAATGATTATTGATGAGAATTTTCAGAATCTTACCAGCACACACCCAGGGTCACATTTAGTTACATGCAATTTTTCTGTCACAGTAGGCACTCAAGCCAGAACAGATGCCAAGCACCCTGGTCTCAGCTCGTGCTTCACCAGTAGTGTGTCCGCCTTTGGCCTCGGGAGGAGCCCTCAGCTACTCAGATGCCACCTGGATTTAATGAGAGGTGCAAGGTGAAAGTTCTGGCTAGCAAGGGGCACAACTGTTAAGCATAAGTCTTTGGGCAGAAGGTCACTGGACTGGACCAAGGCAGATAACGTAGCCGGGTCAGGACGGGCGGAACACAAACGGAGTCAGACAGGCCAAGATAAAAAACCAGGAAGACTATCAGTGGGATCAGGCAGGTTTGCAAGTCAGATAACAGGCAAGGGTCAAACCAGGTGATCAGATCAAAATGGTCAGGCAGACAGGGTCGGAATACGG